>CM067173.1:17764894-17817362 GCA_034093135.1 Erigeron breviscapus
GGGGCAAGACGACTGGAGATTCATCCTCTCTCCAGTAATTGAGGCGTAAGGCATCCCTCAATACGTCAGAGGTCAAGATATACTGGATTGTTCCATCCTTTAATGTGAAACTGATGGAGGAACAATCAGAAGAAAGAACTGCAGTGTACCAAAACTCACACAAGTAGTTGTGAAACAACTTGCGTGGGTTTAGAGAGAATGAGGGTCCTATTGGAGAATCCTTTAAAAACTTTTGGATTCTACCAATAAGGGTATCGGACCCTTGAGATCCTCGTAAGCTTACCATCGGATTGTTTGGATTTAACTTGATGGCCGAAGCATTACTAGGAGCACCAGATGCCGGTTTTACATCTGGTGAAGGAGCATATGGAACAGTCAAGAGATTTATCTCTTGAACGAGATGATCTAGGAGCCATAGAAAAATGAAAATGAAAATTTGGGAATTTAGGGTTCTTGATTTGTGAAGCAGAGAGAAGAATGAAGCAATTTGATGATTGGGAAGTAAATGAAGGAATGTAAGAGAAAGAAGTAAATGAGTTCGGAGTAAATAAGGGTATTTATAAAGGGATTCAAGATCCCAATGAAACACCAAAATTATATTTTAATACCCAAAATCCTTTTTGTAGATATTTTCACAAAGTTGGTTTGAATTTTGAAATAAAATAATAATTTGCCATGTCAACATTAAATGCTACCATGTCAGCATTAAATGCTACGACGGCTTACTTTACCCATGACCCCACTCACTTTTTGTTTTCCCAATACAAACAGTTGTCAAGTACTTAAAATGGTTTGAACACGTCAGATCACGATATCAAGTAGTTTAAAACACTCGAGTATCATCACGTGTCACACATATTGACCAAGTATTTCTAACGTTATAAAAAAAAATTAGAAAGACTGAACCTGGTAACTGGAGGATCAGTCCAGTACCAGTTTCCAACTGAAGAGTTCTCCAGTTGCATTTTCAAACAAAAACGAATTTAGTCAGAAAATTATTTTGAGTCTTTCCCCCTAAAATGATGATCCAGAAATCAATTAGTGCCAAGATAGTATCACAAAGGCGTTCGATAGCCTGGCGAGCAAAGATTATCTGGACTCCTCAACTGGAGAACTTCATCAGTGTCACTGACGCGTTCAATAACAAAGAAAGCTCCAGTTTTAAGGATTTAACATTCCCAATTCGCTGATGAGATGTTTAAAGGTTTTCTCATCGAGAGGTTTTGTAAAAACATCAGCTAACTGTTTGTCAGTGGGGATGAAATGAATTTCAATATCTCCTTTCATAACATGATCTAGAATGAAATGATACCTGATGTCAATATGCTTTATTTTGGAGTGCATCACTGGGTTGTGAGATATAGCAATTGCACTGGTGTTGTCACAAAAGATTGGGGTCCTTGTATACTTTTGACCATAATCTAGTAACTGGTTCTTGATCCAGAGAATCTGGGCACAGCAACTGGCCGCAGAAATGTACTCTGCCTCAGCAGTGGACATGGAGACTGAAGTCTGCTTCTTGCTGGTCCAACTCACCAGTTTTCCTCCAAGGAAATGACAACCACCAGTTGTTGATTTTCTATCTATCTTACAACCTGCATGATCGGAATCTGAATAACCCATTAGATCTAATCCTGAGCCTTTGGGTTAGCCTGAAACCTGGAACATAAACATGTTGCAAACATTATATCTGGTCGACTGGCAGTTAAGTACATCAGTGAACCAACCATACCTCTATAGTCAGTTATGTTAAATGGTTTGCCAGTTGGGTCAGAGTCCAAATTCAATGGTGCTGCAATAGGTGGGTTTTTCGATGGGATTGAATCATATTTGTATTTTCTTAACAAATCTCTGACATATTTTCCTTGGTTTATGAAAATTCCATTTTCAGTTTGCTTAATCTGAAGACCTAAGAAAAATGTTAATTCACACCCATTAAACTCATCTCATACTCAGATGACATGATTTTAGAAAACTTTTTACACATTGCATCATCAGTTGAACCAAAAATAATGTCATCAACATAAATTTGTACCAATAAGATATTACCTCTTTCTTTCAAAGATAAACAAGGTATTATCTATTGCACCTCTTTGAAAGCCATTTTTAAGAAAGATGTTTAGTTAAAGTATCATACCAGGCTCTTGGGGCTTGTCTTAGACCATACAATGCTTTGTTCAGTCTATAAACCCAATGAGGATGCTTCTCATCGATGAAACCTGGAGTCTGCTTAACATAAACTTGTTCTTCCAATGTTCCATTAAGGAACGCACTTTTGACATCCATCTGGAAGACCTTGAACAGCAGATGGGCTGCATAAGCCAGAAATATTCTTATGGCTTCAAGTCTTGCAACTGGAGCAAAAGTTTCATCAAAGTCAACGCCCTCTGCTTGATAATAACCCTGGGCAACTAGTCTGGCCTTGTTTCTTACAACATGGCCATCTTCATCCATTTTGTTTCGGTAGACCCATCTGGTACCTATAGGTTCTTTCTTTAACCCTGGTGGACAAGGAACAAGCTCCCAAACATTGTTCCTTTCAAACTGGAGGAGCTCTTCTTGCATAGTTTCCACCCAGCTTGGGTCTGCCATAGCCTCGTCAATCTTCTTTGGTTCAATTAGAGATAAGAAGGAGACGTTTAAGCATTGCTCACTGGTGGCTCTTCTAGTCTGAACCCCACTAGTTGGATCACCCACAATTTGTTCAATTGGATGGGCTTGAGTCCATCTAGTGTATTGACTAGGCTAGTGAACTACAATATCAGTGCAAGTCACCTAGCGATCTTCTTCAGTTGCAACAGCTTCTGGAGAAGGATCAGTTCAAACAACTTCTACATCCTCATCAGAGTCAATGAGGTCTCGATTAGCATCATGAAATTCCTCATTAGAAGGCATTTCATGAAGAACTGGAGAAGTAGGTGTTTGAACTGGTGCTGATATTGGAGTGGCACGTACATCAGATCCAATCACCAATTCTTGTGGTAAGTTGAAATTAATGGAGGGATAGAATGATGTGTCACTGGTGCTTTTCTTCTTCTTAACTGGTTCCAATTTGTTGTAACTGGAAACATCTTCGGGTGAAACAACTGATCGATGAACTTGGTTAGTTTCACCAAAGTTGATTGGAAGGACTGGAGTAACATCAAGGCTTGGTCTCTTGTTGATTGCTTCAGTTGATTCATCGAATGTGACATGAATTGTCTCATGAACCTTTTGGAGTCTATAATTATAAACTCTAAAGGCCTTTCGAATATCTGAATAACCTAAAAATACCCCTTCATCAGGTTTTGCATCAAACTTTCCAAGCTGACTGGAATCGTTTAAGATATAAACTGGACAACCAAATACATGGAAATATCCAATATTTGGTTTACGATTCCTGAGTACTTCATAGGCAGTCTTCTTATGTCTCTTGATGTAGACTGACCGGTTTTGGGTGTGACAAGCAGTTGCAACTGCCTCAACCCAAAAACTGGTGGGAAGACCAGATTCAGATAGCATACTTCTGGCTGCTTTTATCAGTGTACGATTCTTTCTTTCAACAACTCCATTTTGCTCTGGAGAGTGAACTGATGAGAAGTTTTGAAGAGATGCCAGTGTCATTGCAAAATGTTTCAAGTACCTTATTTTGGAATTCAGTACCATTATCACTTCGCAACTGACAAACTTTTCGAGTATACTTGAGCTCAATTCTTTTAATGAGAGAGATGAGTTCAGCAGGTGCATCACTTTTGGATCTGATGAATACCACCCAGCAGTATCTGGTGAATTCATCAACCACAACTAGAGTGTACTTCTTTCCAGCTCTAGTTTGAACATTCACTGGACCAAAGAGATCCATATGTAGCATGTGAAGAGGTTCAGTGATGATAAAATTTTGCCGAGTTTTGAAACTAGCTCTTTTCTGCTTGCCCATCTCACACCCTGGACATGGTTTTTCTTTATTGAAAGAAATTTGAGGTATCCCATCAACCAGTTGTTTGCGAGACAACTTGTTGATATTCTTAAAATTAAGATGGGATAATCTTTTATGCCATAGCCAGTTGGTGTCCTCATCTGCATTGGTATAGAAACATTGCTCTTTTGGAGCTGGTTCCATATCCATGATGTACATATTTCCTTTTCTTGGTGCAATCATCACCACTTTCCAATCCTTGTTAAATATGGTGCCTTGAGCAATAACGAACAAAACTCTGAAGCCATCATCACAAAGTTGGCTGACACTGATCAGGTTGTATTTCAAACCATTCACAAATGCAACTCTTTTGAATTCGACTTATCCATTATTGAGCACACCATATCCTTCAGTCTTTCCAGATTGATCGTTACCAAACGTCACTGTCGGTCCATCTTGGACAGTGAACTCTTCCAGTAGGGGCTTACATCCGGTCATAATCCGGCCAGCAGCGCTGTCCAGATACCAGATATTCTTCTTTCGATCGCCCTACACACACACAAAAATCATTAGTTCTTTTTGTGAACCCATCTTTTCTTGATGGGTTCGCTGGACTTCTCTACAGAAGTCTCAGTTGATTGTTGAGGTGTTGAACTGGAGGCTGCATCTGGAGTTTTATCACCAGCTCCAGGTGCAGGAGTAAAAACGATTGGTACTTGATACTTACTCCCCTTATTTTTACCAGATTTTGTTCCAGATGGAACATTCTTTAGTTTAGGTATTAAAGAGAGTGGTTTAATATTTTGTTTGAAAACTGGAGGTAATAAACCTCCTTCCAGATTGTTAATCCGGGCAATACAACTCTGAACCTGCCGAGACAAAAGTTGGAGTTGACTTTCCAGATTAACCAAAATATTATTTTCTTCAGGCAGTTGAACCTTGGACCTTGGTTCAACTGGTGCTTTAGTCTGTCGGGTCTTGGGCACCTTAGACTTTTAAGGTAAAGGCTTGTTACCAGTGGCCTTTTTGACTGGAGCTTTAGCCTGTTTGGCTCCAGTTTTAACGTCAATGGGGGTGGTCTCAGAGGTTTCAGTTTCAACAGCTTCAGGTTGATCATAAGGTTTTCAACCTTGAGAGCTGGAGGCAATGCATGAAGATCTGGTATGAGAGCTGCCATCTCCAGATCTCCAGATTTCCATGCATTCTTCTGGGCATCGATAGTTCTTGAAAATGCATCATAGTTTTTACCAGATGCTTTTACCCATGACTTGATAATTTTTTGTTCTTTTTCAAGATCAGAAAATAGTTTTTGATTATCAAGTTCCAAAGCCTCAATCTTTAAAACTGACTCCTTGAGAGCCAACTGGACACTTTGTAAATCATTCAGTTGTGGTTTAACAATGTTCAGTTCAATTAAGATAGTGTCAAGATATCTTTCACTATCAGCTCTTACAGTTTCCACAAAAGCTAAATCACCACTTAATGATTCAGCTAGATCCAGTTTTAGTTCAGGGTCAATCTGGTGATCATAATGACATACCTTTTTCAAGATGATGTCCACCCATCTTCCAGTGATGACATCTTCTTTTGCCACATGTTGTTGTTGGTCTTCCAAGGCCATGAAACACATCTCCCTTTCCTCTTCTTCATCAACTGATGAGTCATCAGAGTACTCCCATTTTCCCTCAGTTTGTGCCATTAAGCACTGATCCTTTTTTCTTTTCCATGGACAGGAGGGCAATCTGGGCCTTAAGCTTCTTGTATTTAGCTTTGTAGCTATCATCAGGCCGATTGAAATTAGGGACAGGGGGGCCAGTTTGGTTGTTCAACTGACTAGATCTGCATTCCTTCATAAAGTTACCCTTCTTGCCACACTTATAGCATATAAGATTGGTCTTATCCAGAGAGCTGGAGCTGGAAGCATTGTTGGGGCCATTAAATCTTTTAGATTTATGCTTAAACCTGTTAAAGGTTTTAGCAATCATGGCGACCAGATCATCATCGTCAGTTTCATTACAACCATCACTGTTTTCAGTGGTCAGGCCAGAGTTCAAGAAACTGTTTAACATCTCCTTCATTGAGTGTGCCTGGACACTCTCTGCAGACATTAAAGCAGCACAAGGTCGCTCAGGTACACTAGCAACCTTGGAACTCTGAGCATGGTTCATGGCATCTTGCTCAGCCACCAGTCTTGCAGCATTATTATCTTCAGTGAATCTGAAGGCTCCATAGAGCGATGCAAGAGTATGACTGTGCAAGGTTTTACCTTGTCTCAAGACAAGAACCATGTTTTCCCATTTGGAAGGAAGAATATCACAAAACTTCTCAAGAAGAATATCCTTATCCTTCTCTACACCCAAACCTCTCAACTGATTGATGAGGCTAGAAAATCTGGTGTATGTACCAGTTAGACTTTCATTGGGCAAGGCAAAGAAGGATTCATACTTCTTGTTCAAGGCAACTTTTCTAGTGACAATAGTGTCATCACCTCCTTCAAACTGAATAACTAATTCGTCCACATTGATTTTGCACTGGGGAACAGCACAAGTGTTGGAATTAGATCTTCAGGAACAGCCCCAAGGATCATGTTCTTGAGTCTGGTGTCCAGATCAACAAGTCTACGATCCTCATCAGACCAATGGTCTTCAGGCTTTTCTCTTGAACCTCTTCTTCCAGTTGGATCTAGAAGAGGACTCACCCCAAAAGACATGGATATATATGGTCCATCCTTAAGGATTTTCAACATATACCTCTCAATACCACCAAAATGCAAAAGCATTCTAGCCTTCCATGTACCGAAAGTCTCACTGTTTCCATCGAATTTGGGAACAGAAGTGTTAGAGTAGTGTACATGGACGTCGTTTGGGGTAGTAGGAGGAGGAGGGTTAGTATTAACATTTTGAAAAGGTTGGGCATTATTATTCATAGGGATTTCACCTTGACCAGAACCATCTCCACCTTCAGTAGTGTTCATCTTAGCAGATCTAGGCAAGTTTATTAGCCTTCTGCTCTGATACCACTTGTAAGTCCCAACTCGATAGATGGTACTACTGAAGACACCTCAATGTCGATGGTGGAGTTACTTTGCAATATATGCACTGAACTGGAGACGACCAGTTGCAGTGTGTATATACCAAGTTCTAGATAGATTACTTATTTAAATGACAATAAGTAAAGAACTATGCAATAATACAAATAACTTGTAAGATAACTTGATGAGACAATATGTATTTTTCAATGTGTAATTTATTTATTGAAGTTAAACAAATTACAAGGTTGATGCGGAACCAAGATAATACACGAATGTAAATATCCTAACAACCTATGAAATACAATTGATCTACACTCGGAATTTCTCAAGACAATCGAAACACTTAAAGTTGTGAAATGTTTCTTTTAGCGATTGAGAGAATATTGCACAAGTTCACCAAGAATATTGCAGGTTTGCAAAGTGTGAAGTGTTGTATGTTTTTCACTTTGTGATTTCAAAACACACTTAATATTCTCGTTGTGCAATGACTTGTATTTATAGGCAAAGTTAACATTTGGGATGTTAACTTTAGCCGTACAAATGTGGTTGAGAGAATTTAAGGAATAGCATTTAATTCCTTAAAAAGCAGTGTAAAGTCGCATGATAATGCAACTTTACACAACCACCTTTATGTACCTTTTATTACTTAAATAATAAGACAAGGCTTATTATCCGGGTAAAGGTACATAAAGCATACAAGTCAATTCCTTGTAATCAGTGTAAAGCTTTGTAAGGGCTTTCCACTGATGGTCTCCAGTTTGTAACTGACTAGAATGCCAACTGGGCTTCGCTGCCATTGCCATTCTCTATCTTCCATTTGTTGTCTTCGACTTCAACTGGAATGATTCTTCAACTGGTCAGTTCTTAACTGGAGGAAGTCTTCAGTTGCGTTGACTGTACGGTGCAACTGGACTTCAATATATTTCTAGACAAATCTTCTTGGTCACCAATTTCACTGGTCTCCAGATGCAACTGGTGACTGGCAAGTGTAAACTGGTGACTGGACAGTTCCAGGTGAACTGGTCCTAACACCGTTTTTGAAAAATAAGTTATCCACGGAATCGTGAGAGAGTATACTTTCTAATGGTAATGCTTTTAAAAGATTATTCTAATATCAAAGTACTTGAAAGGTTGAATTAGTGAGTGAAGGTCGAGTTTCGTCGAGTTCTGTGAGCTCTAAAGTATTAATCGAATGTCCGATGCTTCAAGCATTGTCATGGGTCATGTTTAAAGACATTTAGGCTTGATTCATGAATATGAGTAAGTAGGTACCAGTTTAGCTCATTATGGTCGTTCAATGCTTATAGGTAGTCCGGAATACTTGCAAAGCTCGGTAACTTACGTTATCATTTGTTGTACGCTTCTACGAGGTAAGATACACTACTTTGACACGTTGAGGGTTCAACAAAAACGTGGTTTTCATATAATAACTTCCCAATTGATATCTTGATTGCTTATGGGTATTCGGGGTTACATGGGAGGTGATATGGGCTATGTAAATGACTATTGAGGCCTGAATTGCAGTCCCTATGATATGAAATGTAATGATATGCTATGAAATGTTATGCAATGATATGAGACATAACAATATGCTATGAAATGCTATGTAATGTCTTGAGATGAAATGAAATCTGATTATATGTTGATGATATGTTAAATGTGCAGGAATGTATGGCTTGTTCGTCTAGCTCACTAGACTGATTAAGTTGCCATGACACGTGCACGTTTAAGGGCCCAAACGTTAAGATGTATATGTGATAATGTTTAGGTAATATGAACACCTAAACTATATGAGATGTGAAATCGAGCTCGTAATTTTAGATGAAAGTGTTAAGCTTAACCCGTACTTGCCCTTGCCCAGTGGGTGCATAGATGTGGTTGCTCGGTTGGCTCCTTGCAACATGGTCAAAGATGTAAAGAGTAATACGGGAGGTCTGACCCGCCCCATTTGTCTTGAACATACGGATTACTCTGGGATTGGCTTGCCATTCCTTAACGACATTGATGTACAACCGTAAGGTTTTTCCATCTAGTCGGGTGTGACTTATGTCACCCTTACAAAGATGTATATGTTATATGAGATGCATGACATATGTCACAAATACAAAGATGTTAGATGTTATATGTGAAGATGCAAAAGATTACTAGGCACATTTAGGATGACCCATCCTATATGAAGATGTTTGATGTGATGATATGATATGTGAGATGTAATGTATGATGTGATTTGTGCCTTAATGATTTCAAACGACTTTTCTATAAAGTTTTAAATGGACAAATGTTTTATAATGATGTGTTATCTTACTTAGCTAATTCATTAGCTAACACTTGTTTCTTGAAATGTGTTGTTCCCTCAGGTTTAGCAAGCTTGAGATAGATGACGAATAAAGTGCGAGGCATGGGTAGATTACAATGAAGCTGACTTAGTTTACCCATAGTTGCTGCTCGTTTTAGACATTTGAATAATGTTATGATATTTAAGACTTGTATTGATGTTGTGGTTGGTTGTTTAATGTTGGGCAACCGATGGGTTTCCATTTGAACTTGTTTTGATGATATGGCTAGTAACACCAATTAATAAATGAACCAAACAGATTCTGTTGGTTTGGACTTTTAAAGTTTAATTCCGCTTTATTTGACGCCGTTAGGCGAAAAATTTTGGAAATCCTTATTTTTAAATGATGGGTGTTACAATAATGGTTCTTCTACCAGACCACCCATGTTTGACAAAGATGATTTCAGTGGGTGGAAAGGTCGGGTGTCTTTGTTCCTTGAATCCATCGATAACAATATGCCTGACATCCTTACTGAATGTCCTTATGTTCCTACACAGACCCTTGTGGTTGATGCTGTGGTCAGAGATGGTCAACCAACCATTCCTGCCACTGTTAAATATATTGTTAAGGACAAGGCAGATTGGGAGGATGAGGATAGGAGATTGGCAAACTTGGATGTCAAGGCAAGAAATTTCATTGTCCAAGTTGTGCCCAAAGATATTTACCATTCTATTAAAATGTGTTCTACTGCTAAGAAAATGTGGGGTACTCTGACTATCATGTTTGAGGGTTGTTCTACTTCCATGGAATCCACCATAACTACTTTAACCAGGAAGTATGAGAGATTTTTCTCATTAAGAAATGAATCCTTGACTGATACTCACACCCGCTTTAATGCATTGGTTAATGATTTAGCTGTAGTAGGAATTGTTAAGAAAAATGATGTTTTAAAGAGTAAATTTCTTGATTCTCTATCACCTAAATGGAATAACTATATTTCCTCTATTAAGCTAAGTTCTATTTATCAAGATCTTGATCTCCCTGGACTCTTTGGTTTACTCCATAACCAAGAGTGTTCAGAGGCTGAAAAGTTGATTGTTATGGGTGATTCTTATAGTCAGCCTGCTACTGCACTTGTTGCATCTATGACTGAACAACCTAGCTCAATAAGTAATGAGATCATTCCTTGTACCAATGATGCAGTTCCTGTGATTTCTAACACTAACTCTGTTTGTTCTGAATCTGGGTATCATGAGTCTGATGGTGATGGTTTGGCAAATGAAGTAGCCATGTTGGCTGAAAGGATTAGGAGAAGATCTTTTGGTAGGTTCAAAGGAAAAGGGAAGACTGGCCAAGCTGATAAGACCAAGAAGCCATTTGACATGTCCAAAGTCACTTGTTACAAATGTGGCAAGACTGGACACATGGCAGGAGATTGCAGATCTAAAGGGTCTACACAAATTGAGCCATCCAACTGTGGAAACAGTGAAAAATACTCTAAACTCAAAACCAAATATAAAGCCCTGAAGGCAGAAGTGGCTGAGCTGAGTAAGAAGGTTGAAAAGAGTGAGAAGAGTCTGGTAGTCAAAGACTGGGCAGAAAGTGCAACATCATCTGATGATGAAGTCTTTAAAGATGCCAAATGTTTCATGGCAAAAGAAGCTACTCAAAAGTTTGCTGAAGATCTTGTTAAAATCCAACAGCAATCTGAGTCAGCTCAGCAGGAATCTACCAGTCAGACTCCTCCACCTGAGGTAATTTCCTTTACTAGTCTGTCTAATAATGGAAAACTGGCCAGATTAAATAGATTGGGTGATGAGAGTCTTTTACAAAAACACTATAATCAAGAATTTAAAAAGGAAATTTCTGCTTTAAAACTTGAAGTCAGTTCTAAAGATCACACCATTGAAAAACTAAAATCTGAGGTTAAGGCACAACAACAATTGAACTCTATTCTTGTCAAAGAAGCCAAAACTACAGAAGAAAAGTTTTTAAAAGTTAAGCACATAACTGAGTCATGGTGTATCTGTTCTAAAAGAACTGGTAAGTGTGTAAATGATCAAATCCCTCATCAGATCCAAGCTATTTTTGATGGTGACTATGATAGGGCCATAGCCATTAGTGAGGTCTGTGCTATGGAGCCTTGTTACCAGCCTCCCTCACCTCTTAAAGTCCAGACCAGAGGGAAAAAGTCTAAACCAATTAAGTTGGTTCAGAAATCTAGTATTGGGTTTGATGATCCTGAAACCATTGGTCAGACCATTGCTGAAGCTGTGTCTGAAGCTGATAAGGTTATTGTTTTAAAACCTGAGGAAAGTCTTGATTTATCTAAATTAACCATTTCACAATTTGAGTCAGATTCTAAGTTAAAAGCAAACAATGGTAACTCAAAGAAAAACAAAAGAAAGGTTAGAGATCATAGTGTTCCTAAAGAGAAAATAAAGCTTTCAAAGAAAGAGAAATCTGATTCTCAGAATCAAATGTCACAAACAAAATCTGTGTCTATTTCTAAAAATACCAAGTCTGACTCTGATAAAATGATTTCAAAGCTGATTGAGTCCAGAACTGGTAAGGTTTCAACTGATGTTAATTTTCTTAAAAATGTGTCTGATCCTAATATTGTTGATCAAAGAAAATTAAGAACTGGATGCAAAAGAAATCTGGTATAGGCAAAGGTTTTGCTAAAAAGGAAACTCTAGATGTTGCTAAGAAAAATTTCAAATCTAGTAAAGGTCAGATCAAGCAATAATGGGTGTCCAAATCTGATAAGAGTTTATGTTCTGTTTCCCAGTCTGAGTCAGACCAAATGGTCAGCTCTGGTGAACCCATCCTTGGATAATGGGTGTTCCAAGCATATGACCGGATGTAAGTCCCTGCTCTGTAGCTTTAGGATTCGCGCTGGTCCTAATATTACATTTGGAGATGATTCTCAAGGAAAGACTGAAGGTGTGAGTCAGTTGTGTGATGCTGGTTATGAAGTGAGATTCTGAGCTGATAAGAGAATTGTTCTTGATTTAGAAGGGAATGTTGTTCTTGAAGCAAGAAGGGATGAGTCATTGTATTCTTTTGACATGAGGAAGCCAACTGTGACTAAAGAAGTGTGTTTCATGTCAAAGACACAAGATGAGCTAAACTGGTTGTGGCATAAAAGGTTATCTCATATGAGTTTCAAAGACATCAACAAGCTGTGCAAGAAGGAGTTGGTGTCTGGGCTTCCAGTTATGAATTATGAGAAGGACAAGCTGTGTGGTGCATGTGAGAAAGGCAAACAACATAAAGCTACTTTCAAATCCAAGACTTGCTCAACCATTGATAACTGTTTGGATCTGCTTCATATGGATCTCTTTGGACCAATAAGTACTCCTTCATTCACTGGAATGAGGTATACTTTGGTCATTTTTGATGAATATTCAAGATATACCTGGGTCTTCTTTCTTAAGCACAAGAGTGAAGCTGCTGACAACATTATTCATTTCATCAAACAAGTTGAAATTCTCTACAAAAGGCCTGTAAGGCAGCTCATAAGTGATAATGGAACTGAATTTAAAAATATCACCTTAAATTCATTCTGCAGTGAAAAGGGAATTTCTCAAGTTTACTCAGCTGCCAGAACTCCACAACAAAATGGTGTTGCGGAAAGAAGAAACAGAACTTTGATTGAAGCTGCCAGATCCATGATGGCTCAAAACAATGTCAAGTCACATTTCTGGGCTGAAGCAATCCACACTGCATGCTTTACCAAGAACAGATCCCTTATTGTGAAAAGACATCAGAAAACTGCATATGAACTTCTTAGGGGGAGAAAACCAGAAATTGGTTTCCTTAGAATGTTTGGCAGTCCTTGTTACATTTTAAATCAGAAATACCATCTTGGAAAGTTTGATGAGAAAGCTAATGAAGGTATCTTCCTTGGATATGCAACAATGATGAAGGGTGTGTGGATTTTGGGGGTGTTCGTAGGCGATTCCCTGTTGGTAATAGGGCTACGGCCGCTTTACGCCTAATAGGTGTTATAGATTGTCACCGGAACTTAGGGGCCGTGGTAACGTGGTAAATAATGCGTTAGGGTGATTGAAGACGATTTGTGCCGTGTGATATCTCCCCTTTATATAGTGGGTAAAAACTTGGAGAGGAGGGTAAGAGAATTAGGGTAAATCTCTTCCACTTTTGAGAATATCTTTTATCTCTTAGGGAGATTCGTAGTGATCTCTTTACAAGCCATGTCCGAGGTACTCGGCTTTAAATGTATTGTTTTATTCGGATAATCATGGAAAGAATCTATATCCGGTCTTTTTGATATATTTCTTCGGAGCTGGGTATTTGATACCTCGGGAGCTCCGGAATGATAATGTTAGTCGGAGATCGAGCTTCGTAAATAAATAATTTTTACCTGTACGAAGGTGTCTTCGTATCTGTTTCGGGTATGGAGGTAAAGCTCCGTATAGGGTATATCATCAAGCCCCCCAGTCTAACTGGAGAGGCTGCCTGCAGAGTGTCCGGTTAGACTTCAAAAAATGTGCTCTGTTGCTCCGTGTCGCAACTTGCCCGTCTTATTGGCTGATCAATTTATTTAAACAGCATTAAAGTCGTTTACTACAGAGGTATAATTACGGCTTATCCCTTTATAACAACTTGTTGGCACGGAACTCGGGGTAACTTTTCACTGGTTGGTACCCGTGATTATTACCCGATATAAATACCAACTCTTTGTCAAAAAAGGGCTTTTTGCCTCTTTTTTACTTCGAAAATGTTTCTTCTGCTGCTTCCTCGTCGATCCTCATCAGGTAAACTCCTCATCCTTTTTCTTCTTTTACTCCATAATAGTTAGTGATGACGAAGAGAGGAATAAGAAGTATTACCAATGTACTGGGTCGTTCTGCTTATCAGAACTTTGTATCCGCTTACTTCGCCTAAAGCCCTAACTTAATCCGGTTTCCGGAAAGGGGGCAATCTATCTGCGATCCACCTGCTGGTTTTGTTGGTCTATATGTAAAAGCTTTTACCCTTGGTAATCTTAGGATCCCTCTTTCTTCCTTCTTCCTGGCTGTCTTAGATTATTATCAATGCCACATCTCTACTGTTCATCCTACCGGCATCGCGAAAATCATTGCTTTCCAAGTTCTCTGTAGTGCTAATCGTATAGAGACTTCGATAGTGTTGTTTAACTCCTTCTACAAACTTAAAGAGTCTGGTGATTGGGTTACTGTTTCCAAGAATGGTAATCATGAAATATTTATTGCTGGTAGTACAGAGGTTAGGGATTCGAAAGACTTTTTTGTTTTCGTTGATCATTCATTGATTCCTCCTGAGCGTAGTGGTTTGTTAGATGTTGGTAGGTTGTAGTATAAGTCTATAGGTGTTCCTGGTACTCATGGTGTTAGATAATCTGATGTCGATCGTCTTTCTTCTTATGGCCTTAAACTGTGCATATACCCTGAAGCTGTGTTGTTTAAGTTGCATGTTGCTTCGTTTTGGGAGTATGGTACTAGAGATTTCATCATTAAGTGTGGTGGTCAAGGTAGGCTGCTGTTTTCCTTTGTCTGTTTTCTTCCTTAGTTGTTGGATATTGCAGCTTGTTGATTTCAACATATCTTTTTTCTCGCAAAGATGTCTTTTAAGCAGATGATCGATAGGCAACCTGTGTTGTCTAGCCTTGTCTTCAAGCCGGTGGCTCTCGCTCCGCCTTCGACCCCATCCTCTGTTATCCAGGGGGGTCCTTCTGCAGGGGTGTTGGCTGAGACACCCGTTCCTTTGGCTCAGGAGCGGGTTGTTGAAGAGCAGGTTGTGGTTGATGTGTCCGATGGTATTGGTGAGGATGTAGAAGATGTTGCCCAGGAGAACACTGTTGCTAGTCGTTTGAAGAAGAGGAAGAAGTCGTCCAAAGGTGTCAGTGGTTCCCG
This sequence comes from Erigeron breviscapus, assembly GCA_034093135.1. Taxonomy (NCBI): domain Eukaryota; kingdom Viridiplantae; phylum Streptophyta; class Magnoliopsida; order Asterales; family Asteraceae; genus Erigeron; species Erigeron breviscapus. Next base: position 17,779,997 of record CM067173.1, read on the forward strand.
ATCAAAGAAGTGGAAGACCAGGACTGTTGAAGTGCCTGAGCAGTCTACTTGTAAGTTCCTCTTGGCTTTCCCTTGCTTGTTCCTTCATTGTTATTAATTATCTGTTTTCTTTGCAGCCTTCGATCCTCTTGGGGAGGCTCTTGATGCTGCTTCATGTCATCGCTCTCTTCAGAGTATCGCTCCTTCTGGATGGGTCAACGGATTAATGAATATGGAGATCCCAGAACTTTCTGCCTTCTTTAACTGCTCAATCTTCTGCAGTGTTGTTGTTGGTAGTACACTGGATGCGAGATTGACGGAGGTTTCTGAGGAATCTGGGCCAACGAAGGAATAGTATGAGAAGCTGATGTCAGAGAAGCATGCTCTTGAGGTGAAGGCGATTGAGCTGGAGGTGGACTGTGGTGCTCTTCAGTCTGAGTTGGATACCGTGCGGACAGCTGTGCAGAGGGTCATTGCTGAGAAGAAGAAAGAGGTGGAGGCTCTTATAGATCAGATTCGAGAAACGGATGCGCTGCTAAAGGGAGCGCAGGACTCACTTACCACACAATCTGGGAAGTATGGAAGGCTGATTGTTGAAGTCATTCCCCATGTGTGCAAGTCATTCCTGCATGGTCCTGAAGTTGGTACGTTGCTGTCGAAGATCTGTAATGAAAACAGGGTCGATGCGGAAGTGGGATTGATGCGTGCTCTAGCTGATGAGGGTGTTCATGGCCGGCTAAGACATGAGACAAGCGGACGACGGCCAAGGCCGACTTTTTAGGGGGTCTGATTTTTTATATTTTCTAATATATATATATATATAATATATATAAAAGAGATCAAATAAGTGTATATATATATAATATATATACAAAAATTAAACTATATAACTAATTAACCCACATAAAAAAAGCCCACTTACATATCTTTTGCGGATAAAAAATACCCTTATTGGAGAAAAAAAAGCATGCGACTACCGCAAACGTGTCACTGTACAGAATGCTTATGTATTTTTTTGAACCAAACTTTTTATTTAATTTGGATTGAATAGAAACGGTGTACTTTTTAGGTTTTAGTTTTTATTTTGTTTTATATCTTTAAATTGTTTATTGATATAACATTTATTGTCGTTATAAAAATTATTTTATATAATATAATCGTTTGGTATACCTTACCTATGGGCCCATTTTTTTTTCCGGCCGAGGTTCATAAATCCTCGGAGACGGCCCTGAGGGTGTTGTTAATCTAGAGGGCCGTGTTATTCCTGAAGACACGGCTGGTCGTCTTGATTCTGCTTTGGATGAGCTGGCCAACATTGACTCTGCATACCTTCGTAAGCTAGCATCCGACCCTGAAGCCTCTCCCTCTGATTTGTTACAGGTTGTTCCATGACTCCTCTTGGTATCTTGGACTTTTGTTGATGAACTGTGGTACTTTGAACAATCTTCATGTATTGGTGCCATGCGTGCCTTTGGGCAATTTCACTTTTGAACTTTGGTTGACCTCCCTTTGTGTTGGGGGAGGTTTTGGTATATATTATTTTGATGCATGAAATTTCTTAACCTTACCCTTGACTTCTTCATTATAACGAGTCCGTCTTTGAGTGGTTTTATGTTTGGCCGTTCCCTTTATTTTGGGGAGGCTCTTTTTGTTGCTCCATGAATGTCTTAATGGGCGTCCCCTTGAACATTTACATGAAGTCTTTTTGTTTTCATTTTTTACGCGCGTTTAGAATATATTGATCGATCTTAGGAATATTTTGAAAGCTTTATTTATAAAAATAATTGGCAGGAGGACGTTACATAGTAAGGTTCCTAGCTGCTAGCTTTCTTTCTTGGGACTTATCCGGTAGCTAATCAGACTTATCCCTTTGCCTTTTTAGGGAATTTACTTTTTGACGGAGGTCTGCCTGACCCCCCGTCTTTTCCCCGAAGCTTCTTGATGTGTTGTTCTTTCTGGCCCCTCTGTTCCTTCTGCGTGTCCTTTTTTTGAACTTTGCTATTTCTGAGGCCTTAGTTATTGTTTCTGACTGCATCGGGCCTTTCCAGCTTCTCTCGTCTGCCGAGGTTCGGATTTGCTCGGATTTTCTTCGCTCGTTAGATGATAATGTTGTTATTCCCAACTCACTTTGGAATTTTATTTGTGAGTGGATTGTGGACGCTATCATCCCGAACTTCCTCATTGCTTCTCTTCCAAGTATTGCGTTGTTTTCAGAGTTTGTCGGCATGACCATGAAGGTAATACTTTCTGTTTTCCATTTCGGGTATTTTCCTATTGTTACCTCTGTCCTTAGCTCCCCAATTGGCCATACTCGTTCCCCTGTGAATCCTATTAGTGGTTTTTCCACTTTTCTTAGCTTTTCCCTGACATTTCGCGGTAACTTGGAAAAGTAATTTTCGTAGAGGATGTCACACTCGCTTCCTCCGTCTATGTGGACATTCCTCATCTTGGCACCTGCGATCGTGGCTTCGATGACAATCGGTCCATTGGATGGTGTTATCTGCCCAGTAGTGGGAACTGATAATTTTGTTCCTGTGGGTGCTCTCTGTGTACCTCGGAGCGTATCATAAGGATTTGTGCTGGCGCTGTTTTTTCTACTTTCTCCGCTTCATTTTTTATCCTTGTTGCCTGGCGGATTCCTTTGACCAGGTGATCCAGTTTCCCCGATTCCACGGCTTCTTCTATGGCTCTTCTTAAATTCCTGTAATTGTTTGTGTCATGACCATGGTCTCTGTGGTATTCACAGTATTTATCCATGTTTTTCTTTTTTGTTATGAGTTTGTTTGGAATCGGGAAAGTGGATGCAACTCGCTCCGTAGCTAGAATCTGCTTCGGTGTCTTCGTGAGACTGGACAGGATATCGATCCCACTGTCCCTGTCTCTTCCCGCCCATTGGTTGTCATCTCTTACATATAGAGGGAATCTTCCGTTGCCTCCGTACTCCTTCCTTTTTCTTCCGGATGAGTAGTCGGCGTTTCTTGTTTCCCTTGCGTTCAGCCAGATGTGGGCTTTCTCTGTCAAGCCGCCGTATGTCTAGGGTAGATCCGTGCTCAGGTGCTCGATGAGATCTATTGTACGGAGTCCATGGATAAGCCCTGAAATTCTCTGGCTTGCAGGTAGTCCTCGTACTTGTTGGGTTTCGTTAGTGTACCTGACGATAAAGTCCCTTGTCTTTTCGCCCTCTTTTTGCTTGATGTTATGCACAGAAATATGAGTTTTTCTGTGCTTCTTTTGCATACTAAACTGGGACCTGAAATTTTTCTTGAGTACCTCGAAGCGGTCAATGTTGTTCTTGGGTAGTCCATCGATCCATTCCCGTGCATCATCTGTCAGCGAGTAGGAAAATGCGTGGCATGTGGTTGGCATATCCCATCTTTGGATCAAGGCTGCTCCGACAAACTTCTTTAAGAAGTCATCTGGGTCGCTTTTTCCGTCGTAATATCCCAGATGTTGAGGGTATTTCATTTTCGCTGGCAGTGGGTGACTTTGTATGGCTGCAGAGAATGGGCTATCGGTGTTTACCAGGTGGGATAAGTCAACCGGCTCCGGGTCCTCCCATTCATATGAATCGTAGTCTGGGCGAATCACATTCCTTCGGGGACGGGTGATCCCTTCATGGTGTCCTCTGGATCTACCCTGGTTCTGTTGAGGTGCCAGGTTGCCTTCCGGACCTTCGTCAAACCTGGGTAAATGCCCTCCCCGTAGTCTTTGAAAGGCTGTCTCTTCGTCGTTGGTTGCTGCGTTTCGGCCCCCTCCTATCCGTATCCCAGTAGTTCTTGTTGCGGGGGTTGTGATTGCTTGAATTCGCCTCCCTTGTTGTGATGGTGCCCTTTTGCTCATTCTTCCCGGGGGGTTTCCATCTCCATGTACTCATCCACCGAGTCTGAATCATACTCGTTTTCCAGGTTCCTGGTAACATTGTGGATTTGGCCTGCTTCTCTTAAGCGGTTCATAATTGTACTCAGGATGTCATAATTAGCTTGCACGTATGCATCGTTTATTTCGTGCTCCGCTGATGTTGATGCCCTGTTGGTGTCTCCGAGGGTCTGTGACATTCTCCGATCTGATGGAGTAAAACCCGGCCTGTTCTGTCCCTGGCTCTGCCTTTGAAGTGTTGTAAATAAGAAGTTGTTGCGACCTTCGGACGGGGTGATAACCAGTCTATTTGCATCTCGGTTCTGAGAGGTTGTTGTGGGTCTATCTGGGCCTTGACCCTGGGGTGTGGGTCTGTCCGGACCTTGGCCTTGCTGCGTGTGTCTATCCTGGCTTTGGCCTTGAAGTGGTGTGAGTGTGAACCTACTTTGATTTTGGAGTGACGCGTGTATATGTCTGTTTCGGCCTTGATCTGGTGGAATTATTGTGGATCTCTCCGTGTTCCGACTCTGTGGAGTCGTCACGGACCTGAATAGACCCTGGCCTAGAGGTGTAATCGTGGACCTATCTGGACTTCGGCCTTGCGATGTGGGCCTGTCCAAAGCTTGACCCTGCGATATTGTCATGGATCTATCTGGACCTTGGCCCTGCGGTGCAGGCCTGTCTACAGTTCTTTGTGTGTTCGGCGTTTCGCCTACAGCCGCGCTGTGACTGCTTGCCGTAACAATGGGTGGGTCGAAGTTTGACCCAGGCGTATCGAAAGAAAATTGTTCTTCAAAATTCGGTTCTCCGGAGGGTGTCCGAGATCCTCCCGTGTTGCGTGTTCTTGGAGAGTAATTGATGTTTTTGCCGGCCATGGTAACTGATTATTCTGATCGTGGGTGGGTTTAAAAGAATTGTTTTAGGGAATTGGTCCCACGGATGGTGCCAATTTGTTTGATCAAATAATCGCACTAGGGCACAACCGGATGGGCGTGTGGATTTTGGGTGTGTTCGTAGGCGATTCCCTATTGGTAATAGGGCTACGGCCGCTTTACGCCTAATAGGTGTTATAGATTGTCACCGGACCTTAGGGGCCGGGGTGACGTGGTAAATAATGCGTTAGGGTGACTAAAGATGATTTGTGTCGTGTGATATCTCCCCTTTATATAGAGGGCAGAAATTTGGAGAGGAGGGTAAGAGAATTAGGGTAAATCTCTTCCTCTTTTGAGAATATCTTTTATCTCTTAGGGAGATTCGTAGTGATCTCTTTACAAGCCATGTCCGAGGTACTCGGTTTTAAATGTATTGTTTTATTCGGATAATCATGGAAAGATTCTATATCCGGTCTTTTTGATATATTTCTTCAGAGATAGGTATTTGATACCTCGGGAGCTCCGGAATGATAATGTTAGTCGGAGATCGAGCTTCGTAAATAAATAATTTTTACCTGTACGAAGGTGTCTTCGTATCTGTTTCGGGTACGGAGGTAAAGCTCCGTATAGGGTATATCATCAAAGACTTTGCAAAAAGTTTTCTGAATTAATGTCTAAAAGGTATGAAATGATCATGATGGGAGAACTAAACTATTTTCTGGGTTTACAAGTTAAACAGACTAAAAATGGAAATTTCATAAACCAAGAAAATATGTTAAAGATCTCTTAAATAAATTTGGTTTTAGTGATTGCTCACCTATGAAAACTCCTATGGGAACTGGTGACAAGCTGGGTGAAGATAAAAATGGCAAATCTGTTGACACCACAGCTTATAGGGGTATGATAGGGTCATTACTTTACTTAACTGCTAGTAAACCTGATATTATGTTTGATACATGTCTTTGTGCAAGATATCAAGCTAGTCCTAAAGAATCTCATTTTAAGGTTGTAAAAAGAATCTTTAGATACCTTAAGGGTTGTCCCAATTTGGGTCTTTGGTATCCCAAAGACTCAGGATTTGATCTAATTGGCTATTCAGATTCTGACTTTGCAGGCTGTAAGATTGATAGAAAAAGTACTTCATGAGCATGTCAATTGCTTGTCAATAGACTTGTAAGCTAGTCCAGCAAAAAGCAGCATTCAGTTTCTAACTCTACTGCAGAAGCTGAGTATGTTGCTGCAGGAAGTTGTTGCTCCCAAGTTCTTTGGATGCAATATCAGCTTCAAGACTATGGTGTTACTGCTTCAAAAACTCCAATCTTTTGTGATAACACCAGTGCCATAGCAATTACAAACAATCCTGTTCTTCATTCAAGTACCAAGCATATTGATATCAGATATCATTTCATTAGAGATCATGTGATGAAAGAAGATGTTGAACTCCATTTCATTCCCATAGATAATCAGTTAGCTGACTTGTTTACAAAGCCTTTGGATGAATCAAGGTTCAACTATCTTTAAAGTAAGTTAGGTATGTTAAATACGTAAAATGCAGTGAGATAAGTAATAACAAATCTGACCCCTTAAAATTATTTCAGATTTTAAGGGTAAGCTGAGTCTGACCCAGACTGCCTCCTTATACTTGGTCTTTTTCTAAGTAAAAGAGGGTAAGCTGAGTCTGACCCAGCCTAGTGGTGATTTTTGTTATTAAATATCTCAGTGCGTTTTATTATTTACTTTATTTTATTAGTTTCTTATTTTATCCATTTTCTACTTATTGGTGACTGACACGTGTCGAGGTAACGGCTTTTTACTGCAAAAAGGTACCCCCACTACTTGTTCATCCACCAATCAAATTCTTTCTCTCTCCAATTTTCAAACGGTTATTTTAAAAATAAATTATTTTAATAAACTATATATACTCAATTTTAACCTAAATCCCTAAATCACTTTCATTTTCATCTCGATCAAACTCTCTCATTCTGTTCCATTAATTTTCAAATTTGTATACTGTTCCATTAATTTTCAAATTACTTCTTCTAAAATCATATTCTTTACAATGGCATCATCATCTGTTCCTCCTCCTTCTTCCTCTAACTCTCAATCAGATTCTTCATTGGAATCTGAGATTCAATACCCAGCTCTGGTAAGCGTTAATAAACTTTCACCTTATGAGGTGGGAGATAAGGTAGTAGTTGTGCCATCTGATCTTGATACAGGTAGAATCAAGATTGTGAGTCTTGTCTCGGCCAATGTTCATCCTCCTGCTTGGGCTAAAGGATATGATAACGTGGTGTCCTTCTTATGGCATCATCCATTGGGCAAGATGTTGATGGAGCAACCATCAGTGGTGTTTAAAGACCTTATGTGTGAATTCTGGGCAAGCTGTTATGTTGGACAGAATAAGGAAGGAGAAACTGCTATCTATGGCACAATCCTAAATGGTAAGAAAAAGGTATACATCTCTGCCAAAAGGATTAGGTCTGCGTTTGAGCTGTCTTATATGCCAAATGACATGTATGAAAGTGTGGTTTCTCATGCTGAAGCCAAAACTGTTTTACTTGATATTGGTTACAATGGACCATTGGCTTCAGTAGTTAAAATGAAACATTTAAGTGGAATTTGGAATTATCTTTTGAGCACACTTTCAAAATCTTTACAAGTAAAGGCAGACAGCTTTGACCAACCCAATGCCTTAGAAATGCAAATTTTTCATGCTTTGGTCACTATGACCAAAATAGATTTTGCTGTTGTTATTTTTAAAGACTTAGTTAGCCGATTCAATAACAAGAGTCTTATCATACCTTATGGTAGGATTCTTGCTCTTATTATTGAAGCCATCCTGGATGGTGATTTTAGTTTGGCAACTGGTCAGACTGTTGAAGTTAAGCTATAAATAACAATATTTTCAATAGTCCTAAGGAGACTGCGGAGGGCCTGACCCCAGCAATGCAGTCTTTCTTAAATAACTGCAGGCTTGGAGAGAGGGTAGAAACTTTACTTGATGAGGAAGCTGTAAATGAGGAAGATGTCCCTTCTTCGACGCAAGCTGAGTCTGACACTCAGTCTGCCAATCAGGGGGACCATACTCATGCTTGCAATCATGGAGTGACTCAATTAGCTCAAATAATTCAACTCCAGCTTGTTTTTCATACATAGACTTGAGTTCTCTGATCTAGGGATGAGATCGGTACCAGAACCGTACCGAACCGATACCGTACCGATTAGTACCGATACCGAATATGGTAAAAACAAAGAACCGAATACCGTACCGAAATATTTCGGTCGGTACCGGTTTTTTCGGTACATACCGATTGAATACCGAAAATTGAAAACTAGCTATCTGTTTAAGCCGTTAATATACTCATGGGGTTTAATCATCAAAGCATTTGGATACTAGCATCACTTCTCATTGTTTTGAGATTTAATGAGCATTATAATAACAGCTTAGACATGTTTATCAGGTTTGCTATTTATTTTGAGTTTGCAATTTGAAAAAATAAACTATTTTCCTGTCTCTTGTCTGGATTTTTAAACTATAAAACCATGATCGTTTCTATTGTGGTTTAATGGTTTTGTATGTTAGTTAGAGATTGACGATCTTTTCGAATTTCGAGATGCCATGCATATATGATATATGGCGTTCACATGGATTTTTTTTGGAGCAACAATATAAGATTTTATGTGCAATTAATGGAAGTTTAAAAAATTTCTTTTCTTAATCCATTCCTAGTACCGGCATACTCAAATTTCGATTGTAAAATACAGACTGGTTGTATGTTAGTTAGAGATTGACGATCTTTTCGAATTTCGAGATGCCATGCATATATGATATATGGCGTTCACATGGATTTTTTTTGGAGCAACAATATAAGATTTTATGTGCAATTAATGGAAGTTTAAAAAATTTCTTTTCTTAATCCATTCCTAGTACCGGCATACTCAAATTTCGATTGTAAAATACAGACTGGTTGTATGTTAGTTAGAGATTGACGATCTTTTCGAATTTCGAGATGCCATGCATATATGATATATGGCGTTCACATGGATTTTTTTTGGAGCAACAATATAAGATTTTATGTGCAATTAATGGAAGTTTAAAAAATTTCTTTTCTTAATCCATTCCTAGTACCGGCATACTCAAATTTCGATTGTAAAATACAGACTGGTTGTATGTTAGTTAGAGATTGACGATCTTTTCGAATTTCGAGATGCCATGCATATATGATATATGGCGTTCACATGGATTTTTTTTGGAGCAACAATATAAGATTTTATGTGCAATTAATGGAAGTTTAAAAAATTTCTTTTCTTAATCCATTCCTAGTACCGGCATACTCAAATTTCGATTGTAAAATACAGACTGGTTGTATGTTAGTTAGAGATTGACGATCTTTTCGAATTTCGAGATGCCATGCATATATGATATATGGCGTTCACATGGATTTTTTTTGGAGCAACAATATAAGATTTTATGTGCAATTAATGGAAGTTTAAAAAATTTCTTTTCTTAATCCATTCCTAGTACCGGCATACTCAATAATTCTCCTTAGGGATGCCTTGGTGTAACAACACACCATTGTTGAAGGGCCAACCTCTACCCTTGACATTACACCTGCAGGATCTGTGTTTGCATCTGTTCTTGAACAGAAGGATCCTGTAGATTACTTGACATTCATTAAGGATGTCATGTCAGCCTCATGTGTAGCAATGGGAACCATCAGTGCTCCTCACAGAGCTGATGAGAATCTAGTCACTATCTTCGGAAATGACTCTTCATTCGATGATGTGCCTGCCCATCCATCCTTACCAACATTATTGCCCTTAGCTTTCGGTTGTTTTGCTTTTTGAACCTTTCCCCCCTTGATCATAAGAACATGGGGTGTTTCAGATTTCTTGGGAAGGTTTTTCTCATACTCAACTAACATGGCATGAACTTCAGCTATTGTTTTGCTAATGCTGTGCATATCGTAGTTGCACACAAAACCCTCAAAATCCTTTGAAAGGGACTTAAGGATCATGCCGACAGCAATAGGCGGAGGATACAAATAATTTAGCCTTTCCAAGTGCTCAAAGTAACTCTTCATCTTGAGTACATGAGCGCTGACCGATTTCCCATACTCATGCTTTCAATCATGGAGTGACTCAATTAGCTCAAATAATTCAACTCCAGCTTGTTTTTCATACATAGACTTGAGTTCTCTGATCTAGGGATGAGATCGGTACCAGAACCGTACCGAACCGATACCGTACCGATTAGTACCGATACCGAATATGGTAAAAACAAAGAACCGAATACCGTACCGAAATATTTCGGTCGGTACCGGTTCGGTACCGGTTTTTTGGGTACATACCGATTGAATACCGAAAATTGAAAACTAGCTATCTGTTTAAGACGTTAATATACTCATGGGGTTTAATCATCAAAGCATTTGGATACTAGCATCACTTCTCATTGTTTTGAGATTTAATGAGCATTATAATAACAGCTTAGACATGTTTATCAGGTTTGCTATTTATTTTGAGTTTGCAATTTGAAAAAATAAACTATTTTCCTGTCTCTTGTCTGGATTTTTAAACTATAAAACCATGATCGTTTATATTGTGGTTTAATGGTTTTGTATGTTAGTTAGAGATTGACGATCTTTTCGAATTTCGAGATGCCATGCATATATGATATATGGCGTTCACATGGATTTTTTTTGGAGCAACAATATAAGATTTTATGTGCAATTAATGGAAGTTTAAAAAATTTCTTTTCTTAATCCATTCCTAGTACCGGCATACTCAAATTTCGATTGTAAAATACAGACTGGTTGTGCATGTGTATGATTCATTTGGCATACATATTAGTTCGGTATCAATTTCGGTATTACCGGTACCGAACCGATTGGTACCGAAACTGATTTCGTCCTAAAATCAAAACCGATACCGAAACCGAATCTCTTTCGGTACCGGTTCGGTATCGGGATTTCGGGTATTTTGCTCATCCCTACTCTGATCATATCATACGGATTATACAATTCGAATTGCTTTTGAAGGTCGGGAGTGATGCTACCTAGCATCAAACAAGCAACCTCATTATGTCTATCGTACTGAGTATTGTATGCTTCCAACTGCGCTACAGTTGCAGTGGCAGCATCAGGGACAGCGGGAATCGGAACGTCAAGAACATCGGTTCGTTTCTCAACTCTTAGGACGATCCTCAGCTGACGATACCATTCATTGAAGTTGGTTCAAGAAAGCTTTTCTCTTTCTAGCATCGACCTGAAAGCCGATTGGTGTATGTTTTGTGAAGGATTTGTTGCCATCTACAAAACAGATTCAAGTTCAAAAATCAGCATTTTCGATAATAAATTCCTTAAGAAGTATAATTACCCAAATTTAAATCAATTTAACAATTAATTTCATTAAGGCTAGGATCCAATTGACATACCATCATTTCATTCAGTTGATCTGCTAGAAATGACGTACTCAAAAGGTAAGTGACGATCAGTAATTGCATTACAAGTACTATTCCTAGATTTTATGGGACTTACAAATGACACTTGTATAGGGGCATCAAGTGCTTTGTAATCATGTTTTGTCTCATCTTATGCCACGGGTCAAGGTCTCACCGCTTAACTCATTTTAAGTCGCCCCATTAAGAACTGTAAATAGTCTACCACCGTCTCACGATGAGTAGTAATTTACCTAGGGGTTGCAATTCACCTCGTCACACGTAGAGCAAAAAACAATTGCAAGTGTTCTTAGCAAATTGGGTGGCAAAGACTTAACTTTAATTGGGTAATGCAATTGATGTGAATCATAAGTTTATGTATGAAGATTCATGCACATCTTCATAACATAATGTTTAATAAAATCATTTTTATTGTCTTAACAATACAAAAGAGCTCGGTAGCTCCATTCGAACGCACAAAGAAGCGCAGAAGTAAGGGTTGCACGAAGCAATTAAGTACCCACTTCTTTAGGGAGCCAAGGCGTCCCGACTTATACCTCTCTTAGAGTTTGTTCAAATAGGTGAGCCGGTGTATCCTTTGATTGTAAGACACCAATTTTATTAAAACAAAATCATATTTCATATATGTAAGTCAAGTTTATTTTTTGTTAAAACAATTTTGCATCACCATTTACAATAATAGCAAAATAATAAACTTACTAACTATTAACATTTAATTACGCAACGATTAATGGTGGGCAACCTAAATCATGGTCTCTATGGATTAATGTACATGTTTAATAATGGCTTTCCCCTTCATAGAAGAGGACCACATACATCAAGTTACTTTGATTGCGTAAGCCTTTAAACAATATACAATCATACAATTATCAAATAAACACATAGATTAAGATGCTGACTGGAAATTTCCAGCGGCTTCATGACCCGATTCGACATAGTAAACGTCCGAATTGGCCTTAGCTCAGAACTACAAAGTTGTAGCCCTATGAATCGTGCATCTACAGTCCAAAGGAGAGCTCATAACTCATTATGGTTGATTTTATATGAATTTTTTAGTGAACTTGTGTCAAACAGGAAAAATCACACGAAAAATTCACGTTGTCACATAATTATCAAACAACAAACCTTATTATTGGACCTTTAAACTAAGCAACATATATCAATATATCTAAGTAATAACCATTAAGAATTTTGCATGAATTCCTTATGGTTTTACTTCTATTTAACAAGATTAAATTAAAACATACAAATAGCATGCAATTTATCACATAAACATGCTAATTCACATAATCAAAACTTGCATAGAGGGTTTAATTTAACCATTAACATTAAGTGGTTTTAATTAATAATAAAAAAAATAAACCCTATTTTTTTTCTTCTTTTTCGATTTTTAACATAAAATATACAAACAAAACAATTTATTTATTTATTTATTTAATCGAACCAACCCTCAAAACCCCCCTCAAGTTTTGAACTTTATAACTAATATATCACATAGTAGGCTCGTGATACCACTGTTAGGATTCAATCAATTTGTTCATACAAATAATCACGAGTACGCAGCGGAAATAAATATGTAATATAATAATTAACAAAGTTAAGTGAATGTGTACCTTTAACCAAAGCTCCAAGAATCAATAATTATTATTATTATTATTAGGGTTTAAAGCAAAACCCCTCTACGATCGCACACTCGACACCACTACGTATGTATGCTAGTACCCGATCACGAACTCACAACCCCTTGTGTTTATCCCTTTGCTATAGTCGAAAAAATCAAAACCCAAAACCCTTTTATTTGATGTAGTCGACCGAACCCAAAGAAGAGAGAAAATAGAGAAAGTTTTAGGGTTTTTAGTTATCTAATTGTCATTCAAAAACCTTAACCATTAACCCCTTTATATAGGGTTAATTGTTAGGGTTTTAAACTTGATGAACAAGTTTAGTTTAGGCTTCAAAAAGCCTTGCAAAAACCGGCCCCTCAATTAAGAATTAGGAAACTTCCCTAATTCCTAATTTTCATTTAAGTCCTTCTCTTTTCAATACATTTAATTAATAAACGTATATTTAACTTTTAACGAACGTTTATTAATCATTTCGTGAACATATTAATTAATATATTACATTAACATATTAATTAATTACATAGTGTATTTGTGTCAATACGTGTGATCTCGTTGGCTTAAAAATTTTCCAGACATGCGTTTATTTAACGTGATCATATTCCAACATTAAAGCATGATAGGTTGACTTAAACAGCACAATTAGTCCAACTTCTTAAAAAGTTTCCATTTAATAAATGTGGGCTTTCACACTGATTTAGTAATTTTAGTCGGAACAAATTTACAGAGAAAGCAAATGAAAGGGAGGAGAAACGGCCACGTAGGTGGAGGAGCACGTGCAAGGAAACATGTGACTCCGACGTTAAAACTCAATTGGGCTTTGTTGATCCCTATGTCTCAATATTTTATTTTTACTTGTTCTAAAATTTTGGTCTCTCTCGTGCCAAACATGTTTGACTTCTACTCATCAATATGACTATTTTGCCCATTGTGAATATATTTTATACTCCTACTAATACTCGTACGTGATGTACGGATTGACATATAATCTTTATATTTATATTTTCATTTTATTTTAGAACAGCGAGTTAATATTTAGTAGTTAATATTTGAGAACACAGTGACATCCAATTTAGCAGTATGCGGAGCTCGAACCACGCATGCATGGAATGAAACCCATGACTCTCGAAAACCCCCTCTTCCACTCCTACAAATTAAAGAAGTGAGATTCGAACCCTGATAGATTTATTAAATATCTAAAACCCTACCAATTAGGGGCGGATGCATTCATTGACTTATGGGGGGTATGGCCCCCAATAGCTCAAAAATAAGTTCCCATATACTGCTCGCAAAAAGTAATTTTATATGCGATATATTAAACATGCCCTCGGTTGAAAAAGGCTTTGCCCTCTGTGTCATAAACAAAAAGTAAGAAAGTTAGTCTGATTGTTTAATATTAAATTATGTATTCTACCATGTCAATGAATACCATGTAGAATTTATAGTAGATAAGATATGAAAAAGCTTAGATTATTAGACGATGTAGGAATATAGGATAATTAAGGCCTAGCATTTTTCTTTCCTCTCATTTTCTTCATACGATAATCAAAAATTTGTTACTATGTTACACACATAGTATACTAACATTAATTATTTAGATAAACATATTAATGGATATACAAATTTCTTGATTAGGTTTCGTTTAGGCATTTTAAAAAAAATTACTCTATACAAATGTTAGAAGTTGAATTTAATAACAACCTAAATTATATCTAAACACTCTAAAATGACTTTTTTTTACTTTAAACTCATTACCAAACATATAACTTTTGTTATCATGAGTGTTATGAATTCGTTAAAAGTTAATTCTTTATTATATTAAGTACGTGTATATATATATATATATATATAAATTGAGTCCAGCTTAATTATATAAAATTTATATTGAACTTTACGTAAAGATGACCCATTTAGCTTAACATGGTTCTAAACCTCTAAAAATATATAAATGTGTTGTTACTTTACAAAATTTAATAGGGCATTATCAAAGCGTTTCGTCCTAAGCATTAAAAATCCCAAGAACGGCCCTGTCCATAAGCCATCGCATTCGTAATACCACATTTGTAATCGTGCCCCCCGTATACAAAAATCCTAGATCCGCCTCTGCTACCAATGAGCCACCAACTCATTGGCTAATAAGGTCTATATATTTATTTGATGCACGTATTATAAAAGTATATGTAATGTAAACCTCTTGATCATGAAAGACAATCATGTTTAAGGAAACAATATATTCAAAAAAATGAGACGTTTCTCACGTTCAAATTATACTAAAATAACTCTTTAAGGTCCAAATCAATTAAATTTAAATACAATAACAATATAATAATAATATCAATATACTAATAATAATGAGTTAAACAAAATAATGGCAAAAAAACCAACATAATTGTTGTCAATAATTTTTAAACCCATCAATTAATTAACTTAGAGTACTATACAATATATCAAAATAATAATACGATCAATTAAAAGAAAATGTGAGTCCCAAATATAGATGGTTTAATACCCGACTGACAAGTAGTTCTAACTGGAAGAAGACCAGTTCAGAATACGATCCAGATATGGATGAACAATACAATAAAGATACTGAAAATAAATGCAAGAAACAATAAGGGCTGAAACTATATAAATAATATGTATAGATCAAGTATATAGCATTGAGACACAATGTATTTTTCAAGGTATTTGATTTATTGATATATAAACAAATACAAAGGTTGTTGCGGAACAAAGATAAACACCCAAGTGTAAATATCTAAACAACCTAGAAATAAAAGTGATCTAATAACTTGGAAATACTCGTAAGGATTACTTAGAGTATATCTCACAAGTTGCAATGCAAAGGTTTCAAGCTGTTTGCAAGTTGTGAGAAGACTTATATTTATAGACCAAGTCCATGATGACGTGGACCAGATCGTACAAATATGGTTGGGAGTATTTAAGGAATTAAAGCTAATTCCTTACACGTGTACTTTTAAGGTTTAGGTATATAAGTCGTTGATGTGACTTATCAAACCTTATTCCCAACCTTTACTTTACCTTGTACTTTAATTAATAGTTAAATCTATTAACCGGGTAAAGATATGTAAAGTAAAAAGTCTTCCTCGTAATCAGTGTAAAAGTGTGTAAGTACTTTTACACTGAGATGCTTCAGTCTTCGATCAGGTAGAATCAGTTTCTGAGCTCCACATCTGAACTGATTCTCATTCTTAAGACTTCAGTCTTTGACTTCATTCTGAACGGTATTCTGATACGTTGATCTGAACTGAAGTGAAGCTTCAGTGAACTAATTCTGAGAGACCTCAGAATTCTATACAAGTATTCTTCACTGAGCTTCAGCTATTTCTGAACAAATTATACTTGGTCGATTTTCGACCTAACAAATTCCCCCTATTTGTTATGAAATAGTGCATGCATCTCATACTTCTATCTATACATGTTTGCAAGTCTGAAATGCAAGTTTTAGTTTAAGTTGTAAAAAAAAATTTCTAAGTACATCTTATAGATCATTGATGTCTCAGAATTTTACTTGTGGTTTTTCTAACTTAAACCTATCATCTACTTATAAGCTACAAAATGTAACATATATATACAAACTGAAGTGTTTGTTACATTTGCAAGTATTTATACAAGGTCATGATAAACTGAAAAAGAAACTACTTCTTAGCAGGCCTTGAACCAGAAGGTGCTTCAGTAGGTTTCCTCTTCAGTGGAAAATCATCCTTCTTTCCAAACAATCTGCCTTCAATCTCTACCTTGGCCTGCATCTTTTGTTGTATTATGGATAACCATGCACCAATCAAAGCAGATTTCGGCTTCCCCCTCAATATTTGGATCATCTCCCTATGCCCAGAAATCCCAAACTCGTGCACTGAAACTTGATTATACTCTTCAGCTGCTCTCCTTCTCTTTTTATAATTAAATCAAAAAGCTTCAATCCATCAGCTTTTGTTACCTCCATATCAACTATTTTAGCTGGATGAGATCGATGCTTCAGATAATGCTCATATTGATCCTTCTCATGCTTTCTTTGGAGCTCAATAGCATCATCAGACATTGGTTTGAAGGTGGAGAGATCAGCATCACGAATATTTTTTCTTGATGATCTTGGTCGAGTCACTTTGGGCTTAATGGGTGGCATTGACAATTCTTTTTCCACCTTCAGAACTCCAGCCAGTATTTCCTTCTTTTTAATTGCCATCTCTTTCTCTATGTTTTTCACCAAGTCCTCAATGGACATTTTGAATGTGAGATGGTCCAGCTTTTGTTCTAAGGGAGAATAGTTCACCCCATATTCATACTCGAGCATATCAACAACAGCCTTCTACACTCTTGGATCATTTTTAATTTTCAGATATCTTTCAAGTGAGAGACCAAGAGCTGCAGCATCAATGTGATCAAGGGTTCCCATTTTCTGATGTTGAACCCTTTCTCTTTCCTTATTTTCACCCCACATAATAAATTGATTAGAAACTTGCTTCTGCAAAACTTCTAATTTCTTGCTATCAGCATTAGGATCATGAATGGGATAACCTTGTTCATCAACATTTTCACTAACCACCAAACCAGAACCCTTTGAATCTTTCTTTGAAGGTTCATCCACCACTTGGGCTTTCCCTTTATCTTTCTTAGTTGGTTCAGAAGTTTGCACTTCAGATCTCTGAACATGTTCCTGTTGGAATTCGTCTGCCCAAGACACATATTAAATTGACGTGGCTAGTACGTGATGATCCAAGTCGGGTCATACCCAATAACAAGCTAGACAAACACTTATGATATTTATTTATATGATATGATCTTTAAATAAATATCAATACTTGAAACATTTATAAAGTGGTTTTCTAAATACTTGCACTTGAGCTATGTAAATAAATTATATGGATGATTTATTTAGAGAGAAATGTGAATATGTTTATTTGGTAAAATAAACATTTATGTGTGTTGTATATAATATGTAATATGTTACATAAGATATGTAACAAGTTATGTTACATTTTATATACAAAATGTACAAGTTATGTTTTATAAAATTTTGCAACAAAATTGGTTGTTGCACTCCCTTGGGGCCGCCCCCCCCCCCATGTGCCTTGAAGTAATTTTGTTCTACATATTGCACATGGGGTGATGATTTGAATATACAATACACACATAGAGTGCATCACCACAACTTACATTTTTGTAAGAACACTTTTCTCTCAACTAGCATTCTCTTCTTCTTTTTCTCTCTTGATTTTCTGCATAAACAAGGAGCAAAAGGGAAGGCATTTCAAGTTCAAATCCTAGCATAGTTTGGGTGTTTGTTGGAAGCTTGGGGTATACTAGCTTGAGGTTCTTCTAGGTTGAAGACTTGCCACTTCAAGATCATCAACTCCTTCATATTCACCTTCTCATTAGCTTGGAAGAAGGTAGTCTTCTAAACACCCTATGGTTGTTGTTTTGTATGTATGTTATTCATATACATGGATCCTTATTGTTTGGGTTTTCTTTTAAAAGGTTAAACTTTGGTTTTAACCACATATAACAAATTGAATTGGTTCAATTTTCCGCTGCGTTTTAATATTATAAGGATAATATTACTTTGATAAAAACCCAAAAATCCCAACAATGGTATCAGAGCCGGTTATATGGATACATACATCAAAAGTTGATATTTTGTTTGGACAAAATCCAATGTTTTGGCCATTTTGGCAATGGCCGAAACTAATACACAAAAAGGAGGTTCCTTTTTCTTGTGTATTCTAGTGTCACAACTTAGCCAAGAGACCTTGTGAATTATTTGTGATTTGTGGATGTGTTTGTATTCTATTTAATTATTAAATGTTTGTAATAGTTAAATAGGATTTTCTTCATTCATTTGGTTATGTAATCTATTTATTTCATTTGGTATGTAATAAGTAGATTAGTTGCATTTTTTCTTGTAAATGTAATCTCCAAGAAGAAGCATCAAATGGTTTGGGGCTGAAGTTGGAGGCCAAATGAAGAGGACAGTGAGTTCCCACTGCGGCGCAGTGGGAGTATGTCAAACCCACTGCGGCGCAGTGGGGTTATGCAGCCGAGGACAGTGAGTTCCCACTGCGGCGCAGTGGGAGTATGTCAAACCCACTGCGGCGCAGTGGGGGATAATGCAGCCGAAGACCAGTGACTTCCCACTGCGGCGCAGTGGGAGTATATTAGACCCACTGCGGCGCAGTGGGGTTATTGCCCACTGCGGCGCAGTGGGAGTGTATTAGACCCACTGCGGCGCAGTGGGTTATCAAAATGAAGAAAATTGTTCAAATCACATCACAAAAGGTTACTTGAAGCATTTGGATGCAAGATCAAGTGGGAGCTCAACTAACACAATATTTTGTGTTACTTTGTCCCTTAGGTTGAGACCTTTTGACCCACTTGTTTCGGCTAACAAGTGTGGTCAAAATAGTTGGCTAATGTTGTGCACTTATTATTATGTTTGTCTTGTTTGTTTGGTTGTTTATTATTTTGTCATGTGGATGCTTAAAAACCAACAAAAGACACACATAAAGATTAAAATTGGTTTTAATATTGACATTAACTTGGTAAAATAAAATGGGTTTTATTAAAAGTTAATGGTCACAATTATAAAATGGATTTTATAAAAAGAACCTTGAAATTTGGATTTCAAAATTCATTATGGTACATAGTTTTTTAACTAGAATATAAAAACTCAAACGACCCTTTAAAAACAAGTTAAACGCCATCCTTTTATACAACACTTAATTATTTGGGAACTCTTTGTAGGATAAAGGTCACCTAACCATCATTTAAATGTAACGTTGTATTCTATTTAATTATTAAATGTTTGTAATAGTTAAATAGGATTTTCTTCATTCATTTGGTTATGTAATCTATTTATTTCATTTGGTATGTAATAAGTAGATTAGTTGCATTTTTTCTTGTAAATGTAATCTCCAAGAAGAAGCATCAAATGGTTTGGGGCTGAAGTTGGAGGCCAAATGAAGAGGACAGTGAGTTCCCACTGCGGCGCAGTGGGAGTATGTCAAACCCACTGCGGCGCAGTGGGGGATAATGCAGCCGAAGACCAGTGACTTCCCACTGCGGCGCAGTGGGAGTATTAGACCCACTGCGGCGCAGTGGGAGTATGTCAAACCCACTGCGGCGCAGTGGGGGATAATGCAGCCGAAGACCAGTGACTTCCCACTGCGGCGCAGTGGGAGTGTATTAGACCCACTGCGGCGCAGTGGGTTATCAAAATGAAGAAAATTGTTCAAATCACATCACAAAAGGTTACTTGAAGCATTTGGATGCAAGATCAAGTGGGAGCTCAACTAACACAATATTTTGTGTTACTTTGTCCCTTAGGTTGAGACCTTTTGACCCACTTGTTTCGGCTAACAAGTGTGGTCAAAATAGTTGGCTAATGTTGTGCACTTATTATTATGTTTGTCTTGTTTGTTTGGTTGTTTATTATTTTGTCATGTGGATGCTTAAAAACCAACAAAAGACACACATAAAGATTAAAAATTGGTTTTAATATTGACATTAACTTGGTAAAATAAAATGGGTTTTATTAAAAGTTAATGGTCACAATTATAAAATGGATTTTATAAAAAGAACCTTGAAATTTGGATTTCAAAATTCATTATGGTACATAGTTTTTTAACTAGAATATAAAAACTCAAACGACCCTTTAAAAACAAGTTAAACGCCATCCTTTTATACAACACTTAATTATTTGGGAACTCTTTGTAGGATAAAGGTCACCTAACTACTTTGAGGGAACTTATAAGTTAAGGTAAATTTATTGTACTTATGGGATAAAGGTCACCTAACCACTAGTATAAGATAAATTTACATGTGTGTATAAGTAGGACAACTTGATTTGGAAGCCATGTGATTAGGGTCACCGAAGCATGGTAACCAAAGGCGTTGATGGGATTAAACATGCCAACTTAATATAAGATATTAAACCGGTCCCATACCACTAGAAATTGCAAAGTGTTGCAATTGTCAAACGTTGACTACCTTGTTAATTTAGATCATGGGATAAAGGTCACCTAACCATCATTTAAATGTAACGTTGGATTCTAGGTTTTAATTATTAATTGTCCATGGGACATAAAAGGGTATTAACAATTAAAATTTATATTTGATATCGAAAATACTAATAAAGAACTTTGTTAATCTTGTAGATGGCCGCTAACAATGCAATTAACCCCAACCCAAACGTCCATAACTTTTCACTAAGATCCATCCTTGAAAAGGATCGTCTTAACCAAAATAACTTTGTGGATTGGTTTCGTAACTTGAGAATTGTTCTCAGGCACGAAAAGAAATCTTATATTTTAGACGATCCTATTCCTGATGAGCCCGAAGAAACTGATGTTGAAGCCTATAATGATTGGGCTAAATATGTCGAGGACTCCGTGCAAGTTAGTTGCATAATGCTAGCGAGTATGACTCCCGAACTCCAAAAGGAGTTCGAGCACCATGGGGCATACGACATGATTACCCAACTCAAGGAAATGTTCCAACAAAAGGCGAGGGTTGAACGCTTCGAAACGGTTCGAGCGCTTCATGCATGTCGCATGGATGATTCACAACCCGTCTCAACATATGTTCTTAAAATGAAAAGCTACATTGATCGCCTCGAAAGGCTTAATTGTCCCGTCTCAAATGAGTTAGCTACGGATATGATCCTTAACTCATTATCTAAGAGATTTGAAACTTTCGTGTTAAATTATAACATGAACGGATGGGACAAGACCGTTTCCGAGCTCCATGGGATGCTCAAAACGGCCGAGGCTAGTATGGGAGGAAAAGTTCAACCCGTTCTCATGATCAATGAAGGCGGAAAGAAAAGGGCTTACTCCGGACCCAAGGCAAATGTTGCTAAGGGAAAGGGTAACAACAAAGGGAATTTTAAAGGCAAAGGAAAGGGAAAAATGGATACCCAAAAAGCGAAGAAGCAAAAGGTTGCTGTCAATGACCCATGCTTTGAGTGTGGGGAGGTAGGACATTGGAAACGTAATTGTCCAACCTATCTCAAAGAGTTAAAAGCTAAGAGGGATGCAGGGCAAACCTCAGGTACAATATTTATGATATATATTGAGCTTAATACTGTTTTTTCTTACATATGGGTATTGGATACCGGATGTGGAACTCATATTTGTAATATGTTACAGGGGTTCATAAGAAAGAAGCACATCAAGAAGGGAGACATTAGTCTCTTTATGGGCAATGGTGCATTGGTGCATGTTGAAGCCCAAGGAGACTATCTTTTGAAACTTCCAAATGGTTTGGAAATTGTATTGAACAATGTTTTGTATGCACCTAGTTTGACTAGGAGTATTATTTCTGTTTCCCGTTTAAGACATGTTGGATATGATTTTAATTTTGTTAACAATGATATCCATGTTTCTATGAATGATGTATTTTATTTTAAAGCTATGCCTTTAAATGGTATTTATGAATTGGTTCATGAAAACACCACACATGATAACTCAATGTACCAAGCTACCACCAAGAAACTTAAATTAGATTTAAGTGAAACCTATATTTGGCATTGTCGTCTTGGCCATATAAATAAGAATCGCATACTAACACTTCAAAAGAATGGTCTTTTGAAAACAAAATCAAATGATTCATTTAATGTATGTGAATCTTGTTTACAAGGCAAGATGACTAAAGCACCTTTCAAAGGCACTAATGAAAGGGCAAAAGATTTATTAGGTATCATACATTCGGATGTATGTGGTCCTTTTAAGCCAATGACTAGGAATGGTGAAAAATACTTCATTACATTCACCGATGACTATAGTCGTTACGGTTATGTATACTTATTAAAACATAAGAGTGAAGCTTTTGAAATGTTCAAAATTTTCAAGAATGAAGTAGAAAACCAACTCAGTAAAACAATAAAAATTCTTCGTTCTGATAGAGGAGGTGAATACCTAAGTGATGCTTTTCAAGATCATCTTAGAAGTTGTGGGATTATCTCACAACTAACTCCACCTGGAACACCACAACATAATGGTGTGTCTGAAAGGAGGAATCGAACTCTATTAGATATGGTTCGTTCCATGATGAGTAAAAGCTCACTACCTCTATCATTTTGGGGATATGCCATAATCTCTGCTGCCCGAATTTTAAATATGGCTCCCACCAAGAAAGTGGAGAAAACACCTTTTGAAATATGGCATGGAAGACTTCCATCTTTATCATATTTAAAGGTATGGGGTTGTGAGGCTTATGTAAGACATGATGCCTCAAACAAATTAGAGCCCCGATCCACTAAATGTATCTTTGTAGGATATCCCAAAGATGATTTGGGATATTATTTCTACAATCCTAATGAGCAAAATGTATTTGTTGCTCGAAAGGCTGAGTTCTTGGAAACTAAATTCCTTATGGAAGGAACTAGTTCCAGAACAGTGGAACTTGAAGAAGATCAAGAACCACTGACAGATACATACTTGGGTGACACTAGCATTCAACAAAAGGATGTTGAAGATGATCAAAGGGTTGATCAAGACACACAAAACGTTCGTAGATCTGGTAGAGCTACTTATCCACCTGAGAGATATGGATTTCTCGTGGATGAATGCTACATGGTAGTTTCTGATGAACCTACCACCTACCATGATGCTATGTCCAAATCAGATTCGGACAAATGGCTAGAGGCCATGAACGCTGAGATGCAATCCATGTATGACAACCAAGTTTGGGAATTGGTTGTTGAACCTCCTAATTCCAAAGTAGTTGGAAGTAAGTGGGTGTTCAAATTGAAACACGATATGCATGGAAGAGTTCCATCTTTATCATATTTAAAGGTATGGGGTTGTGAGGCTTATGTAAGACATGATGCCTCAAACAAATTAGAGCCCCGATCCACTAAATGTATCTTTGTAGGATATCCCAAAGATGATTTGGGATATTATTTCTACAATCCTAATGAGCAAAATGTATTTGTTGCTCGAAAGGCTAAGTTCTTGGAAACTAAATTCCTTATGGAAGGAACTAGTTCCAGAACAGTGGAACTTGAAGAAGATCAAGAACCACTGACAGATACATACTTGGGTGACACTAGCATTCAACAAAAGGATGTTGAAGATGATCAAAGGGTTGATCAAGACACACAAAACGTTCGTAGATCTGGTAGAGCTACTTATCCACCTGAGAGATATGGATTTCTCGTGGATGAATGCTACATGGTAGTTTCTGATGAACCTACCACCTACCATGATGCTATGTCCAAATCAGATTCGGACAAATGGCTAGAGGCCATGAACGCTGAGATGCAATCCATGTATGACAACCAAGTTTGGGAATTGGTTGTTGAACCTCCTAATTCCAAAGTAGTTGGAAGTAAGTGGGTGTTCAAATTGAAACACGATATGCATGGAAACTTGAGTACTTATAAAGCTAGACTTGTAGCAAAAGGTTTCACTCAAACTCGAGGGGTCGATTATGATGAAACTTTTTCGCCTGTGGCAATGCTAAAGTCTATTAGGATATTATTTGCCATAGCCGCACATTATGACTATGAGATATGGCAAATGGATGTCAAAACCGCTTTTCTAAATGGATATCTTGAGGAAGATGTCTATATGGATCAGCCTGAAGGTTTTGTCGATCCTAAGCATCCTAATAAAGTATGCAAGTTAAAGAAATCAATCTATGGATTGAAACAAGCATCAAGAAGCTGGAATCGTCGTTTTGATGAAGAAGTCAAGAAATTTGGCTTCATCAAAAACGCTGATGAAGCTTGTGTGTATAAGAAGGCTAGTGGGAGCATCATTACTTTTCTAGTATTATATGTCGATGACATTCTACTATTTGGAAATGACATTCCAACCTTGGAAGGTGTAAAAGCCTGGCTTGGAAGTTGCTTTTCCATTAAGGATCTTGGTGAAGCCGCCTATATTTTGGGAATAAGGATCTATAGGGATAGATCAAGGCGCTTAATAGGTTTGAATCAAAGTGCATACATAGACAAGATCTTGAAAAGGTTCAAGATGGAAAACTCCAAAAAGGGCTTGGTGCCTATTCAAAGAGGAACTATATTGAGTACTTCTCAATCTCCCAGCTCAAAAGTTGAGCAAGAGAGAATGAGTGGAATCCCATATGCATCTGCTATAGGATCCATCATGTATGCTATGATATGCACGAGACCGGACGTGTCATGCGCTTTAAGCATGACAAGTAGATACCAGCAAAATCCAGGTGATAGTCATTGGATGGATGTCAAAACCGCTTTTCTAAATGGATATCTTGAGGAAGATGTCTATATGGATCAGCCTGAAGGTTTTGTCGATCCTAAGCATCCTAATAAAGTATGCAAGTTAAAGAAATCAATCTATGGATTGAAACAAGCATCAAGAAGCTGGAATCGTCGTTTTGATGAAGAAGTCAAGAAATTTGGCTTCATCAAAAACGCTGATGAAGCTTGTGTGTATAAGAAGGCTAGTGGGAGCATCATTACTTTTCTAGTATTATATGTCGATGACATTCTACTATTTGGAAATGACATTCCAACCTTGGAAGGTGTAAAAGCCTGGCTTGGAAGTTGCTTTTCCATTAAGGATCTTGGTGAAGCCGCCTATATTTTGGGAATAAGGATCTATAGGGATAGATCAAGGCGCTTAATAGGTTTGAATCAAAGTGCATACATAGACAAGATCTTGAAAAGGTTCAAGATGGAAAACTCCAAAAAGGGTTTGGTGCCTATTCAAAGAGGAACTATATTGAGTACTTCTCAATCTCCCAGCTCAAAAGTTGAGCAAGAGAGAATGAGTGGAATCCCATATGCATCTGCTATAGGATCCATCATGTATGCTATGATATGCACGAGACCGGACGTGTCATGCGCTTTAAGCATGACAAGTAGATACCAGCAAAATCCAGGTGATAGTCATTGGATGGCTGTCAAATATATATTGAAATATCTTAGAAACACTAAAGATATGTTCTTAATATATGGATCTGGTGAGGAGGAACTCGTTGTAAAGGGTTACACGGATGCGAGTTTCCAAACTGATCGAGATGATTCTCGATCACAATCGGGGTATATCTTCATTCTAAATGGAGGAGCTGTTTCTTGGAAAAGCTCAAAGCAAGATGTGGTTGCATTGTCCACTACAGAATCGGAATACATCGCCGCTTCTTTAGCAGCACAAGAAGCTGCATGGTTGAAGAAATTCATTGCCGATCTAGGGGTTGTTCCTTCCATTCAAGAACCCCTAGAAATTCTTTGTGATAACGAGGGTGCGATTGCTCAAATCAAGGAACCTCGTGCACATCAAAAGACTAGGCACATTGAGCGGAGATTCAACTACATAAGGGATGAAGTTGAAAAGGGAAAGATATGTATTCACAAAGTTCACACCGATCAAAATGTTGCGGACCCACTCACGAAGCTCCTTGAAAGGCCTAAGCATGAGAGTCATACTTGTGCCATGGGACTTCGATATTCTAGTGATTGGATTTGATCTATTTTTAGTATTTGGATATCGGAACACTTGTAGTTATTAACACATTTATATGAATATTGGTATTTTGCATTTAAATTGTGTTATGTTCCATTTTTGCATGTTTAAATCCATGAATAAGTTAATTATTCTAAATGTCCGTAGTCGATCATATTTGTGGGAACATATATGAATGTAAGATTATTATGAACTTGGATTGGTAGATATTCAAAAGGTTTTGAATATAGAGCAAAGTGTTGCTACCAAGGTTCATAGATATTTGTGGGATACAAATATTGGACTGACCTGCAATCAAGCATTACTACATGGAATCTCTGTGATTGATCATAAGTAATCTTGAGTTAAAAGGCGAATATCATTGTATCCTCAGACCTGAGATACATATTGGGTCTTGATATTCACTGAATATTATACTTTGACTTAGCTCTTCGCTGTTCTTAAACATGGCAGTACATAAGACTAAGCTCAGGTATGATATAAGGTGATTGTGAAGGACGTATGTAGTCGAGATGGAATTTGTCCCTCTTATTCGTTGAGAGTTAGATGTCTAAGGCCTGTTACAAAGTTAAATCAATAGAGAATGATCACTCTGTGTCTCTAAGATTTAACATGACATCTGTGACAAAAGGATAAATGATCGATTCACCTAAATCATTTCAAGTAAGGGACTTGAAGAGGATGATGTTATTGAATGGCACTTCGTCATACGTATTAGGGGTAGCAAACCGTTGTTAGGCGGTATTTGCTGCTTGCGTCAATCTTCTATGAATCTTGTGCAAGTGGGAGATTGTTGGAATTCGTCTGCCCAAGACACATATTAAATTGACGTGGCTAGTACGTGATGATCCAAGTCGGGTCATACCCAATAACAAGCTAGACAAACACTTATGATATTTATTTATATGATATGATCTTTAAATAAATATCAATACTTGAAACATTTAGAAAGTGGTTTTCTAAATACTTGCACTTGAGCTATGTAAATAAATTATATGGATGATTTATTTAGAGAGAAATGTGAATATGTTTATTTGGTAAAATAAACATTTATGTGTGTTGTATATAATATGTAATATGTTACATAAGATATGTAACAAGTTATGTTACATTTTATATACAAAATGTACAAGTTATGTTTTATAAAATTTTGCAACAAAATTGGTTGTTGCACTCCCTTGGGGCCGCCCCCCCCCCCATGTGCCTTGAAGTAATTTTGTTCTACATATTGCACATGGGGTGATGATTTGAATATACAATACACACATAGAGTGCATCACCACAACTTACATTTTTGTAAGAACACTTTTCTCTCAACTAGCATTCTCTTCTTCTTTTTCTCTCTTGATTTTCTGCATAAACAAGGAGCAAAAGGGAAGGCATTTCAAGTTCAAATCCTAGCATAGTTTGGGTGTTTGTTGGAAGCTTGGGGTATACTAGCTTGAGGTTCTTCTAGGTTGAAGACTTGCCACTTCAAGATCATCAACTCCTTCATATTCACCTTCTCATTAGCTTGGAAGAAGGTAGTCTTCTAAACACCCTATGGTTGTTGTTTTGTATGTATGTTATTCATATACATGGATCCTTATTGTTTGGGTTTTCTTTTAAAAGGTTAAACTTTGGTTTTAACCACATATAACAAATTGAATTGGTTCAATTTTCCGCTGCGTTTTAATATTATAAGGATAATATTACTTTGATAAAAACCCAAAAATCCCAACAGTTCCCCCTGAACTGAGGCACTACCAGATGTTACCTCAGCTTGCTTCTTGGTTGCTTCTATCAATTCCTGAGTACTTGAAAGCAGACCAATAGGCACATTTCCCCCTTTGGGGACCTCAGAAGGCATTTTCACATAAACATCAATCGCCGTCTGAATAGCCTTCAGAGGTTCCCAACTCTGCTGCAGAAGGCAATCAGAAATGCCTTTTGCCATGGTAGAGAACTGAGCCCTTAACCTGAATGATGAGTTAAGGTTCAGATTCTCTTTTTCAGTTAGCTCTTTCAGCAATTTCCTATCTTCTTCAAAGAATGAAGGAGGAGGAGGAGCAGCAACAACATTTTCCTTCTTAAGTAGGGTCAGAATTTCTTCTAACTGCTTGGACTGGCCTTTAACAACTTCTTCGAGAGTAGACACAGATTTTTGAACTTCTTCAACAGCTTTGTCTACCTTCTCTGAAGTGTCTTGTGTAAGTTCTAAGACCATCCTTCTGACCCCTTCCTCAACCTTTTTAGCCACAGAAGCTGAAATCTGATCAACAAGAGTCTGAGAGATTTCAGACTTCAGCTTCTCAATCACATTACTACCAACAGCAGACCCAAGTTCTTTCTCATTGACACTTGGTCTTTTTACCAACTCATTCACCTCCTTCCCGACTGCCAGAACTTCTTACTTTAACAATTCAATACCAGATGTCAAGTTCGCAACAACTGAAGCTTGCACATCTCTTTTGGCCAGTCTGAAGGCTTCCCTGATAGCTATACTTATCTTATTGCATGAATATACCAGCTCATTTAGCTTCCCACCTACCAGTCCCTCATTTCCAGCAACCTTGGTGAACTCAGTTCCAAGAAACATCTGAGCACCCTTCATTTCAGCGATGGAACTAGTATTGGCAGTTAGAGATTTAGTTAAGTCCTCCACCTTGATAAGTAGGCTTTGGACTTCGGCATTTTGTTTCTCTAACTGTGCTTCTACACTCAAAGGAGGAGGTGGTTGTGCAGAAACAGAAGCAACAAAGGGAATTCTACCAAGCCCATCCAATGCCTTTTCCAACTGCATTTCAGTTGGACTCTCAGATTCGGTATCAGAGTCCAACTCTTTCTCAATTTCAATATCATAATTGATGAGCCTTGGTACTTGGTGAATTTGTGGGTGTAAGTGTTGGAGTTGTGGTTGAAAACGTGGTGATGAAACATAGGCAGGTGTAGAGCCGGGTGGAAAATATGGTGTTCATGTGAAGTTTCTGGTTGGCGATATGGTTGTTCAACATTTTGGATTTATGGGGGAGGTTGGACGTTTGTGAGGTTGAAGGTTGGCTCAGAATCAGAAGACTGATTCTCCTCTAGTAAGTCCTCATCAAACTAAAAGTCAGCAAAGGAATCGAGATTCCCTTGAGGTGGCTCATCTTCATCCCGGAGGTCAGTTAAAACTGCAGTCTGATCAGATATGCCCTGGTTCAGATCACTGGTACCTGAACCAGCTTCTGGTTCAACAACTGCTACTGCAGATACATCGTCACCAGATTTATTGGTTGGCTCAGCCATAGCTTCATCGCCAGAGACAGTAGACACGGGGATTGCCTTAATGATTCTCGTACCGTCATCAAGAATCACTTCATCGGCCGTAGAGTCTGGAATCTCAGTCTCAGGTGGTGTCACACCCAAGACTTCATCAATTCATGATGCAGAAGAGTGTGAGATTTGTGAAGTTTCAGGGGGTGCGCCAACTGACACGGACTCTATTGTGTGCTGGGCGGACACACTAATATTCTCTTCACCATCTCCTCCTAAAGAAGTTTTGGAGATGGCTGCTTGTGGGTTTCCCTTTAGACTCGATTCCTCTGGTTCTTGTTGGGAAGATCCAGATGGGTTTGCTTCGGTACTAGTGTCCTTGGGCTGTGAGGACTGCTTAAATTTTTATCGTTTTAAAGCGCCCTTTGGAGATCCTGAGGGATCTTTTGGGAGATCCTCAGGTTGGTCAATGGATGAGGGAGGTGGTGGTTGGGTAGAAGAAGTTGCTGGGGTTTTGAACATGTGAGTCCCTTAAGTTCGATGGTTAACCAGGAAAGTGTAAAATACAACAAGTCTAATAATCACTAGAATGGACTAGTATTACTTGTAAATAAATGCAAGAATATATAAACAAAGTAATACAAGACTTAAAGCAATAAACAAGTAAAGTGGAACATTATATATTTTTCAATGGTGTATTTTATTTATGATGTTAAATAAAACACAAGGTTGTGCGGAATCAAGATAATACAAATAAGTATGTATCCTAACAACCTATGAATTACAAATGATCTATATTTGTCAAATAACTCTTTTGGATCGAGATACTTAAAGTTGTGAAGTATCCCAGTTTAAGATCGAGAGTATTTGGACAAATTCACTTTCATGCAAAGTGTATGCTTAAAAGTATTTTTCTCAAGGAAATGACTTTGTATTTATAGGCAACAAAATTCACCAGTGAATTTTGTGTCGTACAAATATGGTTGCATACATTTAATGATCCTACAAGAACATTAAATGTATTGGATAAGGAATAAGGATAAAGTCACATCAAATGACTTTGTGTCCTTTTATCCAACCACCTTTACACACACAAACTTTGGTAAAGAACAAGTGGATTGTTCTTTGGAAAGTGTGTAAAGGGAAAAGTCAATCCTCGATATCAGTGTTCAGACTTGTAGGGTCTAGAACACTGACAATCCTCCAGTGTACAGATCTGGTAAGACTTTCCAGTGGACTCCACCATTTGTCAGTCTTCTTTCTTCAGACTTCAGTCAGAATGTCTTCAGTAGAGTTGATTTGGACTGGGGTGAAGTCCAGTGAGCTCATCTGGAGAATACTCCAGATTTCCTATACAAGTATTTGCTCACTGGTCTTCCATTATTTCTGGATAAATCTTCAGAGGGACTCCAGATTCCAAGTCTGGAGTAGGTCCAGTAGAACACGTTTCTGGACAGATCTTCAGTAAGGCTCCAGTAGTCGAGTCTGGAGCGAGTCCAGTAAATCTGGACTAAATCTGGACCTAACAAATTCCCCCTATTTGTTTAGAAATAATGCAAGTGTTTTCAAGCTTGAATCTATACACTTTGTATGCTTGAAAAACACAAGTTTCGATTTGTCTAAAAAATCTAAGTTACTGGAAAACACTTTATAGATCATGAGTGTTTTCAGTTTCATCAATTAAGTTCTAACTTAGACTAAATCTGATCATTTACTTATATGAATCAAAAATTGCAACTATTATTACATACATCAACTGATAAATAGTATACAATTTTCATAAAGCAATAATTTACAACAAGTAAATGATAAGAGTCAGGCCCTTCTTTTTGATGTCTGTACTAGAGCATCTTCAGTAGCCTTTCTCTTTGGTGATGGAGAAGATGGTATTGATTCTGGCGTTCTTATGCCCATTGCAACTTCCATCTGTTGCTTTCTTCTACATACCTTTTCAATTCTTTTCAGAAATGCTTTAACATCAGTCGACACATTTGTCTTCCCCCTGAACGTTAAAGCGATTTCCTTCAGTTCACTCCATCCAAAAGCTTGGACTGAAGTACTTTTCCTCTCATCAGTAAAGTTACCCTCCCTGGTCAACTTTACTTCAAACTTAGACATGCCTTCATGATCTTCAGCCAATTTGATTTCAGCACCAGTGATCCTTCTGGCATCAGCCCTGAAATTCAATATCTCATTGTATTTTTCTTTCAGCTTGGCTTGCTGGATCAATGATTCAGTTTCCTTGGACACTCTCCTTTGCTCTACAGCAGATTGGAGTTCTTGACGATTTATTTTTCGAGAAGTGTCCAGAGGAATGAAATTGCTTACATCAGCATCTTTGATTGCTTTGATCTGTCTGGCAGTCAATTTTGGTAAACCAGTAAGTCTCTTCCTGTACTCTATCTCCAGAGCACCAGCATTCTTTCTTATCTTTTTCTGGAGACTTACCAGTTCATCCTTCCTTTGTCTGATGAGTTCTGGTACACTCACGCCATAAATAATAGAATCATAGACTTGTTCTTCTTCAGCGTAGAATGAGCGTACATGAACATCATCCAATAAACTCAAACATTGATGAACTCTGGGGTCATCCTTCATCTTTTTATATACTTCAATATTAATGCCTAACCTGCCGGCATTGTAAGAATCCAGAGTACCCATTGTTGCCATCTCCCTTTGATGGGCCAGCAGTTCATCTTTTTAATTTCTTTTGAAAATCTCTATCATGATGCATTCTTGTTCAAGTTTCTTGGATATTTCATCATCAGCATCTTCAACAGTTTGCTCTTCCTGTCCAGATTCCATTTGTTGTTTTCCCTTAATTGACTTCAGAGTTGATGGAATATCTGGTAAGGTCTCAAACTGGGGCTCACTGGCTTCAGTACCAGTAGCTTCTTCAGTTAGCCCGGCTTCAGTGCCATACGCTCTTTGTCTTTCAGTTAGCCCGGCTTCAGTGCCATATGCTCTTTGTGACAATTTCTTCAATGTTTGGTCACCAGACGACTTTTCCCCCTTGGAACGATCTCCAGTTCTTGACTTGAGATCATTCCATAACTGTTCAAGCATAAGTCTGTCCAGTGGACCAAAAGTTATACCTTCTACTGGAGTTGTTTCAAACATAACATTCTTAAGTGCCTGCACTTCCTTCTGAACATTTGTAACTGCTTTAGGCAAGTGTTTTGGCAACTTCTTATCCAGTAACTTTTCTACTTGGGGTAACACCCCATCATGAATGCTACGAAGAACAGTCCCAGAAACTTCTTCACATAATTCTTTCAACATATTGTTTTTGAACTTCCTTGTACATTCATCACTTATAGTACTAACAACTGCACCCTGGTCTAGTGTGGGTCTACTCTCCAGAGAAGTGACCCTGTAAACCAAATTCTGAACATCTTCTTTCAGACCTGCCAGTTCGCCAGTGACTGCAGTCTGAACAGAATTAACCAACCTTGTCTCTAGACCCTGGACTGCCACTTTGATCTTTTCAGTGTTGTTGTTTGTGGCCAATACCAGTTCATCAAGCTTCTCATAAACCAGCTTCTCATTCCCAGCAAAGACATTCATTTTAGATCCCAGGTTATTTGATAATAATGATTTGAAGTCTGAAATAACCTGTGATGAAGTCTGGAGTGATCTCTCCAGGTCCGCCACCTTACTTAAAAGGCCTTGGACCTCGGCAGAAGATGAAGTAGAGAGACCACTGGGAGGTTCAAGAGTTGAAGGTAATCTGGTCATTAGAGGAACTTGTGCCCAGTCCTCTTTAGTTGCAGCTTCAGATGTTGCAACTGGTGACTCCGGCGCACGAGGTGGAGGTTGAGATTCTGAAGGTTGAGTGGTTGCTGGAGTGAAGTATTGAGTGTATTCTGGAATTGAAGGTGGTGGTGGTGGTGGCATGTTTGATTGTGGTGGTGGCATTTCTGGTGGAGGTGTTGGCATTTCTAGTAGATTTTCTTCTTCTTGTACATCTTCACCCAGAAAATTCATGTTAACATCAAAACCTTCAGACATTGGGGAATCAACATCATCCCATTCTGGAGTCATCCCAACTGTCTGTTCACCAGGCTGTTCACCAGTTTCTACATTAACCTGTTCACCAGCCTCTACATTCAAGTCTAGTGGAGCCTCTTGCTCAACTTCCTCAACAACCTGCTCAACAACCTCTTGTTCAAAAATTGGTGATCCATCTAGATTCATAACATCACCAGGATGTCTTTCTGGATTTACCTGGAGTCCAGCTCTCATCAGACGCCTATTAGTTCTAGGTCGTCTGGAAGGTTCAACAACTTCTGTACCTTGACCTTCTGGAGCAACTTGTCTAATGGGCTGTACAACCTCAATGATCTGTACATCATCACCAGATGGTCCTTCAACAGCTTGACCTCTATCTGGACCCATTTCAGCTTCTTCCCTTTGGAAGGAAAGCATGGACTGAGGAATATCTACCTCATCCAGTGGAGACCTGAGGTTGACCAGGTCCCTCATATACTCACTCACAGAAAAGTGAATAGTATCAAAATCATACTGGTCGCCAAGAGCATTCTTAAACATAAGAGAAAGGAAACGAATATAAGGAACAAATGGTTTTCTTCCTTTCACTCTTAGGCGCTCAACCAGGTCATCAAAAAGAATTTGGGCAAAGTCCACTCTAAGCCCAAACCATAAGCAGTAGGCAATCTGGAGGTGGGTTTGATTTATTTGGTCTAACCCTCCAGAACTGCCTCCCAGACACTCAACAATATGGGTGAAGAAATATCTCCATGAGTCTGACAGCTTGCTCATGTAGATAGTCCCTTTTCTGGATAGCTGACCATGCTCATCCATAATATCCGTGTGCCCCATCAGCCTGCATACTTCCCTTGTATTTATACCAGTGGGAAGCTCAATAGGCAACTCATTCTGGTCAAGATAGTTTAACTGTAGAACAGACCTGAGCAGACTTGCAATGAAACCAAGGGATCTGGTACCTCCCTTTAGAGTATAATTGATCGATGAAGTTTCATCGTCATATTGAGCAGTATACCAGAATTCACATAGGTACTCGTGGTACATCCTTCCTGGATTAAGTGTTAACGCACCATATAATGGGCAAGAGAGAAAGAATGAGTTTAATCTCCCAATAATCGATTGGGCATCATGAACACTGGAAAGAGAGAGTCTTGCCATCCAGTTATTCATATTGATTCTTATGGCACTTCCCTCAAGATTGATATGAGGTGCCCTGTCAACATTTTCCGAAGGAGCATATTCAGCGGCAAGGAGATTTTTGAGCGATTTTGACTGTCTAGGTGCCATTTTATACAGAATAAATGAAGATGAAATTGAATATATATAGGTTATGATGAAGAATTGATGAAAGAATTGAATATAAATGGAGTAAATAAGAGAGATGATGATGATTGGAAAATGAATGAAGAAGTAAATGAAGGAATTTGAAAGATTTGGGAGTAAATATGTTCGAATTAAATGCAATTGAAATTGAAAGTGGGTATTTATAGGAGAGACAATGTGGAACTCAAACGGTTTATTTGAAATTATCAAATAAATTTTTTTTATCGGGTTCTGAGATCCGCATTAATTACATCACATCATACATAAATGCATGACGGTTTACAGCCCACAAACAGTAACAAGTTGCACTTTTTGTTTTCCCAAAGTAAAAAAATACCATCATTACGTTAAAAAAAAAATTTATATGCCACGTAGGATAAAAATATCTTCAAAAAGATTTGCTTACGTGGCACACACAATGAACAAGTATTTAGAAAATATTATGACATATTTCAGTGCATCTGGAGGTTGACTGGACACTCCAGTATCACTGGTGGATTAGTCCAGTGAACATGTACTGATGGTACACTAGAGGGACACTCCAGTAAAGTACCAGTGAAAACCATTTTTGAAAGACTGGTAACCTCAAACGTGCACGTCAACTAATTCAGACAAATGAGAGGGACACATTTACAAGGAGACATAAGTCACCTCAAACACGCACTTCAATCTGTTCAGTTACCAGTGAGAGGGACACATTTACAAAGCACCAGTAATATTTTCTGAAGAGTTTGTCCAGTGAGAAAATAAATTAATAAATTCCCCCTGAACTTAAAACATTTTTAAGAAAAAATATCTTTCAAGTCTTTCCTTGGAATGTTGTTCCAGAAATCTAATAATGCAAAGATAGTACACAAAGGCATTCAATATCTGAGCAGTCACCAGATTTAAGGATTTAACATTCCCAACTCACCAACAAGATATTCAAAGGTTTTGACATCCAGAGGTTTGGTAAAAATGTCAGCGAGTTGTTTGTCAGTGGGAATAAAATGGAGTTCAATGTTGTTTTTCATAATATGATCACGAATGAAGTGATACCTGAGATCAATGTGCTTCGTTCTGGAGTGCATGACTGGATTGTTTGAGATAGCGATGGCACTGGTATTATCACAAAAGATTGGGGTCTTTGAATATTTAACTACCATAATCAAGAAACTGGTTCTTCATCCAGAGTATTTGAGCACAACAACTGGCTGCAGACACGTATTCAGCTTCAGC
This sequence comes from Erigeron breviscapus, assembly GCA_034093135.1. Lineage (NCBI taxonomy): Eukaryota > Viridiplantae > Streptophyta > Magnoliopsida > Asterales > Asteraceae > Erigeron > Erigeron breviscapus. Next base: position 17,816,034 of record CM067173.1, read on the forward strand.
AGTGGACAATGAAACTGAAGTTTGCTTCTTACTGGTCCAGCTGACCAGTTTACCACCTAGGAAATGACATCCACCAGTTGTGGATTTCCTATCTATCTTACAACCTGCATGATCTGAATCTGAATAACCCATTAGATCCATGCCTGAGCCTTTGGGATACCAAGACCTAGACTGGGGACACCTTTAAGGTACTTTAGTATGCGCTTTACAGCAAGCATATGAGATTCCTTTGGATTAGACTGATATCTGGCACATAAACATGTTGAAACATAATATCTGGTCTACTGGCAGTTAAATACATCAATGAACCAACCATGCCTCTATAGACAGTGGTGTTCACTGGTTTTCCATCTGGATCGGAGTCCAGTGTCAGTGGTGCAGAAATTGGAGTTGGTTTAGATGGTGAAGAGTTCATATCAAATTTCTTTAAAAGATCTCTAACATATTCTCCTGATTAATAAAAATGCCATCTTTGTTTTTTTTAATCTGGAGTCCAAGAAAATATGTTAGTTCACCCATCAAACTCATCTCATATTCAGTTGACATTATTTTCGAAAATTTCTTGCACATGTTTTCATTAGTAGACCCAAAAATAATATCATCAACATAAATTTGTACCATTAACAGATTACCTTTTTCATGAAGAATAAATAAGGTATTGTCAATTGCACCTCGTTTAAAACCATTTTTCAACAAATGTTTAGTCAGAGTGTCATACCAGGCACGTGGGGCTTGTCTGAGGCCATATAGCGCTTTGTCCAGACGATATACCCAATTGGTGTTGGAATTCGTCTGCCCAAGACACATATTAAATTGACGTGGCTAGTACGTGATGATCCAAGTCGGGTCATACCCAATAACAAGCTAGACAAACACTAATGGTATTGAAACATTTAGAAAGTGGTTTTCTAAATAATTGCACTTGAGAAATGTAAATAAATTATATGGATGATTTATTTTGAGAGAAATGTGAATATGTTTATTTGGTAAAATAAACATTTATGTGTGTTGTATATAATATGTAATATGTTACATAAGATATGTAACAAGTTATGTTGCATTTTATATACAAAATGTATAAGTAAATGTTTTATATAAAATTTGCACAAAATGGTTGGTTGCCACCTTGTGAGGCCGCCCCCCCCCCCCATGTGCATTTTGTTGATGTGTTGTTCAACATAAAACACTTGGAGTCTTGCATGTTGAACAAGGGGATAACACACTCAACACTTAACATAGAGTGTATCACAACTCACATGTTTTTTGGTAAGACAAAACTCTCTCAAGACTCAAAAGCTTTTCTTCTTCCTTTTCTTCTATTGAATTCGT
>CM067173.1:17818362-17842747 GCA_034093135.1 Erigeron breviscapus
AAGAGACAAGGTTATTGCATACGCATCTAGGCAATTGAAGCCACATGAGAAGAATTATTCGACACACGATTTAGAGCTAGGAGCCGTAGTGTTTGCCTTGAAGATATGGCGACATTATCTTTATGGCACCAAGTGTACCATATTTACCGATCACAAGAGCTTGCAACACATCTTCGATCAGAAGATGTTGAACATGAGGCAAAGGAGGTGGATGGAGCAGCTTAACGATTACGAGTGCGAAATTAAGTACCACCCCGGAAAGGAAAATGTTGTTGCTGACGCTCTTAGTAGGAAGGTGAGCACTAAGGTGTCGAGGACAAGAATTAACCACTTACGAGTGAAAATGTCTCTAAGGGACAAATTCTTTTTATTATTCAATAAAAGAATTGGTTGAAACTCAGCTTGCACTTTGTTCTTGGACTGCACTTTTACTTTACTGTCTTTATATTCTGTTCTATTGTTTACAGTTTCATTAATATATCTATCTAAATCTGAATATGGACAAATACTTTAAGATAACTTATATTCCGCATTTAAAAGTATTCTCAAGCTGATTAAGTTTAAAAGTTGTATTCACCCCCCCTCTACAACTCTTTGAGACATTTAAACCATCATGTTATCTCCTTTGGGACCTATCACATCCATCTACCTGTAGTACTGCAAAAAGAAAACAAAGAAAATTGTGAAAAGCACTTGTTTAACACTCTACAAAAATAAATACACAACAATAAATAACACAAACTTTAATTAATAACTTTTTTTTATGTTTTTAATGTTTTATGATACTACTGTATATTACTTTAATTATTAACAGTCCATTAGTCCTCAGTCCAACAGTTCAATAATCCTACTTGAATTTCAAAGGTCATGAATCGGAATAAGCTCAAGTCAGGTTATCCATTAATCATCCCACATCCTTGGTGATCTAATCAACAACAAGGGAAATACAAAGGTACGGAATAATTATTAATATCTTTGATATATATAAACAAGAAAAAAAAATATTAACTACTTATTTTTTTTTATAACTACTTTTAATTAATTAATTATTTTTAATTTTTAATTTTTTAGATTGCGGTACAATAAACAATATAAAATAATACAAAATATTATAACTTTCTAGAAATAAATTTCTAAAAAGGATCGATTAAAGATAGTACCTTTATGAAGATTGGCTAAAAACAGCCTTCCCCGGCAGCGGCGCCAAAAACTTGATGTGTAATTTTCGCTTTACTTTTATTTAATCTTTTTGCTCATGAAAATCAACCAAGTTTTAAATTTATAAAACTAGGCTATACCAATATCTAGACTATTACACACAGGCAGTGTACATGGTCTCGGGCATTTACCTCTTCGGACGCGTGCGAGCCGTGTTATCGCACCCTTGGTCTCCAGTGTAACAACCCTACTTTTTAATATTATATATATGTGCTAGTTATGTTGTCTATGATCCCGCAAGGCATAGTTATACTTGAAGCTAGTAGTTAATGCCCCTAAATTAGCAATCTAAAGCTATTATTTAATTCTAATTAAACCAAAGGAGATGCCATTGAACAAAATATAATTTCTAATTAATCAAGTTATATAATAAAAAATGTAAGTCTCACAAGTTGAGATAATCATCAAAAACCCTTAGAACGTCCAACAATTTAACCACCAAGTTAGTTAAGATATATTTGGACAAGAAAATCAAATTACCATCTCAAAAGGGTATTTATAAACTCATAAGTACATGAAAGTGCTTGAAACCTTAATAAGTGCATAGGTAAGTATATATAAGTATCAAAAATACATACAAATTTATAAATAAAGGCTTATGTAATAGATTAAAAATGCAAATGTGTGTACATACATATATATATACACGACATATATATATACACATACTAGAATAAATAATTAAGTTACACTACAAACAAATACAATTACCCTTACAAAATATATATACTTACATCTAACATATACATACACATTATATACACAACTTTTATAAAAAAAAAGAAGATAAAAACCCCTCCAAATTCCCCATGAGGTCGGCCACCCCCTATACACTCCCACACTCTTTCTTTTCAAACTTTGCATGCAACATTAGTCTTGGAACTCACCACTTCAACACACACTACACACTCATTTCACACACACAACATCTTTTCTCTCAAAAACTCTTCCTCCCCTCTTCTTTTCTTCTTCATTTCGGCCAAGCAAAAACAAAGGCAAAAACATGGCTAAATTTCATCTAAACTTATATTAATAATAAGGGTTTTAAGTTAGATTAATAAAGGGTTAATCCAAGCAAGGTTCAAGGGTTGTTTAAGGCTTAGATTAAGGGTTGTTTGAGGGTTTGGAGGCCACAAAAAATCTGCCATATTCTCAACATCAAAACCGAATCCAAGAGGGTATAATCTTCATCCTTTTTGTTAGATCTAATCTTGTTATTGTTTATATTCGAAGATTTATCAAAAACTCATACTTTCTTCTTGTTTTCTTTGTAATATACACTTGATGAGGGAAAAGTTGATAGGATCTTTCTTTCCATGCTCATGCATGTCGAATCTAAGAAGAAAAATCCAAGGATTCAACAAGTTTAAGACCCAAAAGTGTTGTTATAGATTAAGTAGCTTTTAAAGTGATTTTTCCTTTGAAAGATGATTATATTTTTATATATTTTGATGAATATATTTCTGTAGTTTTTCATAAAAATATGTTTTTATGTTGATGGATTAAAGATGGATAAAGATTTGTTGTTAAAATGATGAGATGATTACATGCATGTTTAGATCTAAGAAAGTTGGATCTTTTGTTGGATTATGAGATGATTATAGGCTTGTTCAAAGTGAAAATATGTTTAAATGGACCATAATATTCTGGAAAAATTGATAAAATATCAAGGATATAAAGCTTGAATCAATACATGTTAAAATAAGCTAGAAATCATAAACCGAAAACATGCGAAAATGCATTTTGAGCACACACATGCACCATAATCTTATGAACAATAAACTATGATAAACCTACTGGAAATAAGTTATTTCAAAAGTATAAAACTCAAGTCACTTGATGCATGACAAGAATAAGCTAAAAAATCACCTTTTCGGGTCAAATAATCACTAACCGAAAGCACTAAATTGCACATATCACACCACCACCACTATCACGACTTGAATCACCAAAATATGATGGAATTTCTGTAAATATTGAAATAAGAATGAAAATCCATTTTGAAGTACCTTAATAGCTTAAGAAATGAGGCTAAAATCACTATTTCGGTAAACGATTTTTAAGCTTAAAGTCCTCAAAATAAGCAAGACACAAGAGAGGTTGAATTGATATGAGTTTTTATTGATAAAAGTTGCCTAAAAGGCCTGAGATTTTTGACTAAAATATTGTGTGGTGATTTCTAAGAATTTTCATGAATTATTGGATTTAAATGGTAATTAAAAGGCAAATAAATCAATAAATAAATTATGTGAATCATGAATTTGGCTAAATCTTCTTAACCATTGATAAAATAACTAAAACCTACTGGAGAAAAATAGTTAAGAGTCAAGAGACATGTGTTACATAATTTAAAGATAAATAATTAAGTAAAAATAACTAATTAAACATTATTATTAAAATTAATGGAAAATACACAAATAAAAGTATAAAACATGAAATTATAAATTAAGAAGCATATATATCAGAATATAACTCAATAAAATTATTCATAATTTATAAAGACAATTATGACACTTAAAAGTATTTTTAAGGAATTATTTAGTTAATAAATCAATAAAGTGAATAAATAAGTAATTAAATATTATTAAATTAAATAAATAATTACAAATCAGAAAATATACATAAATATTAATATTACAAGATTACTAATGTCAAACATTGCGATTAAGCAAAGCATATAATGGAAACCATGACAATCAAAGCCAAGTTACCGAATTTCCAACAAACGTTTAAATACGTATAATGAAAAAATGATCTTCTCCACCAAATATCTTCTAACCAAATAATGTGAACAATATAATACACTTGAACTCCATAATCAATTTACAACCAAAGATGGGCAAGTCTACTAGTATACATCTCATGATCTAGCACACTAGTTCATGCTACACACACTTACGTTGTGTATATATAAATACCATGGTTTAGGCTTGCTTGGGGAGCAACACGACTAGAAGAAGATCTCGCATTTGATCAGCCCCTAACACTCTCGAATCAAGTGAGTCATAGCCCCCTTTCAAACTCTTTTATGTGTTTTACTTTCGGGGTGAAAAACATGATAAATAAAATTGCTTTATATATATGAATGATTTTTGAAAGAATGATTATGAAATGGGATATATTGTATGTTCAATGTGTTATAAGTTATATGATGAGCTTGAGTTCTGTCAAACTGTATCACTTCAGTACACTACTATTAACTCCGAAAGGGGAGGCCTGTAGTTAGAGGGTTGCGCAACTAGGAGTCGTCCACTCACCCACTAAAATAGGTAACGATGGAATGTTGGTTGCCTTTGTGGCCACTTTCATTGTCAGTCCGACCCGAGCGGTGCTCTAATCTACTTTATATTAGGCGGTCGTCTCCATGGCACGATCCCCTTCTTTATTAATTGCACTTGATTGACAGCTTGTGCTATGAAATGAAATATTATGTTGGTTGGGACAGGAAATGGTCTTAGTAGTGGCTCAAGCATTTACTCATCAAATTATGCCTTTGGCTGAATGGAAATTTATTATTATTATGGATGGAGATTATGTTTTGAACATACGGTTTGGGTACGGATATTATGAAGGAAATTCTTGGAAACTATATGATTTACTACTTCATAATTTGAATCGGTTGTACGTATATTTGGTAGAATAAACCTATGAACTCACTCAACTCTCGTAGTTGACACTTTTTCTTCATACTTTTCAGGTCTAGAGCAGTAAGTTACCACTATGGACCGCCTCTTGGATGATGTGTTTGTTTGTTGCATGTTGGACTAGTAATGCGAACATTTGATCTTTTGATTATGAATTTGGTTATGTAATGTTTATTAAACGTCAACTTGAACTTGTAATCTTTTGAATTTGAATGGCTTTGAAACTTTATGTTGATGTTTTATATTTAAATCTTTTGTACCATGTCGTTCTGTGGCATCTCGTGTTTCCGCCTTAGTCGGGGTGTTATATCCAGGGGTGCCTTCGGGTTCCAACCGCTAGCATACTGCCCGCTTGGATGTCACCACTAACAAACTAACACGCCGTTCTAAAAAAATATAGTTACCAGTAAGTCCAGGATCGAACACAGGGAAAGCGTTAGCTTATCAATCTTAATAATAGTATTATGTTTAATCTAGAAAAGTGGGGGTTTTGTGACCGAGTTGTCATGTCGCTTATCAACTACTTGTGATCCATTTGAAAACATTAACAATATTTAAACTGGCTTTAAGAATGCCATTGAATTTTAGAACATCCTTTTTAGCATTTTGGAAACCATTTGGAACCTTTGACCTTACACAAAATCATTTTATAATTGGGTTGTCACGGATCCAATTATTTAAACTAAATATGTAGAAAAGACTCCTGGATGGAAGATTAATTACCTTTGCAATTTTGACTTGTGAAAGTCAACATAAGAACTAGTCTCATGTTCTTTCTTCTTCAACTTCTATATGAATATCTACCTTTCAACTATGCACCAAACTAACTATTTCATGTCACTTAAAATAGCTATTGTTGCAACTAATAATGCTTCTATTTCTTAACACAACTAGACTAAATCCCAGTCTAACTATCTAACTACTTGAAGCAACTAGAAACTTTAATAATCAATCCGTAGACTATTTCGAAAACCTTGCGAGAAAACAACGCATGCTTACATGCGTATGAACGAATAGTAACGAAACTTCATGATACTTTTCATGGGAACAGAATTATCAAAACCCTATATGTAACAACTACTATAACACAACTTCGACGTAGAAATATCATACAAATAGAACCATGTTTACTTTCGTAAACTTGTTGTAAGCGGATGCACAACAATTAGCCAAGTAACCTTATGGACATTACAACACACTTTAAATGATTAATAATATAGTAACAAAGTGATTTGAGGTGTTGGTGTTTTGAGACAAGAGTTAAAACAAAGTCGAAAGCTTCGCGGTCGTTAATGGTAACTTGAATATGGATCAACGAAACTTTACGAGACTTTGGGTAACTGTTTTGGCAGTGTCTAGGAACTGTTTGTGATTGAAAGTAAAAGTGGAAGTGTTGGTGTTTATGATAGGCAACCGAGACGAAACCGAAAGCTTGTGTATGTTAATGGTAACTTGGTAACGGAGCTATGGTAAGGTAAATTTGTTTTGTGGGTGGTGAAATATGGTTGTTTTGGTGCGGTAACTGAAGAGAAATGGGAGTAGTAACAAAGCTTTAGATCCCCCGGTGCACACTCTCATCTTCGATCACATCTTCGTTTTATAGCCACGGAAAGCAAACGAGCCTTATCACTATGAGATTATTGTCGGGGTAGCATGTTCCCCACAAAGATGAATAACACTAGTCTTCAACAGTGCCACTACGTACTGTCTTATCAAATCATGCGGAAACGACGAGAGACTTAAATTCAAAAAGTTGAATCTGCACGTCCCTCTAACGAGGTCAAAATCCTTTGTCGAGGTCGACCTCTAACGAGGTGCTTCCCCCTCTGTCAAGTTCTTCCTCTAACGAGGTCTGGTTCCCTCTGTCTAGGTCTTCCTGTTTTGTCATTTAATGCAACTTTTGACTTTCATTTCCGTTTGACTTGTTTTTGATCCGTTTCTTCACCGATTCTTGTTCAATCTTTATTTTAACCTACAAAACACTTATGCAAGTAATAAGTATCTAAAATACATTCATTCATGATCAAATGTGTAAAAATATTCTTTAAAAAGACCAGATAACGCTTAATTAAATATGTATAATTTAAGCGTTATCACGACTCGAACAATAACTCATTATAACCGCAATTGCAATAAAACAAGCTTTCAACCTATCATATCAACATAATTTGCTTAAAAGATAACTTTCACTCTCTTGGCTAACTCAACTTAGCCATACTACAATGTTACTAGCATTCCTAACCCAAAATCATCTCACTTTGTCATTGAGTTGCTTTTCATTCAAAGTTTGCTTAATAAATTCAATTCATCATCATCATCATCACTTTACTTCAACTAATGAAAATCACCATTCTTTCAAAAGTTAATATTTTCATGTCAACACATATATTCTTAGTTAAATTCATTATGCAACTCAATAACAAACTAGAATAAACAAGAATTTAGGGAAAAGCTATACAAAACTCAATTTCTAGCAAAAACCCCCAAATTTGGGTACTTCATGAACCCTAATTTCTCAATATAATCAAAACTAGGTCAAAATGATTTTTATCTTGAAGAAGGATAGCTAAGATTGAAATTTGAATAGCTAAAGTCAAATTCCCTTCCTCTTTTCTCCTTGTAAATCTCGACCCACACGCACACACTTCCACTCAAATCCCCAATTTTAATTTCTAGGATAATTAGAGATTGGTGCTCCAATTGATGTATGAAGATTTCTTGAATTTGGATGTTGAAAATGATATTGGAAATGAGAGGAAACTTTGAGAAGGTGGTGAAGAAGAAAATGGATAATGAGTCACCATGAAAACTTTTGGATGGCATCCTAATGAGGTGCCACGCCCCTTTTATAATTTGGTGGAAAATACACCCGCTATCCGTTATATCCAAAAATAAAATACTAGCAAATTATTTTAATGTCAAAACTATAAAAAGGGGCTAATTTCTTTACCTTAAAAATTTTGGGGTGTTACAACTCTCCCCCACTTGGAACGGATCACGACCTCGTGATCCAAGCCATATGTAAAGACGGGTAGTAAACAAGAACATCATGCTCGGATTCCCAAGTGCAATCGGACATTCTTTCATGCTTCCACAAAATTTTATACGCCCTCGCCGTTTTATATTGAATTCTCCTAAGTTCTTCTTCTACTATGGCAATGGGCTCCTCAACATAGTTCAACCTATTGTCGACTTCAATTTCATTTAAAGGCACATAGGTAGCTTCGTCGTCAAGGCATTCTTAATGTGACACATAAAAGGTAGGATGGATTCCCGAAAGCTCATCGGGCAACTCCAATCGAATAGCAACCTTACCGACTCTGGCCAAAATTTTGAAAGGACCAATGAAATGAGGACTTAACTTTCCACGTTTCCGAAATCGGAGTACACCTTTCCATGGAGAAACCAACATTGAATCCAATCGGCCTTCTTCTTTTGTCCCCATAAGACTTTTGTCGATCTTGTGCCGCCTTGAGTCTTTCTTTGATCACATCGATCTTCTCAATCGTTTTCAACACCGCTTTCGTGCCTCCTATTTCATTGTTACCGTACTTCTCCCCAACAAATAGAAGATCGACACTTTCTACCATACAATATCTCATATGGTGGCATTTAGATGTTTGTATGGTAGCTATTATTGTAAGAAAACTCGGCCAAAGGCAAATGAATATTCGAAGTCCCACCAAAATCGATGATGCATGCTCTCAACATGTCTTCAAGAGTTTGGATGGTTCTCTCACTTTGATCAGCCTATTGAGGGTGGTATGCGGTGCTAAAGTATAATTTGGTGCCCATTTCATCATGAAATTTTCGCCAAAAATGAGAAGTGAACCGAGTATCTCTATCCGAAACAATGGAGATTGGAACTCCATGTCTTGCTACAACTTCCTTTACATAGATCTTTGCCTAAACTTCGGATGATGACGCTTCACGAATTGAAAGGAATAAGGCACTTTTCGTTAATCTATCAACTATTACCCAAATCGTATCAAATTGATTTCGAGGTGTTTTGGGAAATTTAGTGATGAAGTCCATGGTGATATGCTCCCATTTTCACTTTGGAATTTCTAATGGTTGCATCATACCATAAAGCTTTTGATGCTCGGCCTTCACCTGAGCACAAGTCAAACACTTTTCTACATACTTCACCGCATCTCGTTTTATTCCGGACCACCAATATTCTACCTTTAGATCATGATACATCTTGGTAGCACCGGGGTAAATGGAGTATTTGGATTTGTGAGCCTCATCAAGTAAAACGTGTTTTAACTCACAAGAGAATGGAATCCAAATCCTTCCATGACGTAAGGTAAGGCCACGAGAATCCTTAGAAAAATATTGGATTTGGCCTTGAATTCTTTCTTTCTTAGGATCTCGTTGTAAAGCCTTTTCTTGAGCCGCTTTAATTTGGTCAAAAAAATCATTTGTGATCAAGACCCACAACGGTGAAACAATTGTAGAATGATGGGAATTCTTCCGGCTCAAGGCATTCGCTACAACATTAGCTTTCCCAGGATGATACAAAATTTCACAATCATAATCTTTCAAAAGATCTAACCATCTTCGTTGGCGATTGTTAAGATCTCGTTTCTCAATGAAGTATTTGAGACTTTTACGATCGGAATAAATGGTGAATTTGACTCCATAAAGATAATGGCGCCAAATCTTTAATGCAAAGACAAGGAAACTTCTAATCTCTGATGGATTTTTAGGTTGTTCCCACTTCATCACCGCACTAATCTTGGCCGGATCTACTAAAATTCCTTCACTATTAACGACATGACCAAGAAATTGCACTTCTCTTAACCAAAACTCACACTTTGAAAATTTAGCATAAAGCTTCTCTTTGCGTAACGTCTCCAACACTTCCCACAAATGAACTTCATGTTCGGATAAGCTTTTGGAATAGATGAGAATGTCGTCAATGAAAACAATCATGGACTTATCAAGCATAGGACGACAAACACGGTTCATGAGATCCATGAAAGCCGTGGGAGCATTTGTGAGACCAAAAGGCATAACAACAAACTCAAAATGACCATAACGGGTACGAAAAGCGGTTTTGGGAATATCTTCATCACGCACTTTGAGTTGATGATAACCCGATCGAAGATCTATTTTAGAAAAGTATGAAGCTCCTTGTAGTTGATCACATAGATCATTGATTCTTGGCAAAGGATATTTGTTCTTGATGGTCACTTTGTTGAGTTCACGATAATCAATACACATATGCATACTTCCATCCTTCTTATTAACAAAGAGAACTGGTGCACCCCAAGGAGAATTACTAGGGCGAATGAACCCTTTATCAACTAACTCTTGAAGTTGTTTCATCATCACTTGCATTTCCGTAGGAGCCAAACGATAAGAGCTTTAGCAATTGGGGTAGCCCCCGGAATAAGATCAATAGAAAATTCAACTTGTGTTCGGGAGGAATACCCGAAAAATCTTCGGGAAAAACATCGGCAAATGTTAGGTCCAGATTTACTGAACTCGCTCCAGACTCGACTACTGGAGCCTTACTGAAGATCTGTCCAGAAATGATGATTACTAGACCTACTCCAGACTTGGAATCTGGAGTCCCTCTGAAGATTTGTTAAGAAATAATGGAAGACCAGTGAGCAAATACTTGTATATGAAATCTGGAGTATTCTCCAGATTAGCTCACTGGACTTCACCCCAGTCCAGATCTACTCTACTGAAGACATTCTCACTAAAGTCAAAGACTGAAGTCAGAATAAAGAAGACTGACAAATGGCAGAGTCCACTGGAAGTCTTACCAGATCTGTACACTGGAGGATTGTCAGTGTTCTAGACCTTACAAGTCTGAACACTGATATCGAGGAATTAACTTTTGCCTTTACACACTTTCCAAAGAACACTCCACTTGTTCTTTACCAAAGTTTATACGTGTGTAAAGGGGGTTGGTTAAAAGAATAAAGTCATATTGATGTGACTTTATCCTTGTACCTTAACCGATGCATTTAATGTTCTTGTCGGATCATTAAATGCATGCAACCATATTTGTACGGAAAAAAATTCACTGGTGAATTTTGTTGCCTATAAATACAAAGTCATTTCTTTGAGAAAATTACTTTAAAGCATACATTTAGCATTAGAGTGAATTTGACTAAATACTCTCGATCTTAAACAGGGATACTTCACAACTTTAAGTATCTCGATCCAAAAGAGTTATTAACAAATATAGATCATTTGTAATTCATAGGTTGTTAGGATACATACTTATTTGTATTATCTTGATTCCGCACAACCTTGTATTTTATTTAACATCATAAATAAAATACACCTTGAAAAATACATAATGTTCCACTTTACTTGTTTATTGCTTTAAGTCTTGTATTACTTTGTTTATATATTCTTGCATTTATTTACAAGTAATACTAGTCCATTCTAGTGATTATTAAACTTGTTGTATTATACACTTCTGGGTTAACCATCGTATTTGGGACCTCACAATTGGTATCAGAGCAGAAGGCTAAACATTGCCTAGATCTGCTTCTTCCTTAATGAACAGAATGACTTCAAATCTTGAACCTCCCAGTGGTCTCTCGACTTCGTCTTCAGCCGAGGTCCAAGGCCTTTTAAGTATGGTGGCGGACCTGGAGAGATCACTCCAGTCATCATCCCAGGTTGTTTCCGATTTTAAATCTTTATTATCGAACAATCTAGCATCTGAAATAAATATATTTGCTGGGAATGAAAAGCTTGTTTTTGAGAAGCTGGATGAGCTGGTACTGGCAACTAATAACAACACTGGAAACATCAAAGTGGCAGTCCAGGGATTGGAGACAGGGCTGGTGAATACTGTTCAGACTGCAGTGAAAGGTGAACTTGTTCAACCACTGACAGGTCTGAAGGATGAGGTTCAGAAGTTGGTTACTAGGGTTAGTTCAATGGAAAGCAGGCCCACACTTGATCAGGCTGCTGTTGTTAGCACGATTAGTGATGGATGTGCAAAGAAGTTCAGACTTAGTATGTTGAAAGAAATATCTGAAGAAATTTCTGAGTCTGTTCTTCGAACTATTCAAGATGGGCTGTTACCCCAAGTGGAGAAGTTGATAGAAAAAGAATTGCCAAAGCACTTGCCTCAAGAAGTTGAAAATGTTAAAAAGGAAGTGCAGGCACTCAGAAAGAATGTGAATAATACAACTCCAGTGACTGGAAGAACTTTTGGTGCACTGGACAGACACATGCTAGAACAATTATGGAATGATCTCAAGTCCAGAACTGGTGATCATTACAAGGGGGAAAAGTCGTCTGGTGTCCAAGAAGGGTTGATTAGAAAGAAGAAGGAAGTTGTTGCCAGTACTGAATGCATTGAATGATATTCATGTACGCTCCTTTTACGCTGAAGAAGAACACATTTATGATTCAATAATTTATAGTGTTAGTGTACCAGGACTTATCAGGCAAAGAAAGGAGGAACTGGTGAACCTCCAGAAGAAGATAAGGAAAAATGCTGGTACTCTGGAGTTAGAGTACAGGAAGAAATTAACTGGCTTACCTAAGCTTACTGCCAAACAACTCAAAGCAATTAAAGATACAGATGTAAGCACATTCATTCCCCTGGACACTTCTCTGAAAATCAATCGTCAACAACTCCAGTCTGCTGTAGAACAACAGAGAGTGTCAAAGGAAACTGCAGGAATGATCCAGACAGCCAAATGGAAAGACAAGTATAATGAAATGTTGAATTTCAGGGCTGATGCTAGAAGGATCACTTGTGCAGAGATTAAACTTGCTGATAATCATGAAGGTATGTCAAAGTTTGAAATAAAGTTGACCAGGGAAGGTAACTTTACTGATGAAAGAAAGAGTACTTCAGTCCAGGCGTTTGGATGGACTGAACTGAAGAAGATTGCCTTAACGTTCAGGGGGAAGACAAATTTGTCGACTGGTGTTAAAGCATTTCTGAAGAGGGTTGAGAAGGTATGGAGAAGAAAGCAACAGATGGAAGTTGCAATAGGCATGAAATTGCCAGAATCAGTACCATCTTCTCCATCACCAAAGAGAAAGGCTTCTGAAGATGCTCCAGGACAGACATCGAAGAGAAGGGCCTGACTCTTATATCATTTACTTATTATAATTTATCGTTTGATAAAAATTGTAACTATTTATCAGTTGATGTATGTAATATTAGTTGCAGTTTTTAATTCATAAAAGTAAATGATCAGATTTAGTCTAAGTTAGTATTAAAAGATGAAACTGGAACACTGATGATCTATAAAGTGTTTTCCAGTAACTTAGATTTTTTAGACTAAGTCAAAACTTGTGTTTTTCAAGCATACAAAGTTGTATAGATTTAAGCTTGAAAACACTTGCATTATTTCTAAACAAATAGGGGAATTTGTTAGGTCCAGATTTACTAGACTCGCTCCAGACTCGACTACTGGAGCCTTACTGAAGATCTGTCCAGAAATGATAATTACTGGACCTACTCCAGACTTGGAATCTGGAGTCCCTCTGAAGATTTGTTCAGAAATAATGGAAGACCAGTGAGCAAATACTTGTATAGGAAATCTGGAGTATTCTCCAGATTAGCTCACTGGACTTCACCCCAGTCCAGATCTACTCTACTGAAGACGTTCTCACTAAAGTCAAAGACTGAAGTCAGAATAAAGAAGAATGACAAATGGCGGAGTCCACTGGAAGTCTTACCAGATCTGTACACTGGAGGATTGTGAGTGTTCTAGACCTTACAAGTCTGAACACCGATATCGAGGAATTGACTTTTGCCTTTACACACTTTCCAAAGAACACTCCACTTGTTCTTTACCAAAGAATAAAGTCATATTGATGTGACTTTATCCTTGTACCTTAACCAATGCATTTAAAGTTCTTGTCGGATCATTAAATGCATGCAACCATATTTGTACGGCACAAAATTCACTGGTGAATTTTGTTGCTTATAAATACAAAGTCATTTCTTTGAGAAAATTACTTTAAAGCATACATTTAGCATTAGAGTGAATTTGTCTAAATACTCTCGATCTTAAACAGGGATACTTCACAACTTTAAGTATCTCGATCCAAAAGAGTTATTTAACAAATATAGATCATTTGTAATTCATAAGTTGTTAGGATACATACTTATTTGTATTATCTTGATTCCGCACAACCTTGTATTTTATTTAACATCATAAATAAAATACACCTTGAAAAATACATAATGTTCCACTTTACTTGTTTATTGCTTTAAGTCTTGTATTACTTTGTTTATATATTCTTGCATTTATTTACAAGTAATACTAGTCCATTCTAGTGATTATTAGACTTGTTGTATTATACACTTCTAGGTTAACCATCGTATTTGGGACCTCACAACAAATTCACTAACAATAGAAATATCTTCAATAGATGGAGATTTCTTCTCAACATCAACGATGTGAGCAAGATAAGCTTGACACCCATGAGACATATAACGACGGGAACGAGCAAAAGTACAAACGGATATTGAACGTTTTTTTCTATCACCATACACAACCAACTCCTCACCCTTGGATGTCTTCAAACGTATCGCTTTTTCATCACACACGATATTAGCATTATGAACACTTAGCCAATCCATTTCCAAAATAATATCAAACTCACCCAAAGGAAAAGGAATCAAATTGGCTTGAAAAGTGTCCAACACTACTAGAAAAATAGCCTTTAATGACACCTAAACCATGACACACGCATCTACAATGACAAGCAAAAATGTGTGTCATAAAAAAACTGTCATAACTTATATAATCTAAAGGCTAGATGACACGCAAATTTTTAGTGTCATAAAATAATGTAGTGTAACGCGGACTACACTTTCTTTGCGTGTCATCCCCAAGTGTCGTTTTATTATTTTTGTTTTCCGTCGCTTGACAAAAGGTTATATGTGCTAACCGAAAAAAACCCTAAATGTTATCCAAAAAAGCCCCAAAATCGTATACACAAAATTGATGAAGTATAGATTTTGATAAGATATTCAGGACTCAAGTGCAACATATCCATAGGTTCACATAACTTTAGTAGAAACATGGCTTTTATAACCAGTGGGGCCATAGTGCCAACCCAAAGTTAGACAACAATATCCGCAATAAAAATACGAGTTAAATAGAATATTTGAAGTCTGTATGTGACCATTGTTTCAGCATTGTGAAGAAATGGTAGACTCCTTGTGGTCCTAAGAGCAATTTCCACCAAGAAAGTGGTTTCAAGTAAAAACCTTCTGTTTTGCATATAGAATGTTACTACTATACTAGCTAGTATGATATTAAATGTTATAGGTTATTAATTAAGATGTTGTGTCGGGTAACCAGTTAAAACAGGTTTAGGTTAAGCAGGGTCTATTTTTAAAACAGTTAAAACAACTGTTCAAGCAGAAACAAGTGTTCAAGCATTAACTTGTTTTTTTATCATATATATTTGTCTCTTTTTTAATGTATTGTGTTTTTGTCAGATCGGGGACGGTAAAAAAGAATACACGGATGATGATTTGGATGAAATTCGTGAAGAATGGGCAAACTATGTGGCAAACTTCATTTTCCGGTCTTGAATTTAATATTTAAGCGGTTGTAATTACCTTTTATGGTTAACTTTAGAATTTTAAAATAACTTGTGGTTGTATGAAATGCATTGTTTTGATATACATGAAATGCGCTCTTTTGCTATTTGCGTATTTATTTGTATTATGAGATTACCTATTATTTAATGTGTGGATATTAGTTATTCAACAAAAAATATTAAAAAAAAAAATTAAACCATGACACACGCATCTACAATGACAAGCAAAAATGTGTGTCATAAAAAAACTGTCATAACTTATAGAATCTAAAGGCTAGATGACACACAATTTTTAGTGTCATAAAATAATGTAGTGTAACGCGGACTACACTTTCTTTGCGTGTCATCCCCAAGTGTCGTTTTATTATTTTTGTTTTCCGTCGCTTGACAAAAGGTTATATGTGCTAACCGAAAAAAACCCTAAATGTTATCCAAAAAAGCCCCAAAATCATATACACAAAATTGATGAAGTATAGATTTAGAACGAGGAATGACATGTACTAATCTAGTAGCAACATAAAGATCTATTAGCTCCGGAATCAAATAAAGTTCGCATGGGAACACCATGCACTAGAAAAGTACCTGCCACAACTTCATTGTTCTCATTTGCTTGCTCCACCGTTAGTTGAAAGGTTCTACCCCTTTGATTTCCTTGTGTTTGGGTATTTCTTGTTTCCACTTCTTTTCTCCTCTCCGCTTGTCTTTCCTCTTCACTTAACATAGGGCATGAGCTCTTCAAATGCCCATCTTGAGAATACTTGAAAGAGGTTTGTTAGGCTTGGACTTGCAATCACGACTCATATGGCCCGACTTCCCATAATTATAGCACCCTTTCTCCATTGCTCTACAAACTCTGGAATGATTCTTTTTGCATTGTCGACAAAAAGGGATGTTTCTTCTTGTAAAGTTGCTACCGGAACCGACATTTTGCTCGAACCGTTTGTTTGGGGAGTTACTATCATCATGCTTTCTTTTTAATTCTCCTTCATCAACACTTGCTTGCTCGATCTCATGGTCTCGAGCTACATCAACCAACATGGAGAAGGACTCCATTTGGCGCAAGCTTATCTTTTTCCTCAAACTTTTTTTCAACTTCAAGTAAAATTATTCCTTCAACAAGAGATCATTCTCCAAGAATTCCGGACAAAACTGAGCCTTGTCCAAAAATTGAGAACGAAACTCCTTGAAGAACATAGTTTTGAATTCGGGCCACTCCACATGTGCCAACGACGCCTCACCCTTCACAGTCAATAAACCATCCCACCATCTTTTACCTCGATCTCTAAGCATACTAACCGCAAACACCACCTTAAGATCTTGGGGTCATTGGCTAGTACGGAAAGCCCCTTCTGTTGGGTCTTGTTGGGTTTTATCAAAGCCATATTATCATTATAATATCAAAAACGCAGCGGAATATTGAACCATTTCAATGTGTTATATGTGGTTAAAAACCAAAGTTTAACTTATAAAAGAAAACCCAAACAATAAGGATCCATGTATATGAATAATATGCAATCAAAACAACAACCATAGGGTGTTTTAGAAGACTACCTTCTTCCAAGCTTATGAGAAGGTTGATATGAAGGAGATGATGATCTTGAAGTGGCAAGTCTTCAACCTAGAAGAACCTCAAGCTTGTATACCCCAAACTATCAACAAACACCCAAATGTGCTAGGATTTAAACTTGAAAAGCTTTCCTTTTTATCTTCTTTGAACCGAAAATATTGAGAAGAAAAGAAGGAAATTTTCTAGTTGAGAAAAATGAAAGCATTTGTCTTACAAAATGCATGAGAAAAAATGATAGTTCCAATGTTGTGTGTGTTGTAAGCTTCTTATCAAGTCCATGTGTTGTAGGTGTATCAAATACACTTAAGACTGTAAGTCCCAACTTGTTAGATGGTACTACTGAAGACACCTCTATGTCGATGGTGGAGTTACTTTGCAATATACTTACTAAACTGGAGACGACCAGTTAGATAAGTATATACCAAGTTCTAGATAGATTACTTATAAAAGACAATAAGTAAAGAACAATGCAATAATACAATAACTTGTAAACAATCTTGATGAGACAATATGTAGTTTTCAAAGTGTAATTTATTTATTGATATTAAACAAATTACAAGGTTGATGCGGAACCAAGATAATACACGAATGTAAATATCCTAACAACCTATGAAATACAATTGATCTATACTCGGAATTTCTCTTCTACAATCAAAACAACAACCATAGGGTGTTTTAGAAGACTACCTTCTTCCAAGCTTATGAGAAGGTTGATATGAAGGAGATGATGATCTTGAAGTGGCAAGTCTTCAACCTAGAAGAACCTCAAGCTTGTATACCCCAAACTATCAACAAACACCCAAATGTGCTAGGATTTAAACTTGAAAAGCTTTCCTTTTTATCTTCTTTGAACCGAAAATATTGAGAAGAAAAGAAGGAAATTTTCTAGTTGAGAAAAATGAAAGCATTTGTCTTACAAAATGCATGAGAAAAAATGATAGTTCCAATGTTGTGTGTGTTGTAAGCTTCTTATCAAGTCCATGTGTTGTAGGTGTATCAAATACACTTAAGACTGTAAGTCCCAACTTGTTAGATGGTACTACTGAAGACACCTCTATGTCGATGGTGGAGTTACTTTGCAATATACTTACTAAACTGGAGACGACCAGTTAGATAAGTATATACCAAGTTCTAGATAGATTACTTATAAAAGACAATAAGTAAAGAACAATGCAATAATACAATAACTTGTAAACAATCTTGATGAGACAATATGTAGTTTTCAAAGTGTAATTTATTTATTGATATTAAACAAATTACAAGGTTGATGCGGAACCAAGATAATACACGAATGTAAATATCCTAACAACCTATGAAATACAATTGATCTATACTCGGAATTTCTCTTCTACAATCAAAACACTTAAAGTAGTGAAATGTTCCTTTTAGCGATTGAGAGAATATTGCACAAGTTCACCAAGAATATTGCAGGTTTGCAAAGTATGAAGTTATTCGTTTGTGTGTGAAATAACTTTGAGAGAACGAATACTTAATTTCTTGGTTGTGCAATGACTTGTATTTATAGGCAAAGTTAACATTGGGATGTTAACCTTAGCCGTACAAATGTGGTTGGAAGCATTTAAGGAATAGCATTTAATTCCTTAAAAAGTGTTGTAAAGTCGCATGTTACAGTGACTTTACACAACCACCTTTATGTACCTTTTAATACTTAAATAATAAGATAAGGCTTATTATCCGGGTAAAGGTACATAAAGTATACAAGTCAATTCCTCGTAATCAGTGTAAAGCTTTGTAAGGGCTTTCCACTGAAGGTCTCCAGTTTGTAACTGACTAGAATGTCAACTGGGCTTCGCTGCCATTGTCATTCTCTTTCTTCCATTTGTTGTCTTCGACTTCAACTGGAATGTTTCTTCAACTTGGTCAGTTCTCAACTGGAGGAAGTCTTCAGTTGCGTTAACTGTACGGTGCAACTGGACTTCAATATATTTCTCGACAAATCTTCTTGGTCACCAGTTTACTGGTCACCAGATGCAACTGGTGAACTGATCAGTGTGAACTGGTGACTGGCCAGTTCCAGGTGAACTGGACCTAACAAATTCCCCCTATTTGTCTAGAAATATAGTCTAAGTCTTTTCTAGTTTTTGTATCTATACAAGTGTGAACTATAGAGACTTGTTTGATTTAAATCTATCTAAGATATCTAGGGCATTTTTATAGATCAATAAATGCCTTAGGTTTTTCTTTTGTGTTTGTTAGATTTTAATCTTTTATCTACCTTGTGGTTACAAACTGGTAACTTCTTTTATACAAGGAGTGAAATTTACACAAGTTACAACAGAATGTACAACAAATTACAAGAAGATAAAAATGAAGAAGGAACTTAAACTGATGGCCCTTCGCCAGTTCTTCTTCTTTTGGCAACTGTAGAGATGGGCTGTTTGTCTTCAGGATCAACATTCAGTCTCTCTTCAATATTTTCTTTAAACTTGAGCAGACTTTGAAGCACAAACATCCATCCTCTTTCAACCTTATTCCTTTGTTGCTTGGCCTCTAACAGCTTTGCCATTTCCACCAGTTCAGTGTAACCATAAGAAAGTACATCAGGATTCTCAGTTTGCCTTAAGGGTCCATCCAGATGTTGAACCCCAACTGTGAAATGTTTGGTACCTGGTTTGATAAACACTTTCATATCAATAATCTTACCAGGGTGATATCTCCGCTGCTGCACTTCAGATAAATATTCTCTAGCTTCAGATTCATTGGCCAGTTTGATCTGGCCAGTGCTCATACTATGCACTGCAGCTTTGATATCTTCACTTGAGGGTTCAGTTGTATCCACCCAGGTCCTAAGGTCAGCATCTCTTGGCAACATCTTAGGTTTACCTTTGGACTTAGGTGGATTCATCACCTGTTTGACCACCTTCTTGACATGTTCAACTCTCTTGAGAATTCCTTCAGTTCTAACTTCTTTGGCCTTCTCCACTGTGATATTCAAACACCTGGCATCATACTCAGCCTCATCCTCCCTATAATGTTTGTCAAGCTCAATCTCCTAGTTGTTCTTTCAATGCATTAATAATTCTGGGATCAGCCTTGACCTTGGCATACTCTGCAAGTGTCATGCCCAGAAGACGACCATCACTTATATCAAGAAGGGTTGGGGCTAAGGTATTTCTATCTTTTGCTTGATTCACCCTCATTTGTTTCTTTCTCTCCTTGATGGCATCTCCAAGCCTTGCCAGCTGCCTACTAACATCTTCTGAAACTGGAGGGAGCTGATCAATGTTGCCAGTTTCTAACACACTGGCTTCAGTACCAGTTGTTTTAGCTTGCTCACCAGTGGCCGGCCCAACTTCCTTTCCCTTACCTTTATTCCCCTATCAACCACATCTTCAAATTGTTCAATCACCTGCTCATCACCTTCATCAGATCCAACCACAGTCCTTTCAACCAGTTGTCTTGCACTAACTGGACCTGGCAGTCTTGGTCCAGGTGCAAGGATATTCCTTCTATCCCTTTCCCCCTTGGCAGCATCGAGACCTGCACGAATAGCTGCCCAGTCTTCATTGCTAGAGGGCAAACGGGCTAGAGGCTGCCACGATTGCATATCCTTGCACTCTCTGAACACAGTGCATATCATTCTAAAGGATCTCCACAAGTGGTTAACTTCTTGAGACTGGACCAATACATTTGCTGCAGTTTGGTCCTGTCCAGTCTTCAAGTCTTTCAATAATTGTGAGTCTTCATTTAAGCCCTTAACCACTTGTTCCTTTACTGCATCATCTTTCCTCTTTAAGTTCTCCACTTCAGATACCAGTTTATTAATTGATGAAGTGTGAGATGCCAACTGGGTGTTTACTGCATTAACTGCACCCCTTAACTGGCTAACTTCAAGTGCCAGAGGCTCCAGATTAATCTGAGGAGGTGGGAGCTTGGCAAATGCAGCCATAACCTTCTTGACCAATTCATCTTCTCGACTGGCCAGTTTCTCATCAATCATCTGGCCAACAGAAGTGGCCACCTGCTGTCCAATATCACTTACATTAAGGCCAGGTCTATCAAACAACTCCTTGACCTGCCTTTCTATCTCCTTAAGATCCACCTCTGATGATCGAACAGTGTTGCTTAAGAGGTTGGAGATAGATGTATTGACATTTGAATGGGTTAAGTCAAAAGCTTCCTTCAAAGATGTGGACAAATTGTTACAGCTTGAGACTAACTCATTCAACTTTCTAAATACCAAGTCTTCATTAGCAGCAAACTTATTGATTCCCAGATCAACAACCTTTGAATTTATAATTGTTTCCTTGTTGAATCTGGAAATAGACTTGGCATTTTGCTCTATTGTCTTATGAACACCCTCCACCCGTTTGATCAGGTTTTGGATATCGGTTGAGAAAGAGACAAATTGAGCTTCCAGTGACAAAGGAGCAGTTGTCACTGGACCAGTAGCAGGATGCACCAGTTCAACTGAAGGAGGCAAAACAAAGGGAGCCTCTCCAGTTGTCCCAGTGGCAGAAGAAGGAAATATAGGGGGTGAAAAAGAAGGCTGAGGAGAAACAATGTGTTGGTCAGGCTGAGAATGCTCAGGTATGACCAACGGCGACGGTGGTGGTGATTGAGTTCTTTGTGGGGAAATATTTGTAGGAGTATCTTGGTGGGAAACTGAAACTTGGTGTTCTAGGGGTTGATCAAAGAAAGAAGGGAGTTGAGCATGTACAGATGCATCAACCATTTCTTGATCAGCTTGTGTTTCTTCTGAATCCGAAGATTCAAGATGAAACTCATCCTCATTTATGCCTAGATCCATAAATGATAGGGATGGCTGAACATCATGTTCAGGCTCCTGATGACCAGTTCCAGTTACCTGGATGGTTTCATCAGTTGAAGGATCAGATGCCGGAACATCTTCACCAGGGATAGACGTGATAGGAATGGCTTGAGTTATGGTTGTTCTATCCTCAACCACAACTGGAGACGAACTGGAGGGTCCCTCATTATTTTGAGGCCCGCCCAGTTGTCTTTCTGGTTCACTTTCCAAAGGTGCACCAGTTTTAGCAAATGCCAGCTGCATCTGCTCAGGAATTTCAACCTCACCAGCTTCAGATACTAGTGAGTCTAGATTCCTCAAAACATCTGGCCTTGTGAACGGAGAGTCTGTATTTCTATACTCTTCTTCACCCAGAATTTGCTTGAAACATAAAGATAGAAATCTGGAAAAGGGGATACATACACCCCTTGAGCCTTTCAGCTTTTGCACAAGACTCCTATACAATATATCCGCAAAATCCACCCTCAACCCCTTCCACAAACAGTAAGCCATTTCAGCTTGTGAAGAGTTGATCTGGTCAAGACCACCTGAACTACCACCCAGACTTTCAACCAGATGTACAAAGAAAAACCTCCATGAAGGTGTAAGGCCCTTCATGGTCATCGCCCCCTTGGTCTTTAAAACACCATCATTGTCCAAGCACTCCTTATGACCCATCTCAAGGAGTACTTGACGAAAATTTACATTTGAGGCTAAAACAACTGGAGACGAACTGGAGGGTCCCTCATTATTTTGAGGCCCGCCCAGTTGTCTTTCTGGTTCACTTTCCAGTAGCAGGATGCACCAGTTCAACTGAAGGAGGCAAAACAAAGGGAGCCTCTCCAGTTGTTCCAGTGGCAGAAGAAGGAAATATAGGGGGTGAAAAAGAAGGCTGAGGAGAAACAATGTGTTGGTCAGGCTGAGAATGCTCAGGTATGACCAACGGCGACGGTGGTGGTGATTGAGTTCTTTGTGGGGAAATATTTGTAGGAGTATCTTGGTGGGAAACTGAAACTTGGTGTTCTAGGGGTTGATCAAAGAAAGAAGGGAGTTGAGCATGTACAGATGCATCAACCATTTCTTGATCAGCTTGTGTTTCTTCTGAATCCGAAGATTCAAGATGAAACTCATCCTCATTTATGCCTAGATCCATAAATGATAGGGATGGCTGAACATCATGTTCAGGCTCCTGATGACCAGTTCCAGTTACCTGGATGGTTTCATCAGTTGAAGGATCAGATGCCGGAACATCTTCACCAGGGATAGACGTGATAGGAATGGCTTGAGTTATGGTTGTTCTATCCTCAACCACAACTGGAGACGAACTGGAGGGTCCCTCATTATTTTGAGGCCCGCCCAGTTGTCTTTCTGGTTCACTTTCCAAAGGTGCACCAGTTTTAGCAAATGCCAGCTGCATCTGCTCAGGAATTTCAACCTCACCAGCTTCAGATACTAGTGAGTCTAGATTCCTCAAAACATCTGGCCTTGTGAACGGAGAGTCTGTATTTCTATACTCTTCTTCACCCAGAATTTGCCTGAAACATAAAGAAAGAAATCTGGAAAAGGGGATACAAACACCCCTTGAGCCTTTCAGCTTTTGCACAAGACTCCTATACAATATATCCGCAAAATCCACCCTCAACCCCTTCCACAAACAGTAAGCCATTTCAGCTTGTGAAGAGTTGATCTGGTCAAGACCACCTAAACTACCACCCAGACTTTCAACCAGATGTACAAAGAAAAACCTCCATGAAGGTGTAAGGCCCTTCATGGTCATCGCCCCCTTGGTCTTTAAAACACCATCACTGTCCAAGCACTCCTTATGACCCATCTCAAGGAGTACTTGACGAAAATTTACATTTGAGGCTAAAACAACTGGAGACGAACTGGAGGGTCCCTCATTATTTTGAGGCCCGCCCAGTTGTCTTTCTGGTTCACTTTCCAAAGGTGCACCAGTTTTAGCAAATGCCAGCTGCATCTGCTCAGGAATTTCAACCTCACCAGCTTCAGATACTAGTGAGTCTAGATTCCTCAAAACATCTGGCCTTGTGAACGGAGAGTCTGTATTTCTATACTCTTCTTCACCCAGAATTTGCCTGAAACATAAAGAAAGAAATCTGGAAAAGGGGATACAAACACCCCTTGAGCCTTTCAGCTTTTGCACAAGACTCCTATACAATATATCCGCAAAATCCACCCTCAACCCCTTCCACAAACAGTAAGCCATTTCAGCTTGTGAAGAGTTGATCTGGTCAAGACCACCTAAACTACCACCCAGACTTTCAACCAGATGTACAAAGAAAAACCTCCATGAAGGTGTAAGGCCCTTCATGGTCATCGCCCCCTTGGTCTTTAAAACACCATCATTGTCCAAGCACTCCTTATGACCCATCTCAAGGAGTACTTGACGAAAATTTACATTTGAGGCTAAAACAACTGGAGACGAACTGGAGGGTCCCTCATTATTTTGAGGCCCGCCCAGTTGTCTTTCTGGTTCACTTTCCAAAGGTGCACCAGTTTTAGCAAATGCCAGCTGCATCTGCTCAGGAATTTCAACCTCACCAGCTTCAGATACTAGTGAGTCTAGATTCCTCAAAACATCTGGCCTTGTGAACGGAGAGTCTG
>CM067173.1:17843747-17887002 GCA_034093135.1 Erigeron breviscapus
TGCACGAATTGAGGCTATTCGGATGTTTCTTGCCTATGCTGCCTACAAGAACTTCACAGTCTACCAGATGGATGTTAAAACTGCCTTCTTGAATGGAATTCTCAAAGAAGAAGTGTACGTTGAACAACCAGAAGGTTTTGTGAGTTCCAAACATCCAGACTACATTTACAGGTTAGACAAGGCATTATATGGTCTGAAACAAGCGCCTCGTGCATGGTATGATGCTCTATCCTCTTATCTTGTGAAATCTGGTTTTAGCAAAGGTACGATTGACACTACCTTGTTTATAAAACGACAAGGAAGTGACATCATTCTAATCCAGATTTATGTTGACGACATAATTTTCGGGTCAACTAATCCTAAATACTGCAAGAATTTCTCTGCTTTAATGATCAAGAAATTTGAAATGAGCATGATGGGTGAATTAAACTTTTTCCTTGGTCTTCAAGTAAAACAGTTGTCAAATGGTACTTTTATTTGTCAATCTAAGTACATTCTTGACATGTTGAAAAAGTTTGATATGATGGATTGCCAAACAATTGGTACACCCATGGAAGCTCGAACAAAGATAAATGCTAACTTAAATGGAAAATCTTTTGATCAAAAGAAATATCGCAGTATGATAGGGTCACTCATGTACTTGACTGCTAGTCGCCCGGATATTATGTTCGCAACATGAATGTGTGCCAGGTATCAGGCCAATCCCAAGGAAAGTCATTTCCACGCCGTTAAACGGATCTTCCGATACCTGAAAGGCACAGTGAACCTTGGTCTCTGGTATCCTAGGGATACTGGGTTTCAATTGGTTACATATTCGGATGCTGACCATGCAGGTTGTAAGCTTGATCGAAAGAGTACTTCTGGGAGTGTACAGTTTCTAGGGGATAGATTGGTCAGTTGGTCGTCAAAGAAACAGAATTGTGTATCCACATCTACTGCAGAAGCTGAATACGTTGCTGCAGCTAGCTGTTGTTCACAAGTTCTTTGGATGAAGACACAGTTGACTGATTATGGATTTCAGTTCAACAGGATTCCCATATACTGTGACTCTAAGAGTGCAATTGCTATTTCTTGCAATTCTGTACAGCATACAAAGACCAAGCACATAGATGTTCGGTACCATTTTCTTAAAGATCATGTCGAGAAAGGTAACATCGAACTCTATTTTGTCCCAACAGACTACCAACTTGCTGATCTTTTCACCAAACCTTTGGATGAAAACAGGTTCAATTTTCTGAAAACCAAGTTGGGAATGCTTGATTTACAAACTTAAATGCTTTCATGCCATGTATTCTATGTTCATTTTCTGGTTCAAACATTGATGTGTTTTACTTGTTATTACATGCAATGTTTGAGGGGAGAAAAAGGGTAGAATGCATGATTTTAGGGGGAGTTTGTAAATTTAGTATAGGCTAATATGCTTAATTTGAGGGGGAGTGTGCAAATACATGTGAATAATTGTTTGTTTACTTGTTAATTGTTTGTTTATTTGTTTAAATTTTTTTCTCATTATTTGTATGTGTGTTTGTTGATAAAATCTGAAAAATCAAATACAAAATTAGAAAATTCTAAAATAATAAAAAGATTTTTTTTGTTTTGTTTTATTTTTTTATCTGTATTTTTTATTTTTTTTTCTTTCTATGGTTATTTGTTATTAATTTTTTTATTGTTAGTTTAAGCCCAAAACCTTTATGAGATCAAAATGAGGTTTAAGCCCAATATCAAATTGAGCCCAACTGCATGATGAGCCCATGATCTGTTTCAAATCGGGTTGACACGCGGGTCGTTTCCATACCCGTGACCCGGATTCGTTGTTTAAATGGAAAATATGGGCGGGTCAACTCACTTTTATTCAAATTCAAATCCAAGTTCTTTTTCTCTCTCAAACTGATCAACTTCCATCACATCAATCAATCAAAAGCATTATCCATTTCATAATAATCAAAGAGGGTGTAATCTGGTGATCATATTGTGGACAAAATCATCGTCTATCTTCATTCGATCATTGTTTTTAAGGTAAGATCACTTGTTTAATTTTTGATCACCAACTGTTTGATTAAATGCCAAGTTGAAATTTTTTTTCGTTATGATGTATGTTTTGATGATTTTAGATACATGATTAGGATTAATACATGTTGTTTTGATTGATATGACTGCCTTCGTTTACTTTTGATTGATTTTTCTGGGCGGATCATTTAAAGGGCTGGGTATTGTTATGAATGTTTGAAGATTTGGCCCATTTGCAGAGCTCCCAGCTCGACAAACACTATGTTTGTTCATCTTGGCCTTCAAATCTTCATATTATCTGGTTTTAAACGTTGTATAAGTCTAAACAAGTTCTTCATTACAAAATGCCATTTGCAGAGCTCCAAGCTCGGCAAATGCATGATTTATCTCAATTTTTCAAAAAACTTGTTTTGTCACTTAAAATTTTCCAGTGTTTTTTCTGAAACCATCATTTGCAGAGCTCCCAGCTCGGCAAATGCATTTGTTTCTGGTCATCATTATACAAGAAAATTTTTAAGGTTTGAAATAGCCATTTGCAGAGCTCCCAGCTCGGCAAATGCGTGCTTTACTTGTATTTGATTACCAATAAATTTCTTTAAGTACTGAAAAGGCCATTTGCAGAGATATTAACTCGGCAAATGAAAGATTTTTTAAAATGATGTCATAATCAAAGTCTTTGTGTCATTTGCAGAGCTCCCAGCTCGGCAAATGCACCTTTTTTTTTCATTGAAAAACATCCTTTATACATTGATAACATACTTGTTATTCAAATCAAAGGATTTTTCATATATCAAATTGAAGTTCAGTCTGAAATGCTTATTTGCCGAGATATAAGCTCGGCATTTACGAGAACTGACTTCAAACACTCAATGATTTGCTTACATGCTGGTCGCTGATCTCATTACTCGCATTTGCCGAGATATTAGCTCGGCAAATCAAATGTTTTATCAAACCAAGTGCCCAAAACCAATGTTCATACTTGTCATTTGTCTGGGCAAAACTTTTGACTGAACATGTCATTTACCGAGATCTAAGCTCGGCAAATGCACATTTTTAAGTTTTTAAAGTTTTTTTCTTTCTTTCTCTCTATTTTGTTTTTAATCTTGTTTGTTGATAAATTGTCTAAATGTATGTATGTATGTGTGTATTATTGTTTTTGTTGTCTATATAGCTTTTCATAAGTGTTAGGGTAAGAAACAAGGTATCGAACGCCTTTGTGTACTACCTTCGGTGTCTTATCTTTTAATACTTATGAAATTCTATATGTCGTTGTATTTTTAATAAATTAGTTATGTGTATGTGTTATTTTCTAAACTAATTGTCTGGTCAAAATATTTTTTTTGGTCAGTTTATTTTTTCAGAAAATTCATAAAGATAAAATAAGATGGTGATGTTTCAAGAAGGTGATACAATGAAAATGCAAGCAAATCAAGCTCTTCACATTCCTTTCAATTCAAGATTTTCAATTATCACTGAGATTCTAAGCCATCACCCACTGAAAGATGCATTAACCAATGGTGCTGTAGTTCTAGAGAAATATATCTTTGATTTATGGGAATCGATTGAATATGTAAAAGCAAGTAAGAGAAGAAAGACTGAAGACTTCTTTCGATTCAGTCTTAGATCTGAAGATCATGAAGTTGAATGCACATTCACATTAAATGAACTCAGAACTGTTATTGGCTTTCCTGAACATGAAGAATATGAAGAACTGCCTTCTATTGAAGATATGTTAGCTGCAGTTCATGCTCTGGGTTATGAAGGAGAATTAGCAACGATGAGAGACTTTAAAAGGATGAAAATAGCTTCTCTCTGGCATACTATGTATAATGTTCTGGTTACATGTCTGATGCCTTCACAAAAAGGGATTGATGCAATGACAAAACATTCATTGTCCATCTTCTATGCAGTCACACACAATGTTGAGTGTGATTTTGCCAAGATTATATGGGATAAGATGGCCCAAGTTGTCAAAGGGAAGGACATACAAGAAAGGAAGTACATTCCTTACATCAGATTCTTCACGTTGATTGTGGATGATGTTCTTGACAATAATGAAGGTATTCCAAAGATGGAGGATAGTTTCAAGTGTGTCATTGCTATGTACAAATCAAATATGAGAGGCACTGGAAGTGATAAAGTCAGACCTTTTCCGATTCCACCATTCCTGATAAATTTGGTTCCTGCTCATAGTCCTCACCTTAGGTCTTATCTTGAGTGGTTAGTCTCAGCTCTGGGGTCTGAAAGCCAACAGACTCCTTCCCAAGCTGAGCATAGGTCGCCAAGTGAGGGTCCTAGTTCGTCAAAAAGAAAAAGAGGGGTTAGTGATGAAGGGGCCTCTGAGCAGAGGAAAAGAAAGACAAAAAGAGTAATTCTTGAACAAGATGTTGCTTCACCTGAACCTATTTCATCACCTATTTCACAATCTACACCAACCGTTCGCTTTTCGCAATCTTCAACATCACAATCTACACCTTTACCATCTGTTGTTTCACCAAACCCACCAACGTTTACACCACCTCGCTCTTCACCGGTACTTAATCCTACACCAATTGCTTCAGCATTACCTGAAGAACCAACTCCACCACCAGGTAGACGACTTAAAATGTCTGCTAGAAGTGTTCTAAAACAGAATTCAAAGAAGAAGAAATCAAAAAGAAAACATAAGTTGTCTAAATCTGCAAGACAAAGACTTGAATCCACTTCAGAAGATGTGAATGAACAACCTGGTGCCTCTGTGGAGTTTAATGTTGAACAAGCAACAAGAATTGTGGATGATGTTATAAATGAGCTTGAGACTGAGAATGTTTGCACTGGAGATGATGATGTGCAGGAGGAACAAGGCGGGACTGAGGGAGGGGTTGAAAATACCAGAGAGGATGTGCGGTCCGGGTTAGGACAAGGGCAAAAAGAAAACGTTAGCCCTCCATTAGTTAAAACAAATGTGTCTAGCCGGGTTGTTTACCCTAGGGTAGAAATTGGGAACTGCCCATTCTCGTATGCACCAACCTCTCCTAGCCATTCTGACTCCTCACAACAGGAGTTAGTCTCAGATATGCACGGGGATAAGCCACGCTCACCACACTCTCCTCATTTGGAGGATGAGAGTGTTGAAATTAGAGAGGACCAGCCCCACCTCTCGCCTTCAGTTCTTGCACAAGAGTCTAGATCTCCTAGGCACACTGAATCACAAGCCCAGTTGAGTACTGGTGCCGGAACAAGCGGAGAGGGACCCACTTTGTGTGACCCTCAAGGACAGCTTGGAAATCCTGCCTTAGCTAACATCACGCCAGCTTTAGCCGCAGGTAACAGTCCTCAGACAGAGACTGGGGAGCAGTATAAACACCGTAGTGACACTGTTGTTCCTCAGGATCAACCTGAGACTATATTAACGGGCATTCTCAGTGACCCCGGTGTTGTTAGTGGTGTTGCCCAACAACAAGTACAGGACAGTGATTTATCACAGTCTAGGACACCAATTGATTCGGGTTGCAAAGCCCATGAATCTGAAACTGCTGGTGAGGGTATAACCCGAGGATCCGCAGGAAATCCTGACTCAGCATCGCTGAATTTAGGTCACACCACAAGTGTGCCAACAACCCCCGGGTTGGCTACTCCACCTCCTTCACAAACACAAAGAACACCAACACCAAATGAAATTCCATCAACCTCAACAAATTTACCTACAAAAGACGCTGCTTGTGAAGGTTTATTGAATATTTTAAGGTCTGAGGGTGATTTGTTGACGGTAACTGAAAAAGGGGTGTTGAATGCTCTTGAGGTGCGAGAAAGAGAAATAGCCACTGAAAGAAGAGTGAAAGAGTTACAAGATCAAGTTGAACGTCAAAAGGCTGAATATGATGCAAAGCTTGCTGCTTTTGAATTGAGATTGTTGGCGTTAGAGTCTTGCCGACCGGACTCGGTTCCTTCTCGTCGGGATGATCCTGATTCTGATGATCACCCCGAGGGGGAGAACCAAGGAGAAGGTCAAACAAACATTGATAGTACTTCGGCAAGAGTTGAAGGAAATGTTGGAGATGTGGTGATGGAAGAAGGAAATGTGGAGAATGTTGAAAATGTTGAGAATGTTGAGAACGATTCTTTGAATGATGAGATTAAAAGAAGACTAGTTGAAGTTTTTGGTGATAGTTCTGATGATGATGATGAAGAGAATGAAAATGTTGTTGAAAATGAAGATGAAGGGTATGTGATTGAAGATGAGGTAATTGAATATGCTGAGAGAGATGCAGATATTGAAGCCTTAAAAGATAATGTAACTTTGGATGAGCCGGAGATTGTTGAGAATCCAGTAAATGTAGAAGCAGTTGAGGAACCTGTGTTTGAAGACTTCCCAGATCGTGATTATTTTGAAACAGGTTCATCAAGCAGAAAAGATGCTGGAGAATCCTCTACTCAGGGTTTCACAACTCCCCAACACTATACTTTTGAAGACTTTAATAGCTTTGATGAATTGAGAAAGACTCCTGAGGCTGCAACTCAGAACTTCAAGAAATCAACTTATAAGCAAGTGTTGAAAGAAGCTATAGTATCCGAGGAAGTTCTCCCTGATTATTTTCCAACTAAATTGACTGATGAACAAAGGAGGTTCATTAATCGGGGATACTTCTTAAGGGAGAAAGAAAGAATGGTTGCGCTGGGGGTTAAGCCAAAGGAGGCAGCTAAAAAGTCTAGATTCTTGGAAGAAAGAGCTTTTCCAATCTTTTGTGGTGCTACCAAGGTTACTAAGACTAAAAGACCTGAGTTGGAATCAATGTACAAGTTTAAGGAAGCAAGACAAATTGAAGAATACAAAGAGCTTCTTAAACTCACTAAGCAATACAATCCAAAGCTTCTCGAAGAACAGAGAAATCACAAAATTTTGGTGCTTGTCAGAGTAATCTTGGTGAAAAGGATTTCTATCTCTGTCCCTTGTTTTCATGTGAAAAGAGATAACAATAAAATGTACAGATTCACAGAAGCTCAGTTCAAGCTGCTGCCAGTTGACGACATTATCTTTCTCTACAACCATTTCTTGAATGCAATACAAAGATACCAAGAAGATGTTATCGCCTTTGAAGCTGTGAAAA
The DNA here is from genome assembly GCA_034093135.1 of Erigeron breviscapus. Lineage (NCBI taxonomy): Eukaryota > Viridiplantae > Streptophyta > Magnoliopsida > Asterales > Asteraceae > Erigeron > Erigeron breviscapus. The sequence continues at coordinate 17,850,842 of CM067173.1, forward strand.
GATACATGTCAAGCTGCATTCAATACGCTTCATTGGAAGACTTTCAAATTGGCTTTGAAGTTGTTAAGAGAAAGATTAATGTACCATATCCAGATCAAAGTCTTTACACCAGAGACATTGAACAGCTCAGTATTGGTCAAGTCTTAGAAGAACCATCTTTTGGGGTTGTCTTTCTAAATAGCCGAAAGAAGAAGATTTTCATTTGTATGGATGAACTTGCTTCTTATTCTGATGGAACATTGGAGTTTTGTAAAAATGTGTTGCTATGTTTGAAGGAAGATGAGCAAGATGAAAAGAAAAAGGAAGTGCTTGATAAAGTGATCTCCAAAATCAATCAAAGGCTTGAATACCGAGACAACATTCGAATGATGAGAGAAGCAAAGAATGTTCAGAAGTCGAAGTATGTTGTTCGTCGGAAAGGAGGTTGCTGGATCAAGTACGAGCCTAATCATCTTCCAGGGCCACATAACATTCCTCCAAGAAATTTTGAAGCAAATATGATTGTTCCAGATGACAGACCCGAAGGAGAAAACTGGTTCTGGCATCCAGATAAAGATAGACCAAATACAAGAGCTTGAAGAATGACAAGGACTGGATATTTTTCACAAATCACTACTAAGGGGGAGATTGTTAGAAATATAATATGTAGTAGTTGATTTGTGTACTTTATGTTGTTTTGTACTTAGAATGTAAACATGTTAGAATGGAAGGGGGCATAGTGTAAATAGATCATATGTATATAAACCCCCTCCATAAGTGAATATGAAACCTTTTCACCCATAATACTATCCAAACTTTCCCTAACTCTCTCTCTACTCTCTCTCTACTTTCTCTCTCTAAAACCGCCATTGACACACACTAAAACACACACTAAAGCTCAAATTATACAAATAACAGCCTTTCCAGTCCTAGGCTTAGGTAGGGAATTGGTCTGAGGCAAAGGTTTATTCCGATAGACCTCTTTAACTGGAGCAGTCATCTGGAGCGCTCCAGTCTTAACCTCTGGGGATTGAACTGGGTAAAAATTGGTCTTGGGAGTTACAGGCTCATCATAAACAGTGGTGGGCCTGAACCCCTCTGGTAATCGATCGATTACTGGTATTAATGATGCTACATGAGTATTTCCATCTAAGTATGCACGTTTTTGAGCAGGAAATTGTTTTACTCCAGCATCATATGGCTTTTTGGTTTCTAGCCATGATTTAATCACCAGTTTTTCTTTCTCTAAAATGATCTCAAGATCTTGTTTTTCTTGAATCAATTGTTCAGTTACCATAACCTGGGCTTGAAATGCCAGTTCAATGTCTTGAAGTTCTTTCAATTTTGATTTTAAAGCAGTTATTTCAGAAGAATCTGTTTGTAGACCATTTACACAATCAGATCTAACAGTTTCTACAAAAATCAAATCAGAATTAAGAGCTTCAGCTATGTCCAATTTTAGTTCATGGTCAGTTGCACAATCATAATCACTAACCTTCTTAATAACAATGTCTACCCATCATCCAGATGTGACATCTTCCTTCACCAGGTGCTCATCGTCTGCCAGAGCCATGTAACAACAATCTCTTTCTTCTTCTTCATCAGCAGATGATTCATCAGAAGGAACCCACTTCTCTTCAGTTGTTGCAATCATGGACTTATTATTGTTTTCAATTTGTTGTGCCATGAGAGCAATCTGGGCCTTAAGCTTTTATATTTCAGTTTATAGCTATCATCAGGCTTATTATTTGAAGAGAATGGACCAGGCTTGGATACAAACTGGCTGGACCTGCACTCTTTCATGAAATGACCCTTTTTGCCACACTTAAAGCATGTCAAATTGGTCTTATCAGTGGAAGAACTGGATGCAAATTGTCCAGATAGCCTATTTGCTCTTGCTTTGAAACGGTTAAACGTTTTAGCAATCATTGCAATGAGGTCATCATCATCAGTTCCATCACAATAGTCTGGAGAGATTTGACTGGACTCTCTAGAATCCATGAGTTCAGACACTATCTTCTTCATAGAAAATACATTCTCAGAAGATATCAGTGTTGTACTATGTGGTTCAGTATGACTAACCACATTAGGACTACTGGAGGCATGGTTAAAAGCATCTTGTTCTGCCACCACTCTCTAAGCTTGATTTTCTTCAGTGTACCTGAAAGCTCCATATAGAGTTGAGAGAGTGTGTGTGTGCAGATTTTTACCTTGTCGTAAAACCAGGATCATGTGAGACCATTTGGTGGGTAGAATATCACAAAATTTCTCCAGAAGTATATCCTTGTCCTTCTCAACCCAAGACCTCTCAATTGGTTTATGATACTCATAAATCTGGTGTAAGTACCAGTGAGAGACTCGTTAGGCTGAGCAAAAAATGACTCATACCTCTTGTTTAAGGAGACTTTTATGGTGACAATGGTGTCATCTCCTCCTTCATGTTGGTTTAAAAGTTCATCCCACATGGTTTTAGCACTAGGAAAAACAACTAGTATGGGAATTAGGGTTTCTGGAACGGCCCCGAGGATCATGATTTTGAGAAGGGTGTCTAGATTCACCAATCTCCTCTCCACTTCTGACCAATGTTCCTCCCTCTTTTCCCTTCCTCTTCTAGATCCAGAAGGATCAAGAAGGGGATTGAGAGGTGATGTAGGGACATAAGGACCTTCGTTTAAAATTTTCATCATGTTCCTCTCAATACCAATGACATGCAAAACCATCCTAGCCTTCCACGTACCAAATTCATCACTGTTCCCACTGAATTTAGGAACAGGATTATTTGAGTAGTGCACATGCACGTGTGGAGAAGCAGGAGTAGGAGGAGGAGGTGGATTAGTGTTATTAACAATTGGTGGTTCATTTTGATCATTAATATTTGCATTAGGATCGGGACCAAGACTAAAACCTTGTGTATTTTCTTGGTTAGCCATCAAGAAACAGATCTAGGAAATGTTTAGCCTTCTTCTTTGATACCAAATGTGAGTCCCTTAAGTTCGATGGTTAACCAGGAAAGTGTAAAATACAACAAGTCTAATAATCACTAGAATGGACTAGTATTACTTGTAAATAAATGCAAGAATATATAAACAAAGTAATACAAGACTTAAAGCAATAAACAAGTAAAGTGGAACATTATGTATTTTTCAATGGTGTATTTTATTTATGATGTTAAATAAAACACAAGGTTGTGCGGAATCAAGATAATACAAATAAGTGTGTATCCTAACAACCTATGAATTACAAATGATCTATATTTGTCAAATAACTCTTTTGGATCGAGATACTTAAAGTTGTGAAGTATCCAGTTTAAGATCGAGAGTATTTGGACAAATTCACTTTCATGCAAAGTGTATGCTTAAAAGTATTTTTCTCAAGGAAATGACTTTGTATTTATAGGCAACAAAATTCACCAGTGAATTTTGTGCCGTACAAATATGGTTGCATACATTTAATGATCCGACAAGAACATTAAATGTATTGGATAAGGAATAAGGATAAAGTCACATCAAATGACTTGTGTCCTTTTATCCAACCACCTTTACACACACAAACTTTGGTAAAGAACAAGTGGATTGTTCTTTGGAAAGTGTGTAAAGGGAAAAGTCAATCCTTGATATCAGTGTTCAGACTTGTAGGGTCTATAACACTGACAATCCTCCAGTGTACAGATCTGGTAAGACTTTCCAGTGGACTCCGCCATTTTTCAGTCTTCTTTCTTCAGACTTCAGTCTTTGACTTCAGTCAAAATGTCTTCAGTAGAGTTAATCTGGACTGGGGTGAAGTCCAGTGAGCTCATCTGGAGAATACTCCAGATTTCCTATACAAGTATTTGCTCACTGGTCTTCCATTATTTCTGGACAAATCTTCAGAGGGACTCCAGATTCCAAGTCTGGAGTAGGTCCAGTAGAACACGTTTCTGGACAGATCTTCAGTAAGGCTCTAGTAGTCGAGTCTGGAGCGAGTCCAGTAAATCTGGACTAAATCTGGACCTAACAGAACAACTTCAACATTTGACCACCAGGTGCAACAATGGGTCTCGCATTCTTTTGTGACCCGCTCGGTGACCTTTCTGAGCCAGCCGGTCGTGCTGTTTCAGTTTTAGAGATTACCTAAAGCATTGCAGCGGAGAGTTCTGGTTCTGGATCCAAAGTAGAAAGCTTTGATAGATCCCTGCAGAACTCCGTCGCTGAAGATTCAAGCCCCTCAAAATGATACGCATCTCCAAGCATATTTCTGAAGCAAACGCTCAGAAATCTAGGGAATGAGATATGTGGACTTCTTTTGCCTTTCAATTTTGCTACCAACTGAGAGAAAAGTATCTTAGCAAAATCCACCTCAATCCCATGCCACAAGTAATACCCAATTTCTACTTGTGTCAAGGAAATCTGGTCCAAGCCACCATAGTTTCCTCCAAGGCACTCAACAATCTGAGTCCAAAAATATCTCCAACAATTACCAAATCCAGATAAAAAGATGTGTCCAGATGTCTTCAGATTGCCGTCTGCATCAACCATGTCATTATGACCAGTGGCCAGCAGAACTTCCCTGAAATTAATTCCTTTAAGCCTTTTTGTATAGGCTGAAGAGGAGGGAAGGTAGTTCAAATGAAGGGCCTCCCGAAACCCATCAAGTGAAAGGATATACTGCTTTGTGCCTTCTTGTAAAGAAAAAGCAATGGACTTTTCATCCTTGCTAAGAGTAGCAGTATACCAGAATATTAAGTAAGTATCGATGATACATTACCTGAGGATCAGCAGTCAAGGCGTAATGGAGAGGGGATTGTTCAAGAAATTTATTTATCCTCCCCATTAAAGTTTTGCCTTTGGCATTCAGTGCGGCCATAAAATTATTCATATTAAATCTGAGGGTCGATGCATCGAACCCCTTTGGCCATTGAGTACTGGCCTTGACTACCTTAGATGGTTTATATTCGAAAGCTATAAGAGATTTGGCTTGGGAAACTTTAGCCATAATTTCTACAAGGGAAAACTGAAAGTGAAAGATGAATTTAGGGTTTTGAAGTTATGAAGGAATAAGAAGTAGAGAGAGAGAATGGTGATTGGGAGTAAATGTTAGGGGAAGTAAATGAAGGAATTGTTTTGGGAAGGGTATTTATATTTATGATGGAATACAAAGGGTTTTTCCAAAATAAATAAAATAAAATGATTTTGAAATTCAAACCCAAAAATGAAATATTATTAAAATGAAATCAGTTTTGATCGGGTTTGAAGTCCAAAAATAATTTTTGGGTACACGTCCGCATTTAATGCAACGACGGCTATGACCCCACATTTTCACAAAACTTTTCAACACTTTCAAGAGAAAGTGATCATTAGTTTCCTTTTACGGCGTAACTTGTGTGCCACGTCAGCCAAAAACATCATTATTCAAACGTTAAACGGTAACCTTCACGTGTTTACACAACGACCAAGTATCAAAATACATTATAAAGGACAGACTCATTTCAGAAATGGTATACAAAATCTGAGCATGATCAGAATCAAGAGATCTGAGCCATCTCAGTTTACACAATTATTCTGAGAACATTTCAGAAATTCTGAAGCATTTCAGACAAAACATTTTTCTGAGAGCAAAGTTCCCCCTTAGAGAAAAACTCTTTTAAACTTAAAAATATTTGACACTTCCCCCTGAGGTGATGCTATACAGGATTTAGCATACCTAACTCACTGATGAGATGTTTAAACGTTTTGACATCCAAGGGTTTTGTAAACACATCAGCGAGTTGTTTATCAGCGGGAATGAAATGAAGCTCTATGTCACCTTTAATAATGTGATCTCTAATAAAATGATACCTGAGGTCGATATGCTTGGTTTTGGAGTGCATGACAGGATTGTGAGAGATGGCAATGGCACTGGTGTTATCACAAAATATTGGAGTCTTTGTATACTTAACACCATAATCAGTTAGTTGGTTATTCATCCACAAAATCTGAGCGCAGCAACTGGCTGCAGAAATGTATTCAGCTTCAGCTGTGGAGACTGATACTGCAGTCTGCTTCTTACTTGTCCAACTAACCAATTTGCCACCTAGGAAATGACAACCACCTGTGGTACTTTTCCTATCTATCTTACAACCTGCATGATCAGAATCTGAATAACCCATTAGATCTAGACTTAAGCTTTTGGGATACCAAAGACCAAGTCTGGGGACACATTTAAGGTATCTGAAAATCCTTTTCACAGCATTTGCGTGTGCATCTCTGGGATCAGACTGAAATCTTGCACAAAGGCATGTTGCAAACATTATGTCAGGTCTACTAGCAGTTAAGTACATGAGGGATCCCACCATACCACGATATATTGTGGGATCCATCGGTTTTCCATTAGGATCTGAGTCCAAAGTTAATGGTGCAGAAATAGGAGTATCTTTTGATGAGACTGAATCAAATTGATATTTCTTTAACAAGTCTCTGACATATTTTTCTTGATTTATAAAAATACCATCACTGGTTTGTTTCACTTGAAGACCTAGAAAATATGTCAGTTCACCCATCATACTCATTTTATACTCAGATGACATTATTTTAGAAAACTGTTCACATATTTTGTTATTTGTAGACCCAAACACAATATCATCAACATAAACTTGTACAAGTAAGATATCATTTTTATCATGCAATATGAATAAAGTGTTATCTATTGCACCCCTTTTAAAACCATTTTTCAGAAGATGTTTAGTAAGAGTATCATACCAGGCTCTAGGTGCTTGTCTCAGACCATATAAAGCTTTATTCAGTCTGTACACCCAATGAGGTCTTTCTTCATTTATGAACCCTGGTGGTTGATGGACATACACAACTTCTTCCAATTCACCATTCAAGAATGCACTTTTAACATCCATCTGATAGACTTTGAACTCATGATGAGCTGCAAAAGCTAAGAAAATTCTGGTAGCTTCTAGTCTAGCAACTGGTGCAAAAGTTTCATCAAAGTCTACTCCTTCTTCTTGAGAGTAGCCCTTTGCAACAAGTCTTGCCTTGTTTTGAATCATGTGACCATCTTCGTCCATCTTGTTTCTGAAGACCCATCTTGTCCCAATTGGTTCTTTCTTTAGATTACTGGGACAAGGAACAAGTTTCCAAACGTCGTTCCTCTTAAACTGATTGAGCTCATCTTGCATGGCTTCAACCCAGCTAGGGTCTTTCATAGCCTCACCAATCTTCTTTGGTTCTATTAGAGATAAGAAGCTGACATTTAAGCATTGATCGCTTGTGGCTCTTCTGGTCTGAACCCCACTAGTGGAATCCTCAATGATTTGCTCGATTGGATGTGCTCTTGTCCACTTAGTCTAATGACCAGGATGAATAATGATATCAGTGCAAGAACTCCTCTGAGATACTTCAGGAGGTGCTTCAGAAAAGACTACCTCAGTCTCATCATCTTCCTCCTGCAGATCATGATTTGCATCATGAAACTGTTCAGATTGGGGTACTTCAGTGGAGCCTGATATCTGAGGTGAAGCAGCATGTACATCTGATCCAATAGTCAGTTCAGAAGGTAGTTTAAAACTGACTGAAGGATAAAATGGAATGTTGCTTGACTTGATTATTCTTGGTTCTGAACTGAAATGTTCAGAAGCAGGTCTAGGTAACTGAGCAGATTCAGCAATAGGATCAGAATCACCGAAACTTATTCGACTTTCTGAGGGTGGTACAGGAATGGAATTCTTAAAGATTGCAGAATTAGATTCATCAAAGGTAACATGAATTGACTCATCAACCTTTTCAAGCCTCTTGTTAAAGACTCTAAAGGCCTTGCGATTTGATGAATATCCTAGGAAGTACCCTTCATCAGCTTTTTCATCAAATTTTCCAAGCTGACTGGAATCATTCAGAATGTATATTGGACATCCAAATACATGGAAATATCCAATATTAGGCTTTCTATTTCTGAGTACTTCATAGGCTGTCTTCTTGTGTCTTTTGACATAGACAGATCTGTTCTGAGTGTAGCAAGCAGTTGCAACAGCTTCAGCCAGAAATTCTTGGGAAGACCAGATTCATTCAGCATACTTCTAGCAGCTTCAATCAGCGTACGATTCTTTCTTTCTAGAACACCATTCTGCTCTGGTGTGTGGGCTAAGGAGAAGTTCTGAGATATGCCAGTTTCAGTGCAGAAGGACTCCAGAGTGTCATTTTTGAATTCAGTGCCATTGTCACTTCTGAGCTGACAAACTTTTCGCTTATGCTTGAGTTCAATTTATTTGATGAGAGCAATGATTTCAGCAGCAGCCTCACTCTTAGATCTGAGGAAAATTACCCAGCAATATCTTGAATATTCATCAACAACAACAAGGGTATACTTCTTTCCTGCTCTTGTCTGAACATTCGCTGGTCCAAAGAGGTCCATGTGAAGCATGTGAAGAGGTTCAGTTATACTAAAACTTTGTTTTGTCTTGAATGAAGCTCTTTTGTGCTTACCCATTTCACAACCTGGACATGGCTTGTCTTTGTTGAAAGACATTGAGAGTATCCCATCAATAAGTTGTTTTCTTGACAACTTATTAATATTCTTGAAGTTTAGATGGGATAATCTCTTGTGCCACAACCAATTTGTGTCTTCATCTGCCTTTGTGTAGAAACATTGTTCAGTAGGTGAACTATTCATATCAATGATATAAATGTTTCCTTTTCTTGGTGCAATCAAAACTACCTTTCCATCCCTGTTGAATATGGTGCCTTGTGAAATATCAAATAATACCATGAAGCCATCATCACATAGTTGACTGACACTGATCAGGTTATATTTCAAACCGTTCACATATGCAACACGTGTGAATTTGACTTGTCCATTATTCACAACACCATATCCCTCAGTTTTTCCATTTTCATCATTTCCAAATGTTATTGAGGGCCCCTCTTGCACCCTATATTCCTCCAGCAGGGTCTGATAACCAGTCATGGTTCTGCCAGCAGCGTTGTCAAGATACCATATATTCTTCTTTCGGTCTCCCTGCACAAACACAAAGATTAGTTCTTTTTGGGAACCCATCTGGTGATGGGTTCGCTAGACTCTCCCTTAGCAGTCTCAGATTTCTTTGGTTCATAAGGAACAGAAGGATCAAAGGGGATCTCAGTCATAATTTCAGATGACAAAAAAACAGTTGGTTTGATGGGGGCTCAACCTTTTTCTTCTCAAATTTTTGCTTGATTTGTTTGGAAAAAGGTTTTGCATTTTGTTTAGGTTGAAGAGGAGTGGTTTCAACATTTTTTAAACGTGCATTACAACTCTGCACTTGTGTAGCAAATAACTGAAATTGACTCTCTAACCTCAACAAAATAGATTCTTCATTAGACACCTGAGCCTTACCTGAATCTGAGGTAGAGGGCTCAGTGGGGGAGATATTTTTCTTCTTCTTTGGGCCTTTTGGAACCTTAGATGAAGTCTGAGGGGATGGCTTTTTGGTTTTAGCCTTCCTGTCTGAAACAGTTGTCTGAGCTGTTTCAGATTTACCCTCAGATTGTTCCTGGGCCTTATCAGTTACAGTTTTCTGCTTGCCAACTTTAGGAAAAATGATTTCAGGTTTTTTTTCCTTTGGAAGTGCATCTAAATCAGTGATTATAGATGTCAAATGAAGATCACCAGATTCATATGCTGTTCTTTGAGTTGCAAAAGTATTTTTAATTGCAGCATCTGGCCTAGGTGCTTTCATCCAAGATTTAATTATTGCTTGTTCTTTTTCAAGGATGGTTTTCGATTCTTCTTTTTCCAGCTCTAAAGTGGCAACCATAGACTGATAACTTTTTAAAGCCAAATGAACATCTTTCAGCCCTTTTAGTCTGGCCTGACTGGCGTTCAGTTCAGAAGTATTATTTTCAAACATTTTTAAGCTTTCTGAACGCACAGTTTCGACAAATGAAATGTCAGCTTCTAAAAGAACCAAAAGGTCCAGTTTTTGTTCCTCATCACTTTCAAAGCCAAAGTCACTAACCTTTTTCATGACAATATCCACCCAACGACCAGATTCAACATCAGATTTGACCAAATGACCTTGATCTTCACGTTCCATGAAACACTTATCCCTTACTTCTTCTTCATCATCAGATGATTCATCAGATTCCTCCCATTTTTCAGTCTTGGCAAGCATACAACTATTATTGCTTGAGTTGTTTTGAGCCATGAGAGCTATTTGGGCTTTCAGCTTCTTATACTTAGCCTTATAGCTGTCATCAGGTTTCTGAAAAATAGAATGATTAGGGGCAGATTGTGATGATGAAGGCTGACTAGATCTACATTCCTTCATGAAATGTCCTTCTAAAAGAACCAAAAGGTCCAGTTTTTGTTCCTCATCACTTTCAAAGCCAAAGTCACTAACCTTTTTCATGACAATATCCACCCAACGACCAGATTCAACATCAGATTTGACCAAATGACCTTGATCTTCACGTTCCATGAAACACTTATCCCTTACTTCTTCTTCATCATCAGATGATTCATCAGATTCCTCCCATTTTTCAGTCTTGGCAAGCATACAACTATTATTGCTTGAGTTGTTTTGAGCCATGAGAGCTATTTGGGCTTTCAGCTTCTTATACTTAGCCTTATAGCTGTCATCAGGTTTCTGAAAAATAGAATGATTAGGGGCAGATTGTGATGATGAAGGCTGACTAGATCTACATTCCTTCATGAAATGTCCTTTCTTGCCACACTTAAAACATTCAAGATTAGACTTATCAATAGAAGCGCTGGAAGCAAATGGTTTGCCAGATCGATTAGATTTGGCCTTAAAACGATTGAACGTTTTAGCCAGCATGGCAACCAGATCATCATTGTCATCCTCATCACAACTATGAGTTACATTACCAGAAATACCAGTTTTTAACATTTCAGAAACCATCTTCTTCATTGAGTCAGAATGATCACTCTCAGAAGATAGTAGAGCAGTCCCATGTGGTTCAGAATTATGAACCATGACTGAAGTGGTAGAAGCATGATTTTTGGCATCTTGCTCAGCCACAACTCTCTCAGCCTTGTTCTCTTCAGTGTATCTGAAGGCTCCATACAAGGAGGCTAGAGTGTGACTGTGCAAGGTTTTTCCTTGTCTCAAAACCAAGATCAAGTTTTCCCATTTAGAAGGTAAGATGTCACAAAACTTTTCCAACAAAATTTCTTTATCTTTAGTTACACCCAGGGCTTTCAATTGATTTACCAGATTCGTGAATCTGATGTATGTTTGTGTTAAAGTTTCACCAGGGATAGCAAAAAAAGACTCATATCTTTTATTCAAAGCAACTTTTCTTATGACAATTGTCTCATTGGTGCCTTCAAATTGTGTCATGAGTTCCTCCCACATTAATTTAGAATTTTCAAGTAAAACAAGGGTGGGCATAAGAGTTTCAGGAACAGCATACAAGATCATATTTTGCAGCTTGGTATCAAGGTCTACTAGCCTATGATCTTCTTCAGACCAATGATCTTTCTCCTTGGGTGAAACCCTAGGAGTCCCATCGGCATTTCTGACAACAGTGGAGGCATTTAAGGGGACAAAGGGTCCTTCTTTGAGAATATCGGTCAAATGTCTTTCAACACCAGCAATATATTTTAGCATGCATGCTTTCCATGTTTGAAAGTTTTCACTGTTCCCATCAAACTTGGGAACAAGATTATTTGGAAAGTGTACATGCACATTATGCGATGGTATATTGTTGTTGATGATAGGGGGTGGAGTAGTGTTAGCAGTTGCATTGGCATTAGTATTACCATTAGGGTCAGGGCCTGTATTGAACATTTGGTCAACCATCTTTGCAGATCAAAGGTTAATGAATTGATATAATTCAACCTTGCTGCTCTGATACCAATTGTGAGTCCCAAATATAGATGGTTTAATACCCGACTGGCAAGTAGTTCTAACTGGAAGAAGAGTAGTTCAGAATACGATCCAGATATGGATGAACAATACAATAAAGATACTGAAAGTAAATGCAAGAAACAATAAGGGCTGAAACTATATAAATAATATGTATAGATCAAGTATATAGCATTGAGACACAATGTATTTTTCAAGGTATTTGATTTATTGATATATAAACAAATACAAAGGTTGTTGCGGAACAAAGATAAACACCAAAGTGTAAATATCTAAACAACCTAGAAATACAAGTGATCTAATAACTTGGAAATACTCGTAAGGATTACTTAGAGTATATCTCACAAGTTGCAATCCAAAGGTTTCAAGCTGTTTGCAAGTTGTGAGAAGACTTTTATTTATAGACCAAGTCCATGATGATGTGGACCAGATCGTACAAATATGGTTGGGAGTATTTAAGGAATTAAAGCTAATTCCTTACATGTGTACTTTTAAGGTTTAGGTATATAAGTCGTTGATGTGACTTATCAAACCTTATTCCCAGCCTTTACTTTACCTTGTACTTTAATTAATAGTTAAATCTATTAACCGAGTAAAGATATGTAAAGTAAAAAGTCTTCCTCGTAATCAGTGTAAAAGTGTGTAAGTACTTTTACACTGAGATGCTTCAGTCTTCGATCAGGTAGAATCAGTTTCTGAGCTCCACATCTGAACTGATTCTCATTCTTCAGACTTCAGTCTTTGACTTCATTCTGAACGGTATTCTGATACGTTGATCTTGAACTGAAGTGAAGCTTCAGTGAACTAATTCTGAGAGACCTCAGAATTCTATACAAGTATTCTTCACTGAGCTTCAGCTATTTCTGAACAAATTATACTTGGTCGATTTTCGACCTAACAAACAATATTAATAATAATAATAATAATAATAATAATAATACTAATTATAATAATAATAAAAAAAAGTTAAGAAAAAGGATCAGAAGCTTGTCAGCAAGGATGTTCGAATCATTCGTAGGCATTGAATTTATGGAAGTTCTAAAAACATTAGCAAACTAAAGATATATCCTGAGAAGTGCTTTAAAAACCTCGGTTAACTACTGTTTTAATAAATAAAAATAGATGTATCTTACATATATACATCATACGACATACAAAATTCTTAGTTTAAATATTTGTAGAAGTTTTCTAGCATTAAGGAAACTAATAATTAGGATGTTCATGTTTTATTAAAATGTTTTAACTAGACGTTTTAAATAATACAAGTTTTAATTATTTACACTTCAAACCCTAAGTTTTGAATAAACTAATTTGAGATCCTTTCAAATTATGAACATCCATTTTCGATACAAAGTAGTTGTATAGTTAATAAAATCCCAACACATACGTATTCGGACCGAATAGCTCGTTTTATCCATGGCCGACAAGCTCGAACTGGGGTTCATCATCCTCATCAGTATCAACGACATTAACAATGTTTTCACTTTTATGCAAGCTTCGACCCACAAGATCAGTAGCGGAAGGCGCGAAGAACTTTGGCTTATCTTTCGCAAGCAACCAATACTCGTACATGTTAAACTGAGTGTTGGTTTGATTGATGTACTCTGAATGCGCTTTTTCCATGACTTGGGCGTCGTTCTCCCCATTCACCCGGTGCAAAGCATAACTTGACCAAATGGCATTGAACATTGCAACTCTTGCTTTGATCTTTCTCCATTTACTAGTTACTTGATTGGGTCTTCTGTGGTTGCTAACTCTTGGGCGTCGTTCTCCCCACTCGCCGGCTTGGTTGTTGCCAAGTATTGGATCCTCAGAAACGTCGATCCGACACTCACTTAGAATTTTCATTTCCAACTAGCTCAAATGTGATGAGTTTTTCCATTTTTGTTTTGGTTATTTGGATTTCTTGTTGTGGTTAGCCATGTTTTTTCCCTTGCGTTTTTGTTGCATTTCGGGGATGGTGTCGGAAACGGATTCGGGAATGGGATTGGGAACGGATTGGAGTGTGGGATTGGGAACAGAGTGGGAATGGATTGGGGTTTGTGACTAATTTCGGGTTGATATGGTGTTGATGACAATGGTCCTCCATGGTAGTAATTCGGTTGTTGATGCGAAAATTGAGCGTAATAAGTTTGCAAGAATTGTTGAAAACCGGGGTCATTTGGATGTGGCATCATTGGTTGGAATGGTTGATTCGGAAATGCTTGATTTGGATCGTTCAAAGCGTTGAAGAAATCATCGACTCTTTGGTTGTTGAAGTTTGACATAGTTGATTGTTAAATGGATGTGTATGTATTAGTATAGATGAATATATGAAACTATGAAAGTGATGTGTGAATTTTAGTTAAATGGATGTGTATATATAGGATTTGAACTAAACTAGCCGTTTAGGGTCTGTTTCCGCCAAAACTCGAAACTAATTTCAACTGAAAATGGTCAAAGGATCTGTTAGAGGGACCTGTTTTGCAAAAACTCGAAACTTTTTTTTGTAGTTACCTACTTCCTAGTTAGCAGTTGAGTTGAAAATAAAAAAACTAACTTTATTCTTCCGTCCTAGGAAGAACGAACGAGAGGAACGAGCTAGTCAGGCGAACCATGGATGAGTTTCACCCAATGGTGTGGACTCGCCCGTCTTCAGCGAACGAACCATGGACAAACCCCGAACGAGCATGTTGGGGACCTTCTCAGTGAAACAAAATTTGAAGAAGTGTCTATCCACTTAAATGTAGAAGGACGAATATAGCAATACTCGGAAAACGTATCACACAATTAGGTACAATACAATGTTGGCTTCTCTTTACACCTTTATAAAACAAACTCCATCCTCCCCCTTTTTAAACTTTTAATCTTTAAAAAAACCTAAAATACACTTAACTTTCAATAACTTACTAACCGCACACTTCATCTACCCAAAATACCCTCAAAATATTTTCAACCCCTATCTACTTAGACTAACCATTTCCTTTATTCACTAATTTAAATTTTTTTACCTAAAATACAAATAATACCCTTCATGAATTGATTTACAACATATATATCTTTCAACTCTTAAAATATCTACACTACCTATTTTACATCAATTACTTTTTATATTAATAATCACACCGCTACCACCACCATCACCATCGCCTGTCGTTGTCGCATTGTGCGGATTCCCGTCCAATTTCATTAACGCATAAGTTATATTTTGACTTTTAGTGATGTTAATTTATACAGACGGATAGAATATATGGCTTTCAACAAGCCAAACCAAGTACCAACTCAAAAAATATAAATTTAACTCTGGAAAAATTTATAATATGATCGAGCTGATCTGGTTTATTTTAGTTTTTTTTTTTTGAAAGGTGAATTTCGCTGGAAACTTCATGTCGTGATCAGCGGGAGGTCTAGCATACGTTGTCTTAACCGAGTCCGCGCTCGAGAACTCTCTCAAAGTAGAAATGTCTAATTCAAATACTCGATGGAGGAAAAACCTCCTATTTATCCGTCCGAAAGCACGATTAGTAAGGGGTAAACCCTGCCTCCTCATACTTGAATCTGGGTATACCCAAGCCAAGTTTTCATAAAAGGACTTTCTATGTCCTCCCTAAGACTTGAACACAAAACCTTTTAAATGTGAATGGCTTTTCAACCATTGAGCTAATGTTTAAGGACATTATTTTAGTTAGTTAGAACTTATTAGAAAATAAATTCCACATAATTATCTCTTCCATTTATTAGGCAAGAGGAGGGCGAATGAGTCATTTCCTAATGACCCCCGTTATCAGTAACGCCATCTTCTCAATCTTAAAGTTTGACTTGTAAGTTTTATAATGATAAACAATTAAACATCCATCACAATCCAATGTACACAACAAGCATTTCTCAATAACTTAAATCAGCAAACCCAAGACTAACGCACAACAACCAATACACGATTTACAAGTAAATGCAACAAAGTAACATTCTTTTTCTTTATGAGAGGGGTTAAACTACCAATATGCATGTTAGTTTTTTGCATTATAAATTTATATTGTACATAATAAAATATAATACAGAGTAATGAGAAATAAACAATGTATGCTAAAGATCAAATGATGCAGCCCAAATTACTGCGAGTCCACTTCAACAGACCAAGCCCATTCCTTTAGCATTATCCAAGCCCAAAAGAGACTCCAAGAAGCCGATAAGATTTGCTGAATAGTTCACGTGCATTATTATGGCATTTTCATGTTTACTTAATTATCGCATTGCATTCACACGTTTACCTTTTGAAAGAGTCAAAGTAGTCATGTCAGTTGCATATTAAGTAGGTTGCATCTAGTTAGTGGTCATGTTTTCCTGAAAATAAGAGTAGTGGGTGATAAACCCCAATCTCCTTCACGTTTAAATTCGGTTATTTGCATTGAGGAATATATCAGAAAATTGCCCAAAAAGTCTTGTTCTCTCTCTTTTTCTTTGGAGTGTTCGCCTACTAAAAAAGGCTATATCATCAAACCTCACTAACTTCATTGATTTAGATACATTAATTATTTGAATTACATTATAGATATGCAGGCATGCAGAATTACTCTTTTGTCAATCCCATGCTAATCTTTCTATGATTGCAAAAAAATCACATAAGAAAATGGGATCCCTTAGAGTTTAATCAGTCAAATCAATGACTCTCATGTCAATTCTTTTATGATGACAAAAACATTTTAGATATCAAGGTCTGAACTCAAGCTTTATCAATTAGAAACTAAATTTGTGTATACTATATATAGGTTAGTTATTATAAAACAATGAGTAGAATAAAATAAATAAAATAAGATCATGACCTTTGTATCATGATTAAGATAAATAAAACTGATGTTCAAAGATTTATAGAGCACTTGATACAAGGAAATTCATAGGTATAAACAAGTATATAAAATCTATGAATCTTTAACAGTTGTTTATCAGTTTACATATCATGATTTATCAGTACCGAATATAATTTACAACGATTTTTAGTTAATAAAGAATGATTGTTTATTTATTTGTTTATTTTTAACAGTTGTTTTACTTGAATCTGATTATATATATATATATATATAATATATACGTATACACATACGTACATACGTTAACAATGAAATAAATCAATATATATGTATGTCCCAAGTGAGTCAGTATACCAAGTTATAATGAACACAAATAGTTCTAGATGTGGATGAATACAGTTTAATTTGATCTTTACAAACTTTTCAGAAATAGTTTCACAGATTCAGTTAATATAAAAGTTATATAAAGGATAGGAATCAATAAAAAGTAAAACAAGTAAAATAAAGAAACTTCAACACAGATTGTAATTCTCAATGCAACTATTTGTTAAGAATGAATCTATACAAAAAATCACATAGTTGTTATGGAACAAGATAGTTTACACATTATTAAACAACCCAGTTGAATGACAAATTACAACCAACAAGATTCTACACTAAAGAATCAGCCAAAGCTGATCTTTTACAGACTAAGCTGTTTGTATGAGCAATAAAAATTTGTATGAAGATTGTTTTTCAGGAATGTCATACATATGCTGCCAAGGAATGAGGCTTTTATACGCGAAGGACCTGCTTCCATTGGTGTCCAAATCATCCATGTATTGATCTTCTATTGAGTTGTTAGAAGGAAGATTTGATCGTGATATTTTGGTACAAGTGGTCCCGCATAGTATTGTCACGCGTGTTCTCTCAGCCAATAAGAGAATGGACACGCGCATGTAAAACAAAACCACCAATATGAAATACTATGATCGTGTATAGTCACATAATTTTATCCTTATCTTCTACTTGATTGATTATTCACTTGGTTGCATTAAACACAGATTGAGGCATTTGCCAAAGCTCAATCTACCTAAGTGTTCCAAGTTGTCTGGTAATTCCAAGCTGACTTTCACACCTAGCTTGATCTTCTATCTTCAATCATCCTCTTCAACTTGTATTGAATGTTGTGAACATTGTTGGTGCAGCTAGAAGAACACTTTCTTCCATATAATATTACATTAAGTACATGAAGCGTGATCCGAGTCAGATTTAGATACTCAAGCTGACTCAGCTCAGATAGACTTTGATTAGATTACAAGAACAAAAAAGATTACTAAGTGTTTACATATCATATTTATCATCATCAAATTAATACTATACATTAGGACTCAACAATATATATATAGGGAAATGATATATTGAAACCCTAAAAATTACAGAAACCCTTAGGAACGTTCCTTAATTTAAAATTGAAAGGGTATTTAGTAAAAGTATTTATCATTTACTATAATTGGTTACACGTGTTTATATGACTATTCATGGGGATTACACCATGTACATTTGATTACTAACTATTTTATGGAATATATATTTACAAAATACTTACATACATATACTCGTAGCACTATTCACGCACGTATGCTCATAGAATACATGTCTCCACATAATTGTATAACGGATGAAGATTCATGTCTTCACATGATTGTAAAATCAAAAAATGCACCTAAATAACTCAACCAACGATCACCATATAAAGAATAATCACTTACGAGCCTTGATCGTTACAAAGGGCGATGCTATGGAATCGAGCCTGTTCCTGGAGAAGAAAATCAATTTATTGCTTATGTAGCTTACCCATTAGACCTTTTTGAAGAAGGTTCTGTTACTAACATGTTTACTTCCATCGTAGGTAATGTATTTGGGTTCAAAGCCCTGCGTGCTCTACGTCTGGAAGATTTGCGAATCCCTACTGCGTATGTTAAAACTTTCCAAGGTCCGCCTCACGGCATCCAAGTTGAGAGAGATAAATTGAACAAGTATGGTCGTCCCCTGTTGGGCTGTACTATTAAACCTAAATTGGGGTTATTTTATGATTGATTTAAAAAGTTTCTAAGGTTTCTGCAATCTTTGGGGTCTCTACCTAACTTTCCTATTAAAAATAATTATATATATATATATGAAAATGTTTATGTGAGAAACATTTGAATTGGAAGAACCATGAGAACCTTTAAATTATAACTTAACATTCATATGTGAATGATATATGTGAACAAGTTTGTTCATACATAAACACATCAATTTATACTTAATACTACATATGTTCATACGTAAATGGTTATCACATGAACCTTATCCAACACACACACACACACACACATATATATCCATACCCGCGCAATGACGGGTGCTCGTGGCGGTGACGATGTGGTGGTGGGGGCGATTGTTGGTGGTGGAGGCGATGTCGAATGGTGTAGATAATTAATATAAAAGTAATTGATTTAAAGGTTTAATGGAGATATTTCAAAAGATAAATGATTAATAGTGTAATTTAATACTTAATGTTAACTGATAGTGTATGTGAAAATATTTTAAGGGGTGCTAGGTGGAAATATTACATAGTAAGATAACGGAGGACATTTAGACATCCTCATGTAACTTTCAACAAGGGGGTATTTTTTAATAAAGTAGTATGATAGATGAGGTTCATGTGACCGATTCATATATGTTAAATATGAACATAGGTAATATAAGTATAACTTGATATGTTTATATGTGAACGAATTTGTTCACATATACCATTTACATATACATCAAGTTATAATTAAAGGTTCTCATGGTTCTTCCAATTCAAATGGTTTCTCATATGAACCTTTTCCTATATATATATGATGAGACCCTTATTTCAAGAACTTTTTTTTTGTAAGAACTTGAGAACTCTCTAAATTATATATTGATCACATGTTTTTGTTCATTCACATGTGAAACGTTATAAAAATATATGTTGTAGAAAAATTTTTCAAAACCTTATATATAGCCGTTTGTCACATGTGAACAAACGTGAACAAATTCATTCACAAGTTCACAAAAAGGCTACTTTGAAGGTTTTTAAAAAAAATTCTTCTACAACATACATTTTTATATTAAATTTTAAAAACATGTGATCCAATATAAAAATTAAGGGTTCTCACGGTTTTAAAAAAAAAATGGTTCTTAAAGTAAGGAAATTTTATATATGTTAATTCAAATTAAATTTAACACATAAACATAGTATTTCATACCCTCACGTATTGCTCTCCTTAAAAACAGTTAACTTTCCTCAAAAACGCACACTAGGGTGTGACAATCTCCAACTCCAAGTGCTAACGCTCTTCCTTCTTATTAACGGCTTCGAGACCGCCCATGATCTCATATAGTACTCTACGCCACCCTGGCATCCAAACCCTCTATATATTTCTTATTATTTACCTCCAAAGTCCACTAACACGCACATACTAGCCACCTCTTTCTCTCTCAAAAATATGTTTGACCAAATGATGCTACACTACCCACAAAGGCCAATGGAAAATAGATGGAAACCTAGTATTGAAATTGCACCAAATTGTCCAAGGTGTGCCTCACCCAATACCAAGTTTTGCTATTACAACAACTATAGCTTGTCACAACCTAGGTACTTTTGTAAAGGGTGTAGGAGGTATTGGACCAAAGGTGGATCCCTTAGAAATGTTCCTATTGGTGGTGGGTGTAGGAAGAACCGACGCTCACGACCTGCTAGATCTTCACAGGTCGAGAGTGGTAACTTGAGTTATGTCAATAACCCGAGTTTTAGTGGTGACTCATCCAGTGAATCACCAGAAAGAGCTAATATCGACCTTGCGGATGTCTTTGCTAAATTCTTGAGCCAAAATTCAGATCAACACAATCAAGAGACAATAGGAGATGATTCTTCCAACGGAAGCTTCGTGCAATATGACTACTCAGAAGAAGGTGAAATGCAAAACATGGTGATTCCCCCATTTAGTGGTGAAGATAGCGAAATCGAAGAATTCATGGTTCAAGACACGAATCTTCTTGAGCTACAAGATATATTAAATGAAGAATTGCCACAAGATTTATCTTGGAATGGTGATCATACTACTACAATTCCTAGTTTTGCATGGCAACATGATTTTGAGCCATTCGTGTGCAACAAAGACGATTTGAACATTTCTACGGATGTAGTAACCGAGGATTGGAGCTCAACACCACTGGATCTACCACCGGTTGGGAATTTTTTTCAGAGCTTTAATTTGACATGAAATTTTTTATTCATGAATAATTTTCTAACTTAAGTTTTATTAGGAAAAGAGGTTTGTCTTGGAAGTTAAATGTCACATTCCAAGAAAACCACACATACACACTTATACATATTGAGAGATTATATATATATATATATATATATATACATTATATATATAGGGGTGAGATAAATTGAGTACAACAATTTGAGTCCAAAAAGGGTCCATGTGAATTTTGGTTGATCCGAGTTTAATTTTACTTTATTATGCTATATAGTTCTGTTCTCATAACTACTTTTACATTTTTATGAACTTTTTTTAAACAACGACAATGTTCATTTATGTTATTTATATTCTAGAAGGATTAAAATCATTAAAATGGTAAGGATAAAGATAGTAATGTATTTTTTACTTTTATTTCAAGATAACTAGTAATGTACTTTGATGTAATTTACTTTATGTTTAGGTGTTACCATATTTACTTATATTGAGACAAAATTTGAAAGTTCACTATCTTGATATTTCTAATATACTATATAAAAATTCATCTTTTATTTTTGGCACTTTCCCAAAAATAATCTGTTTCCTCAAATTGCACATTTTTAATCAGTT
The DNA here is from genome assembly GCA_034093135.1 of Erigeron breviscapus. Taxonomy (NCBI): domain Eukaryota; kingdom Viridiplantae; phylum Streptophyta; class Magnoliopsida; order Asterales; family Asteraceae; genus Erigeron; species Erigeron breviscapus. The sequence continues at coordinate 17,872,300 of CM067173.1, forward strand.
ACAGTTGAGTTATTATATTTTTCTACAAACGAGTTAGAGGAGTGATTTTTACACGGATCAACTTTTTATATACAAGGAAAATAAATGTGATATGTCAATTATGCCCTTAAATAGTTTATATATTGCAATATTACATATTTACATGTTCCCCACAAAATTCTTACAGAATGTACTGTAGATGCTAACTTAATTACGATAATCTTCATGTTGAAAGTAGATGAATCAACATCATCTGTGATTTTACCAATGACATACGTATTGCTATATATATGGTTTTCTCATAAAACTAATTAAAATGTTTTGTTATTGGAATAATCTTATACATCTCGATTTCTACACACAGAAATGTTTATAACTGTTGATTTGTCTTTCTAATAAAACATGATATAAAAATTTTCAAATCTAAAATGGAAGAGATGATGAACTGTACTGTCAAGTTTTATTTGAATGAATTTTAGATGAAATCTAACTAAATATCATCAAGTAATATTCGGTTGGAGAAATCATAATTAATATTTTTCTAGCCGAAAACAAAAGAGAAAGATCTCGGTGTTGACTTTTGAAACTACCACTACTAGAAAAACAGTTATTTATGACCCGCAATGCGCGTCATAAATGGGTCAGATGACGCGCAAAAGCGCGTCAAGGAAGTACCAGTCATAAATTTGCATGACCCGCATTTGGGCGTCATCCGTCTATGACGCGCACTTATGACCCTCGGTTTATGACGTGCGTTTTTGCGTGTCATAACCTATTTTTTTTTTTTTTAAATAATTTTTTTCAGTTCCTAATTTTCTATTAAATGAGAATTAAAAACCTGATAATACAAAATTAAAAACACAAATATCAAAATAACGCATTTCATATATATATCTCAAAACAACGCGTTTAATTCAAATACAAACTCATTTACAATTCTAAAGTTAACCATTACACATCTAAATAACGTTATTTAGATGTGAAACAAACTGCACAAGACAAGTAACAGCTTAACAGTTGGAAACACCCAAATTTATAACTTTAATACTCAAGCAGAACCTCTTGTATACCAAGCCTCTGTACAACAACAACAACAAGGTACCCAATCCCAGCATAAGCCGGGCTATGGGGAGGTATGATGTAGACAGACCTTACCCCTACTCAAAGGTAGGGAGGCTGCTTCCAGATCCACCGAAGTGGAAGGGACCTCCGGCCCGAAAGTAAAAAATAGGGTTAGATCCACCGGATTGGAGGTCTAAACCAGATCTCAATCTCAACTCTCGATCTCACGTTCTCATCTCGATCTCAAGAATAAAAGATTTTCAATCTCAGATCTTAGATCGGAGAAAAAAAAGCCGTTAGAATTGAGAGAGAAAGAGAGTAGAGAGAGAGAGAGAGAGAGAGAATATAGCAAATTTTTTAGAACAGATCCCATCCTAGCCTGCAAAATATAAATAACATGTATGATCATCTCACACTAAAACTTCCATTTCATATATAACAGTAGCAACTGCAACTCGAAGTATCACATAAGATTGTGCAAAATCTAAAGCTTCTGGCTAAAAGTGTTCTAGATCAATCCTACCTGTTCAAAACATACCCATTTTGAACTGCCCAATTGTCAACTCTAATACTGCATATATGGTACAATAGGAAAAACTTGATAAAAGTAAGATGCAACTTCAGATTCCATACCTTATTATCTTGACCTTGAGCTGGTCTAGGGATTCGCTCAGCTTCAATGTCATACTTCAGAATTCTGAAGCACTCAAGTCGTTCCTCTAAGAAAAGGCCATATGTGCGCACCCAGGCAGAACAATCCCAAGCTAGAAAAAGAATTTGACGAATTCCGTAAGTTCTCAATCATCTTGAAACTTCTAATCATAAGTATAAAACGAACTAAAAATAAAGATAACAGCTATAACTATAATAATTTCTAGTTTAGCTTTACTAACCAATGGGGCTTGAATCATCCTTGAAATTAGCTAGTTGAAGAACACGCCCTCTCTGTTGAAAATTTAGAAGTCCTGTGGATAACTATCAGTGTCTTCAATGCTACCTGTTGAAAAACCAAAAGGTGAGAAAAAATATATATAACACACAAATGTTTCATACAGCAAGCAGGTGCAAATAGATGTTTCAGCCCATTTGTACCAGTGCATGTCCATTTAGCTAGTGTTTATTCGATAAATTGGGTCAAACAAGTAAAGATTCTAAAAATAACAGATAGCAAAACAAGTCAAATGGGTCGAACAAGTGAACCAGGTCAAAATCTGCTTGACGGGTATCCCATTTCTTAAACCATTCTTTAATCATACAATTTAGAAGCTACATAATTATCAGTACACCTCTTTTAAAAAAAGGAAGTTACTTCTGATGTGTCTTTCTTTGGGTGGACATTCAACATGATTAGTAGCTTTAACAATTGCAACATCAACTTCCTAATTTCACAAACAAACCAACCCTAATTATTATTAATATTTAATTATCATAGATAGATATAGATAGATACAACATATAATACGAAATGGCCAAGTGTGCATATTCTACTGCGCCTATATCCATATTAATATATATAATAATATACATATGCATATATATATATAAGCGGTTATAATCAGATTTAGATAAAAAAAATAAAAAAACTTAAATCAGATTTTGAAGAAATTGAAATCAAACTAAATTGCACATAAATTAAGTAACAAACTTAAATAAAAAAAGAGAATTTACTGAAATCAAATCTCGAAGAAACCCTTCCAATCATCAGTATCGATTGGAGCGGAATTTGTGTAGATTTAGGGTTTTTTTGGGGAGCGGAGTTTGTGTAGATTTGTGTAGATTTTGGGGAGCGGAATTTGAACCTTCAATCGATCGATTTTGGAGCAGATTTTGGTAATCGATCGATCGTCATTGAATGGGTTTTCTTTTTGGGGTTTTTTTTTGTTATCATACTAAGGTTTTTTTTGGGGTTTTTTTTTGTTATCAGTACTAAGGTTTTTTTTGGGGTTTTTTTTTGCCAAGCGGGAAGCTTTTGTCAATAGCCGGAAACAAAATAATAAGACCATTAGACACGTACCGTACCTTTTTTTATGACACTAAAAAATGCGTGTCATAAACCTTTCAGACTTTACAAATTATGACACTATTTTTATGACTTCTCACTTTGCGCGTCATCTATTAGCGTGGGTCATAAAAAGCGGGTCAAGGATAGCCCTGTTTCTAGTAGTGTCATTGAAAAATATGGGTAAACAAAACAGAGGGTAGTATGGTAAATTCATAACTAAATTCTGTGTGTGGATCAAAATGATCCGTGTAAAAATCACCTTCCATTGAGTTATTGTATTTTTAGTTGTAGTAAACCTATGATATTTATGTGTTACCTTATATAAGTCATAGAGGAGTGCATAGATCTAAGAAATGATTTTTAAACGTATAGTATAAATTTGAAACTGTTTGCTAGTAGAATGACATAAATGATTAAAGACAATACATTTATGATGAGTTTAAAATGACACTTTACGATGAAATAAATAACGACAATATGTGTATATGTTATCCAGTACTGGAAATTAATTATAAGTGTGTTTGGCAAACGCTAGCATCATTGGATTTACTAGTGATATGATCGAAGGTAAGTTGTAAACACTAAAATTACATGGAACATGATCAATTGGTTTGTTGTGTGTTGTTGCACCATCTAACTTTCATATTCTCTCATTTTATACGAAAAAGAGAAAGAAAGAAAAAGTTTCGACAACATACTTATTCACACAGTGGATTGTAAAAATGATAAGTATGAATTGCACCACATAAAAAGAAGAGGAGTTTGTTAATTAGAATTATCATTAAATCACAGTAAATTGTGTTGTACATGATAGTTAAAAATTATCTTTAGACGATGATTATTTTAATGTATAATACTTTAATTTTTACGAGTTAAATATAAACTTAAGCACTATATATATAATATATATATATATATAATATATATATATATATAATATATATATATAATATATATATATATAATATATATATATATAATATATATATATAATATATATATATATATATATTATGTACATGATAGTTAAAAATTATCTTTAGACGATGATTATTTTAATGTATAATACTTTAATTTTTACGAGTTAAATATAAACTTAAGCACTATATATATAATATTTCTTTTTTGAACGGCCGATCGAAGGAAGCTGAAGAAAATGTGTGTAATGGTCCTAGCTAGCTTGACCTTTTTTCTTCGATATTTAGGCATAATTATTTTGATATGTATATAGTTTATATGGCTTTCATTCAACATATGCATAATGCATTTGTAGGTGGTTAGCAAAATATAAAAAGCACATGAATTTGACTATATGTATCTGCAATATAAACCTAGCTCCATCACACATGGCTGACTTTTATAAGCAAATATCATAGATTTGATTAAATGAACGTGGCCAATAACTTCTTCGTAACTACATCCCAACTCACTTCCAGATTTCACTTCACTTTAAAATATGTTTTCTTAAACAGTCTTATATTGATATATCATCATATTAAATATTTTCTTAAGATAAACTAATATATATAAAGTTAGAAAAAGAAATACTCCATATTAAGGAAAAATCCATAAAAAGGTAACCTTTTTACACAAATTTCCTATTAAAGGCAACCTATTTAGTTTTCGTCTATTTAAAGGATCTCATTTCTAAAAATTTTGCAATAAAGGGAACGTCGTTAGTTTTGAACGTCAGCCCTGCGTTAAGTGCCACGTCACCACTGTCATGTCATCAAAATCGCTTACGTGGCCTTTGACTTTGACTGAAAATACATATATATGTGTTTTTATACAGAAAAACACATTCAAATCGTGACATTTTCAGTCAAAACTCCTTTTATATACAAAAACACATATATATGTATTTCAAAAAACACAAAAACACACTCAAAATTTACTTTTGTACACAAACACATATATATGTATTTTCAGTCAAAGTCAAAGGCCACATAAGCAATTTTGATGACGTGACAGTGGTGACGTGACACTTAACGGAGAGCTGGCGTTAAAAACTAACGACGTTCCCTTTATTGAGAAAGTTTTAGAAATAGGATCTGTTAAATAAATGAAAACTAAATAGGTTCCCTTTAATAGGAAATTTGTGTAAAAAAAATTACCTTTTTATGGATTTTCTCTACAAGAAAAACGAAGCATTTTTTTTTCGAGGGATATAAAAAGAATGGGTTATGCTATTCTTTTTTGGGCGATTCAAAACTTATGTTTAACTAATTCACTGTATATCTTCTAAAAAATAATTCAATGCGCATATGTTAAATCTATATATGACTAGCTAGAGACATTTTTGAATACATTAATTGTTTCCTACAGTTTGTGTGGAAAGTATTCAAACACTCAAATATATCGCATGTGATATGAATCAAAATTAATACGACTATAGTTGTAATCATTTAAATCCTTAAAAAATGGTAAGATCTCAGCCCTTGGATTAATCATCATCTATTGTCAAAACTAATATGAAAAAATACATAGGAAAAGGTATTCTAGTAAAATTGCACACAAAAATAAAATCACCTCCTACCTCTCACACTTCTACTTTCCAAAACATACACAAACACTTAGTAATACACGCACATCGACTTTCTTTCTCTCTCTCTCTCTCCTTCAGCGACGACCACCACCACCACCACCAATGTTATCTCCGGCCACCACCAACACTATCATACATCATCAATGGAAATGTCACAGCCATGGTTGCCTCCGTCATCGTCATCATAATCTCCATCAGTCATCATCAATGGATCTTAAAGAATAGCAATGAAGGATATATTGAATATGAATATATGACTTTTTGTTATGCAAATTCGAAATTTGTCAGGTGATAATCAAATGTAATTAGATAACATGTGATAAGATGTAATTAGTTTTTTAGTTGATTTTGTTGTTTAGTACAATATTGCCTACAAAGTTTTCAATGAAATGTCTAAACCAAAGTTTCTTATATATGATTTGGAATCAAATCACATTTGATTAAGTATTGCATACAAGTTTGTAACACCCCAAAGTTTTAAAGTAAAAGAATTAACCATTTTTTATAGTTTTGACATTAAAATAATTTCCTAGTATTTTTATTTTTGGATACGGGGTTAATTGAGTTGGAACTTTAACGTATAGCGGGTATTTTTCCCACCAAATTAGAAAAAGCGCGTGGCGCCTCATTAGGATGCCAGCCAAACTTTTTCATGGTGACTCATTCTCCATTTTCTTCTTCTCCACCTTCGCAAACTTTCCTCTCATATCCAATATCATTTTCAACATCCAAATTCAAGAAATCTTCATACATCAATTGGAGCACCAATCTCTAATTATCCTAGAATGTAAATTGGGGATTTGCGTGGAAGTGTGTGCGTGTGGGTCGAGATTTACAAGGAGAAAAGAGGAAGGGAATTTGACTTTAGCTATTCAAATTTCAATCTTAGCTATCCTTCTTCAAGATAAAAATCATTTTGACCTAGTTTTGATTATTTTGAGAAATTAGGGTTCATGAAGTACCCAAATTTGGGGGTTTTGCTAGAAATTGAGTTTTGTATAGTTTTTTTTCCCAAGTTCTTGTTTATTCTAGTTTGTTATTGAGTTGCATAATGAATTAAACTAATAATATATGTGTTGACATGAAAATATTAACCTTTGAAAGAATGGTGATTTTCATCAGTTGAAGTAAATTAGGGTTCATGAAGTACCCAAATTTGGGGGTTTTGCTAGAAATTGAGTTTTGTGTAGTTTTTCTCCAAGTTCTTGTTTATTCTAGTTTGTTATTGAGTTGCATAATGAATTTAACTAAGAATATATGTGTTGACATGAAAATATTAACTTTTGAAAGAATGGTGATTTTCATTAGTTGAAGTAAAGTGATGATGATGATGATGAATTGAAATTTATTAAGAAAACTTTGAATGAAAAGCAACTCAATGACCAAGTGAGATGATTTTGGGTTAGGAATGCTAGTGACATTGTAGTATGGATAAGTTGAGTTAGCCAAGAGTGAAAGTTATCTTTTAAGCAAATTATGTTGATATGATAGGTTGAAAGCTTGTTTTATTGCAATTGCGGTTATATTGAGTTATTGTTCGAGTCGAGAAAGAGGTGAGTATTCTTGCATACCTTTATGTATGCGTCGGGTCGATTACCATATGATAATGGATTCCGTATGTGGTAATCGATTTGGCGTTAAGCCTATGTAGGGGCTATATGATGTGTGAGGCCTAAGAACCCCTTGATACATGATGTATGAGGCCTAAGAACCTCTTGATATATGATGTATGAGACCTAAGAACCTCTTGAGTATGGGGCCTAAGAATCCCAGTAGTTGATATTATATGCATGTGGCATTGATTTGTGTTGATATTGCTTATATGGATCCATATAATGCTTTAAAGTACAAAGGTGAGCATATAGATATGACACGACGGTGCCATAGGCTACATGTAATAGTCCTTTGTGCGTTTCCCTCCTTTGTGTATATAATGTATGCAAGTATATGCACTAAGGATTCGCTTACTTTTTAGTTCTTTATCCTTTTTATAGGTAGTTCTGGAAGAGGGAACTAATAAAGTTGTGGATTGTAGAAGTTGCTAGCGATCTTGAAGGTAGCTTGTCACTTTGTGGAAAATGGTACTTTTGTTAGAAACCTAGTGGCATCCCTTTTAAACTCTTGGCTCTTGATGTACTTGTGTGCTTTTGATGATCTTATTGTATTTGTAAAGTTTGGAGTCAATGTGTAACAACCCTACTTTTTAAATATGATATATGTGCTAGTTATGTTGCCTATGATCCCGCAAGCCATAGTTATATTTGAAGCTAGTAGATAATGCCCCTAAATTAGCAATCTAAAGCTATTGTTCAACTCTAAATTTGATTTATGAAATACCATTGAACAAAAATTTCATTGATGACTAATCAAGTTACAAATGATAAAATGAGCCTCACAAGTTGAGATATCAATAAAAAATTCTTATAAATGTCCAACAAATCAATCACCAAACCAATTTAAGTAAATATGACATGAGAATAAAGATTTCTACCTCAAAGTATATTTATAAATTAATATGTACATAAAAGTGTTTAAATAACAATAAGAATATATATATATGCTTAAAATAAATACAAGTTTATAAACAAAGGCTCATGTAACAAATTAAAAACACAAAAATATATACATACAAACATATATACACGACATATACATATGTATACACATACTAGGATAAAAATATACTTACACTACAAATAAATACCATTTAACCTTACAAAATATATACACCTACATCTAACATACATATACATTTTATACACACAATTTATAAAAAAAAAAAAAGACAAAAACTCTTCAATACCCTCCCCCACCCCCTTCCTTTTGGCCGTCCCCCATCAAGACACACACACACATCCACCCTTTTCAAACCTTACACTCCACATTCATTCTTGAAACTCCCAACCCTTTCACACTCTTCACACACTTCTTTTCTCTCAAGAAAAACTCTCCCTCTCTCCCTCCTTCTCTTCTTCAAATCGGCCCAAGCAAAACAAGGCAAGAACAAGGCTAAATCTCATCTAAACTTATACTAATAATAAGGGTTTTAAGTTAGATTAATAAAGGGTTAATCCAAGCAAGGTTCAAGGGTTGTTTTAGGCTTAGATTGAAGGTATTATAAGGGTTTGGAGGCCACGAAAATTCTGCCCCTTTTCACCATCAAAAACCAAGTTCAAGAGGGTATAATCTTCATCCTTTTTACTAGATCTAATCTTGTTTTTATTTATATTCAAAGGTTTTATCAAAAACTCATACTTTCTTCTTGTTTTCTTTGTAATATACACTTAATGAGGGCAAAGTTGATAGGATCTTTCTTTCCATGCTCATGCATGTCGAATCTAAGAAGAAAGATCCAAGGATTCAACAAGTTTAAGATCCAAAAGTGTTGTTATAAATTAGTAGTTTTTAAAGTGACTTTCTTGTTGATAGATCTATATGTTTTTGTATATTTTTGAAGAGTATATTCTGAGATTTTTCAATTTAAAAGATGTTTTTATATTGTTGAATGTTAGATCTATAAAAGTTGATAGTAAAAAGTGTTGATTTGAATGCATGTATGCTAGATTTAAGAAAGTTGGATCTTTTGTTGGATTATGAGATGGATATGGACTTGTTATAAGTGAAAAATATGTTAATATTATTGTTAATATTCTGGAAAAATTGATAAAATATCAAGGATATAAAGCTTGAATCAAAACATGTTAAAATAAGCTAGAAATCATAAACCGAAAACACGCAAAAATGCATTTTGAGCACACACATGCACCATAATCTTATGACCAAGGAAATATGATAAACCTACTGAAATAAGTTGAAATAAAAGTATAAAACTCAGATCTATTGGTTCATGGCAACAATAAGCTCAAAAATCACCTTTTCGGGTCAAATAATCACTAACCGAAAGCACTAAATTGCACATATCACACCACCACCACTATCATGATTTTGGACACCAAAATGTGATGAACTTTCTGGAAATAATGAAAAAAGAATGAAAATCCATTTTGAAGCACTTTAATTGCTTAAGAAATGAGGCTAAAATCACTATTTCGGTAAACGGTTTTTAATCATAAAACCCTCAAAATGAGCAAGACACAAGAGAGGTTGAATTGATATGAATTTATATTGATAAAAGTTGCCTAAAAGGCCTGGGATTTTTGACCAAAATGTTTAGTGATGATTTCTAAGAATTTCCATGAATTATTGAATTTAAATGGTAATTAAAAGACATAAAAATAAATAAATAAATAAATTATGTAAATCAAGAATGGTTAAATCATCTTAACCATTGATAAAAATAACTAAAACATACTGGAGAAAAATAGTTAAAAGGCAAGAGACATGTGTTACATAATTTAAAGATAAATAATTAAGTAAAAATAATTAATTAAGTATTATCATTAAAATAAATGGAAAATACATAAATAAAAGTATAAATCATGAAATTATAAATTAAGAAGCTTATATATCAGAATATAACCTAACTAAAATCATTCATAATTTATAAATACAATTATGACACTTAAAGGTATTTTTAAGGAATTATTTAATTAATAAATCAATAAATGAATAATTAAATAATATTAAATTAAATAAAAACTTATAAATCTGAAAATATTCATAAACACCAACATTATGAGATAACTAATGTCAAATATTATTACTAAGCAAAGTATACAATGGAAATCATATAAACCAAAGCCAAATTACCGAAATTCCAATAAACGTACAAAAACGTATAATGAGGAAACGACTCTTACCACCAAATCTCTTATACCCAAACAATGAGAGCATCATAATGCACTTAAACTCCATAATCTAATAACAACCAAAGATGGGCAAGTCTACTAGTATACATCTCATGATCTAGCTCACTAGTTCATGTCACGCGAACTTACGTCGTGAATATATACGTTATGGTTTAGGCTTGCTTGAGGCGCAACAAATCTAAGCGAAGGAATCACGTTTGATCAGCCCCTTTCACTCTCTAATCAAGTGAGTCATAGCCCCTTTCAAACTCTTTTATATGTTTTACTTACGGGGTGAAAAACATGATTAATTAAAATGACTTTATCTTATGAAATGATTCTTTGAAATAATGATAATGATATGGGAATTATATTGTGTGTTCAACGTGTTATATGTTATATGATGAGCTTGAGTACTGTCAAACGGTGGTCCCCTGTACACTACTATTAACTCATTTGAGGCCTGTAGTTAGAGGGTTGCGCAACTAGGATTTGTCCCCTCATCCACTATTATAGGTAACGGTGGGATGTTTGGTCTGCCTTTGTGGCCACCTTCATCGCCAGTCTGGCCTCGCGGTGCTCTAACTACTATATATTTATGGGCGTCTCCATGGCACGACCCTTGGTTATCTTTATGCACGTGATTGACAGCATGTGCTTATCATTATCTTATCATTTGGGACAATATATCTGATTATTAGGACATAACCGGTCTTAGTAGTGGCTCAAGAACAATCTCATCAAATTATGTCATGGTAGTCTTACCATTGACCCAGAGGTATTGATATTATATTTTGGATGGAAATTATTGGTTGAACATACGGTTTGGGTATGGACAGTATGATGGAATTCTTGGAAATTTTATGACATATTATTTCTTGACTTGGATTAAATATATGCGTGTTGTTAGCTTAAACCTATGAACTCACTCAACTCTCGTAGTTGACACTTTTTCTTCATGCTTTTCAGGTCTAGGGCAGTAAGTTAGCATTTTGGACCGCCTCACGGATGATGTGTCTATTTGTTGCGTGTTGGACTAGTAACGCAAACATTTGATCTTTTGATTAAGAATTTGGTTATGTAATGTTTATTAAACGTCAACTTGAAATTGTAACCTTTTGAATTTGAATGGCATTTGAAACTTTATGTTGATGTTTTATACTTAAATCTTTTGTACCATGTCGTTCTGTGGCATCTCGTGTTTCCGCTATAGTCAGGGTGTTACAGAAAAAATGGTATCAGAGATCAAGGTTATAGAGAATTTTTGCTATAACCTACGTATTTTCAAAACGAGTCGAATATTTCTTAAACAATTGAGTCGATTATAAAGTATTCTTGTTTTACTTATGCATAGCCTGATCAACTATGCCTAACTAAAAATTTAATATGGAATGATCGAAATGATTGTCTAAGGGATATTCAAAATGAGTCTTTTGAAAATAAACTTAAAAACGATTCTTGGTGCAAAAGGTACATAACCAAATCCAATGTTTGCATTACCTATTAGAACCCTTAGTTACTACCCCCACTTGGCTAGCATTACCATGTCCATTTAGATATAATACATGAGAGCTATGCACAAGTTGAATCTTAGTCATTACTTTAATTATAAATGGTTATGTTGGTCGTGCGAGTCGAGTTGGTCGTCGGTTGTGGATGGTCATGTCGTTGTTTAGTTGTTAAGCTGTGAGTCGTTGGTCGAGTTGGTTGGTTGCTTGTCAAATGGTTAAGGTCGTCTCATGGTCCGTCGAGTCGTCTTGCTGTCCGTAAGTTCCACATGGGTCGTCAATGGTCAAGTCGGTCGTCCATGGTCGTCTAAGCGTCGAGTCAAGTCGTCATCTCACGCCTTTGTGAAACTTGTGTAGGAACATCATGTCACAAGCAAGTGGAGCTTCCGGATCAGCCCCTAGACCAAGGAACTTGTATGGATTCGTGGACTACATGGAAGAGGAAGAAAGGAGACGCCTAGAGCAAGAGCAACCTCCCCAACCACTCCAAGAAGAAGAAGAAGAAGAGACCGATCCAATGGAAGACCCATCGGAAGACGATAATGCTAGGAGCGTTGCCTCTAGCCAACCTGGACGCCGCTCACCCTCGCCACCACCATCACCACCAGCCCTTAGAGCACCCACTCCGCCAAGGCAAGATGCACCCATGAACCTAAGTGACGGGCGATTTCCAGCCCAAGACCCATACTTTCAGCCGCGTCTTCCCCGTGATCATCCCTGGTACCATCTCGGACATAGGCGTCAAGGAGAAGAACCACACCGCCCAGTCTATGGGGTACCCCCTCCACCTCCCATTGGTATGACTCGTGAAGAAAGGGAGAGGGTGTGGGGAATAGCTAACGGATTAAGGGATGCTAGAGTAAGGGTAAGGACTCAAGAGGTGATGATGGAAAGGGCCTTAGGAGTTATGGATCGAACGGGAGATTATGCGAGTTTGGCGATATCAGAAGTTCGACGAGTTAATGAGGTGATATTTATTATGGGATGTGTGCTTACAGCTGTTTGCACTCTCGTGGTAGCTCTCATGCTTAGGAAGTAAACTTAAGAGCTTCTTTATTTATGAACTTATTCGATGTATGAACGTTTGTACTTTGTTTCACTTTCTTGAACTTTCTAGCTTTTGTGTGACGGTGATCACATAGTATTTGGCATGTAGCAATTTTGTGAACTCATATTGAATGATATATATGTAAGCTTAATGCCTCTCTATGGTTACATGATGTGCCATCCTTGTTGTGATATAGTTATCTCTATTATAAACGTTGTAGTTACAGCAGGAAATCAGTTCTGACCACTTTTAGTAGAACGGCCATATCTGGAGTTTTTTTCGTCTTTTGACCTGATTCCAATTGGAGGTGAAACTTAACTCATAGGGCTACGTTTCATATTTTATGAGTTTTTCCCAGATCCATCTTAAGCCACTTTTACGTGCTCCAAATTCGTACTCAGATTCTGTAATCCTTCTGGCTAACCTAGAAAGCATGGTTGATAAATTTTAGAATTTACCTAACCATTTATTTACTCATAATGACAAGTCGTGATTATAAAAAGGAATATGAATCGGGATATACATATACATATGTGTGCAAACGAACCCTCTATGCACTAAATAACTTTAGATATACTCGTGTGAGATCAAGAAGTCGTGATTCGAGTTGATGTCATATGATTCAATAAACGAATAACTAAACTATATTATCCTTTGTAGAAACATGGCACCACGAAGGACCGGCGGAGAAACAAGTGAAGAGGCCCAGTGAAGAGCCGAGTTAGCTGAGCTTATCTCCCAACAGATCAATGTCGCCATGCCAAACATTGCCACCCAAATTGCGGAGAATGTGACCGCTACACTCAACACGGCTAGAAGACAAGATGGAGGAGGAAATGCTATTGACAAGAATGCCTACAAGGCTTTCACGTCTTGCAATCCCAAGGAGTTTCATGGGACAGAAGGTCCTGTTGGGTTGCTTACTTGGTTCCAAAGCATGGAAGCCAACTTGAACATCATTGATTGTGCGCCAGCGGACCGTGTTAAGTTTGCTGGCTAGTAAGCTTCAAGGAAGAGCTCTTACTTGGTGGAATCTCCAAGCGACTACTAGAGGTCCTGCAGCAGTCAATGCTTTGACTTGGGAGCAGTTTAAGAAGAGTTGAAGCGTGAGTATTGTCCACGAGAGGAGGTACAAAAACTGGAGATGGAATTCGGGAACCATGCCATGAGAGGGCTGGAATTGGAGGCCTATGTGATCCGCTTCCACGAGTTGAGCGTGTTGGTGCCGGAGATGGTAACCCCTGTGGCTAAGAAGGTTGAGAGGTTTATCTATGGATTGGCACCTGAAGTTAGGTTGATGGTCACTGCTGCAAGCCCTACCACTCTTGAGCAGGCTATAAGTTTGGCAACCAGGCTAGTAAACGATTTGGTTAGGCGTGGGAAGTACACGAGAGGTGAATCAAGTTCGAGACAAGGTGGAGGAAATCGGGTTTGGCGATCAAAGGGTAACTGCCAGTAGACCAGATATTATGTTTTCAACATGTTTATGTGCCAGATATCAGTCTAATCCAAAGGAATCTCATATGCTTGCTGTAAAGCGCATACTGAAGTACCTTAAAGGTGTCCCCAGTCTAAGTCTTTGGTACCCCAAAGGCTCAGGCATGGATCTAATGGGTTATTCAGATTCAGATCATGCAGGTTGTAAGATAGATAGGAAATCCACTACTGGTGGATGTCATTTCCTTGGTGGCAAACTGGTCAGCTGGACCAGTAAAAAGCAAACTTGAGTTTCATTGTCCACTGCTGAATCTGAATACGTGTCTGCAGCCAGTTGTTGTGCTCAGATACTCTGGATGAAGAACCAGTTGCTG
>CM067173.1:17888002-17969274 GCA_034093135.1 Erigeron breviscapus
CTCCTTCCCGAAATGAAAGAACTTACAAGTCAATTGCAAGAACTTTTAGAGAAAGGATTCATTCGACAGAGTTCCTCACCTTGGGGAGCTCCAGTCTTGTTCGTCAAGAAGAAAGACGGATCTTTTCGCATGTGTATAGACTATAAGGAGTTGAATAAGTTGACGGTTAAAAACCGGTACCCACTTCCTAGGATCGATGACCTGTTTGATCAATTACAAGGGTCGAGTTGTTACTCAAAAATCGATCTTAGATCCGGTTACCATCAGCTTTGAGTTTCAGAAGAAGACATTCCCAAGACGGCGTTTAGAACCCGCTATGGCCATTACGAGTTTGAAGTGATGCCATTTGGTTTGACGAATGCACCCGCAGTTTTCATGGACCTCATGAACCGTGTGTGCAAACCATATTTAGATAAGTTTGTTATCGTATTCATAGATGACATTCTAATCTATTCTAAAACCAAAGAAGAGCACGAGGTACATCTGAAGAAAATTTTGGAACTACTCAAGAAGAAAGAATTGTACGCAAAGTTTTCAAAATGCGAATTCTGGATTCGTACAGTACAATTCTTAGGCCATGTCATTGATAGTCAAGGAATTCATGTAGATCCTGCCAAGATCGTGGCTATTAAGAACTGGGAAGCACCGAAAACATCAACAGAAATACGACAATTTTTAGGTCTTGCTGGCTATTATAGAAGATTCATCGAGAATTTTTCTAAGATAGCCCAACCTTTAACGTCGTTGACTTAAAAAGACAAGAAGTTTGCCTGGGAAGATAAACAAGAAAAAGCATTTCAACTGCTGAAGGAGAAGCTCTGTAGTGCTCCGATTTTGTCACTACCCGAAGGAACGGATAATTTGTGGTATATTGCGACGCATCTCATCAAGGATTGGGATGTGTGTTGATGCAGAAAGATAAGGTGATAGCCTATGCCTCGCGTCAACTTAAGGTGCGCGAGAAGAACTACACGACTCATGATCTTGAACTAGGAGCTGTAATATTCGCTCTAAAGATTTGGAGACACTATTTATATGGTATACAAAGTGTACTATATTCACCGACCATAAAAGTCTCCAACATATTTTTGACCAAAAAGATTTGAACATGAGGCAACGTAGATGGGTGGAATTGCTCAGTGATTACGATTGTGAAATTCGTTATCATCCGGGCAAAGCAAACATTGTAGCAGATGCTTTAAGTCGTAAAGAAAGAGTAAAGCCACTTCGAGTACGAGCTTTAAGTATGACCATTCATACTCATCTTACTTCCCAAATTCGTGAAGCTCAACTGGAAGCATTAAAGAAAGACAATCTCAAAGAAGAAGCTTTGAGGGGGATGGAAGAGCAATTTGAAGTTAGACCCGATGGAACCCGGTATTTTTCTAACCGGATTTGGTTACCAAGCTTTGGAGATTTAAGAAACTTGGTGATGAACGAATCACACAAGTCAAGATATTCGATACATCCTGGATCAGATAAGATGTATCATGGACTAAAAGAATTATACTGGTGGCCTAACATGAAAGCTGACATAGCCACCTATGTTAGCAAATGTCTAACATGCTCAAAGGTGAAGGCAGAGCATCAAAAGCCATCTGGATTGCTGACAACAACCAGAGATTCCCCAGTGGAAGTGGAATGTATAGCCATGGACTTTATCACAAAGTTACCGAAGACTGCTAATGGTTGTGATACGATATGGGTAATTGTAGACCGACTCACTAAGTCTGCACATTTCTTGCCCATAAAAAAGACTGATAAAACGAGCAAGCTGGCTAGATTGTACATAAAGGAAGTAGTATCACGACATGGAATACCTATTTCGATTATTTCTGATAGGGATAGTCATTTTATTTCCAGATTTTGGCAGACTCTACAGAGAGCCTTAGGTACACGGTTAGATATGAGCACTGCATACCACCCGCAGACCGATGGTCAAAGTGAAAGGACCATTCAAACGCATGAAGACATGTTGCGCGCTTGCATAGTTGATTTTGGGAATGGTTGGGAAAAACACTTGCCTTTGTGTGAGTTCTCATACAACAACAGTTACCACACTAGCATCAAGGCTGCACCATTTGAGGCACTGTATGGGAGAAAATGCCGTTCACCCATCTGTTGGGTTGAATTAGGTGATAAAATTCCAGTAAAGAAAAACAGTCCAATTACAGGTCCTGAACTCATTCATGAGACTACTGAGAAGATCGTACAGATACAAAACCGATTAAAGGCAGCACGAGATCGTTAAAAGAACTATGCTGATGTAAGAAGAAAGCCTTTGGAATTTCAAGTAGGAGACAAGGTTATGCTGAAAGTATCTTCTTGGAAAGGAGCCATCCGATTTGGAAAACGAGGTAAGCTAAATCCTAGGTTTATTGGACCTTTCGAAATACTAGAAAGAATTGGTCCAGTAGCTTATAGGCTTAGACTGCCACAAGAACTTAGCCGTATACACGATGTGTTTCACGTCTCAAACTTGAAAAAGTGTTTGTTTGACGAAACACAAATTATTCCACTGGAAGAACTTCGAATGGATGACAAGCTGCACTTTGTTGAAGAACCAGTAAAGATTATGGATAGAGACGCCAAGCAGTTGAAACAGAGTCGAATTCCAATTGTCAAAGTCCGATGGAATTCAAAGCGAGGTCCTGAATTTACCTGGGAACGTGAGGATCAAATGAAACAAAAGTATCCTCACTTGTTCGAAAAAGCCCTACATTCCGACCACACGCGCTAAATTCGGGACGAAATTTAAATAACTGGGGGAGAATGTGACAACCGCCAAAATTTCAGGTTGATTAATTTACTATTACGTGTACTAATTAAATTTTTGTTGATCAAACAATATGAACAAACATTTTATGGCATAATAAACTGAACAAATATTTTTTTTTTGATAAATTATGGATAACTATTGCCAATTACTCAAATAGTTATTTGAGAGTTGCTTGGAAATATTTTTTCATACTTATACTATCAATAACCGTATTTATGAATAGTACCGTATTTATGAATAGTAACCGTACTTATGAATAGTACCATAATTGTGAATAGTAACCGTACTTATGAATAGTACCGTATTTTGTGAATAGTAACCATATACATGAATAGTACTGTATCAGTGAATAGTAACCGTATCCAGAAATCGTATTTATGAATAGTGACCGTGAATAGTTACTATGAATAGTAACGGTAAATAGTAAAGGTAAAAAGTAAATTGTAAATGGTAAAGGTAAAAAGCATATTCCAAAGAATATGCTAAGGCATATTCTAAAGCATATTCTAAAATTATTTTCTATAAATAGCGACCTTAGTTTAATTATAAAACTCACACCATTTATATTCACTTCTAAAATCTCTTTTATAATCACACAAGACTAAGTACGTCTAAGTGATCTTCTTCTACAACACTAAGGTGAGTCTTCATACTCCCTTTTTCAATTATTTATACATTTATTTGGGGACTGAGATACATGCAATAAAACTACTTGTTATACTTATATGTATATTTTTAAAGTTATATACTTATATGTATATTTACAAAATTATATATATATATATTATATATATTTTGTAACTCCACTTTATTTATTTTACCTTCGGGGTAAAATACAAACTCTTTACTGTTATGATGAACACAAGTATTCCAGAAATGTATATATGGTTGATTCTAAGTTGCTCTGTTCACTAAAGTCCTCACTATCATGAACGATTAATTATGGAAACATAAACGTGGGTATATTGAATAGTACTACTGGGGTAGGCACCCCCATCCGTGTTGGTCATACCAACTGGATACGGATGCATTATGTCTGGAAAGCTTAGGGTACCCTGAACAAGGTACCTACTCTGGAGGCAACTAAACACACACTTGTCTAGTTTCGGTTCATGAGCTTAGAACTTGATGTATACAGTATCTACTCTTATATTCTATTTGATCCAGTGTGTGATCAAATAGTTACTTTAAATCTTGTGGTTCATACTCTATATTTTAATTAAAAACATATGATACTCTTTGCTGATATTGTATCATAACTATTTGACATTGCGGTAAGGCAATGGTCACACTGAACTCTGGCATTTTGTGAAACTATATTTTCCATATGAAAAACTTATGGAACTCACCAACTTTATGTTGACGTATTTTAGCATGTATTCTCAGGTAACTAGACGATACACTATACATGGGACATTTTTCCGCTGCATACAACATACTGGACCATGGCCTACCCTCAGACTCTAGTAAAGACAAGTCAATTTGCTAAAGTCTCTGTCTACTGTTTAATATTGTTTAATATTAAATAAATGTTTTCAAGAATAATATCTTTCATAATTGTAATATAAATTTGTGAACAATGTTTTTATATAAATGTATTTTAAAATGACAACGTTTTGTGTCGTTCAGTATATCTTGTGTTGTGAATCCATGTAAGTCATACCCCGTTTAGGGCGGGTGTGACATTATGCACAAGAAGAAGGGATTGATTTTGATGAAACTTTTGCACCAGTTGCTAGACTAGAAGCTATCAGAATTTTCTTAGCTTTTGTAGCTCATCATGAATTCAAAGTTTATTAAATGGATGTCAAAAGTGTTAGGACCAGTTTCAGTGAAACTGGCCAGTCTCCATTTGCACCTGGAGACCAAGAAGATTGTCCAAAAATATATTGAAGTCCAGTTGCATCGTACAGTTAACGCAACTGAAGACTTCCTCCAGTTGAGAACTGACCAGTTGAAGAATCCTTCCAGTTGGAGTCAAAGACAACAAGTGGAAGATAGAGAATGACAATGGCAGCGAAGCCCAGTTGACATTCTAGTCAGTTACAAACTGGAGACCGTCAGTGGAAAGCTCTTACAAAGCTTTACACTGATTACGAGGAATTGACTTTTATGCTTTATGTGCTTTTACCCGGATAATAAGATTTATCTTATTATTTAAGTACAAAAAGGTACATAAAGCTGGTTGAGTAAAGTTGCTTTATACTGCAACTTTACACTGCATTTTAAGGAATTAAATGTTATTCCTTAAATGTTCTCAACCATATTTGTACGGCCAAAGTTAACATCCCAATGTTAACTTTGCCTATAAATACAAGTCATTGCACAACAAGAATAACAAGTGAGAAAACACTTCGAAAGATTTCACACTTTGCATACCTGCAATATTCTTGGTGAACTTGTGCAATCTTCTCTCAATCGTAAAAAGAAACATTTCACAACTTTAAGTGTTTCGATTGTTTAGAGAAATTCCAAGTGTAGATCAATTGTAGTTCATAGGTTGTTAGGATATTTACATACTTGTATTATATTGGTTCCGCAACAACCTTGTAATTTATTTAAAGTTAATAAATAAATTACACTTGAAAATTACATATTGTCTTACCAATTTACTTTACAAATATTTTGTATTATTGCATTGATCTTTACTTATTGTCACTTAAATAAGTAATCTATCTAGAACTTGGTATATACTCTCTGTAACTGGTCGTCTCCAGTTCAGCGTTTATATTGCAAAGTAACTCCACCATCGACATAGAGGTGTCTTCAGGTTGTACCATCTATTGAGTTGGGACTTACAAGTGGTATCAGAGCAGAAGGCTAATAAACTTGCCTAGATCTGCTTAGATGACTACTACTGAAGGTGGAGATGGTTCTGGTCAAGGTGAAAACCCTTTGAATACTAATACATCACCTTTTCAAAATGTTAATACAAACCCTCCTCCTCCTACTGCCCCAAACCATGTCCATGTTCATTATTCTAACACTCCTGTTCCAAAATTTGATGGAAACAGTGAGACCTTTGGTACATGGAAGGCCAGAATGCTTTTGCATTTTGGTGGGATAGAGAGGTATATGTTGAAAATCCTTAAGGATGGACCATATATACCCATGTCTGTTGGGGTAAGTCCTCTTCTAGATCCAACTGGAAGAAGAGGTTCTAGAGAAAAGCTTGAAGACCACTGGTCTGATGAGGATCGTAGACTTGTAGATCTGGACACTAGACTCAAGAACATGATCCTTGGAGCAGTTCCTGAAGATCTAATTCCAACACTTGTGTTGTTCCACAGTGCCAAGTCAATGTGGGATGAATTAGTTATTCAGTTTGAAGGAGGTGATGACACTATTGTCACCAGAAAAGTTGCCTTGAACAAGAAATATGAATCCTTCTTTGCTCTGCCCAATGAAAGTCTAACTGGTACATACACCAGATTTTCTAGCCTTATTAATCAGCTGAGAGGCTTGGGTGTAGAGAAGGATAAGGATATTCTTCTTGAGAAGTTTTGTGATATTCTTCCTTCCAAATGGGAAAATATGGTTCTTGTCTTAAGACAAGGTAAAACCCTGCACAGCCATTGATGCGGAAATGTCCCCGAGTCATTTCCTCATAAAAGGTTGGTTCCTGTATTTGATAAATAAAGATCAGCAAGCAACAAATTACCCTTGGATATCCTTTATTGGAATTAAACTACTGGTGTATATTGATCTTAATGCTAAGTCGAGCACTGAAGTTATGCAACTAAATCAAGTGTTGCTGGTCTTAGAGTTCATCAGTGACAAAACAAGTATTGATCAACAACTCTCGTTGAGACAACGTCAACTGATCACGATCACTGAACTGGACAACACCAGATGTGATCAGCGAGTGTCCAGAACAGCTAGTAACACTTCAGTGAGAAGGTTACATCAGCAAGTCGTTCCTCAGCAAGTATCCATCAGTGACACTGGCCAGAGATGGGTGTTCAGCACCTTACTTAAATTATACTTCAGCGAGCATCCACCAGTGAACTTATCAGCTATGCCTCAGTTGCAATCCATTGAAGACTAGAAGGGGTCGCTGAAGGAGTCGCTGAAAGGGATCGCTGACTGACTAATTCCAGTCAGCTAGAAGGAGTCGCTGAAAGGGGTTGCTTAACTGAAATAGCATCAGCGAGTCCATCCTTGATCAATGAAAGTCATCAGCGAATAGCATCAGCGACCAACTGGCAGCGAGCAAACTTCAGCAGAGTTTTGTTCAGTCAAGAAGATGTTTTATTCAATAAAAGGCTGCCACGTCACCAGTTTTAGAAGGTCTTGGATAAGGATGTGTGCACGTGTGACAATGACTTTTCTAACGATATTGAGGGACCACTTGCAGGGGAATATTTCTGGAAGCTCACGTGTCCATTTCTTAGTGGTCCAAATTAACTAGTGGCTTGCACATGACAACTTTTATTGTAATATTTTATTATTATGTCGTTAATTCCTAGGTAGAGCATGTGGCTATAAATATAGGATTTATTTCTCATTGTGAGGGTTAGTGAGTTTTTTTTGGTTATTAAGTTGAATGAAAAGAACACTTTCTTTTCCTTATTAAATCTTCTTATTACCTTCATAAATCGTTGTTTATTTGGGTGTTTGGAGTGATCCCTTTATCTTTAATTATGGTGGTTCGTCCTTTATCAATTAAAGTCCTCAAAAAGAGGGAGAGAATGATGCGGAAATGTCCCCGAGTCATTTCCTCATAAAAGGTTGGTTCCTATATTTGATAAATAAAGATCAGCAAGCAACAAATTACCCTTGGATATCCTTTATTGGAATTAAACTACTGGTGTATATTGATCTTAATGCTAAGTCGAGCACTGAAGTTATGCAACTAAATCAAGTGTTGCTGGTCTTAGAGTTCATCAGTGACAAAACAAGTATTGATCA
This sequence comes from Erigeron breviscapus, assembly GCA_034093135.1. Taxonomy (NCBI): domain Eukaryota; kingdom Viridiplantae; phylum Streptophyta; class Magnoliopsida; order Asterales; family Asteraceae; genus Erigeron; species Erigeron breviscapus. Next base: position 17,895,693 of record CM067173.1, read on the forward strand.
ACAACTCTCGTTGAGACAACGTCAACTGATCACGATCACTGAACTGGACAACACCAGATGTGATCAGCGAGTGTCCAGAACAGCTAGTAACACTTCAGTGAGAAGGTTACATCAGCAAGTCGTTCCTCAGCAAGTATCCATCAGTGACACTGGCCAGAGATGGGTGTTCAGCACCTTACTTAAATTATACTTCAGCGAGCATCCACCAGTGAACTTATCAGCTATGCCTCAGTTGCAATCCATTGAAGACTAGAAGGGGTCGCTGAAGGAGTCGCTGAAAGGGATCGCTGACTGACTAATTCCAGTCAGCTAGAAGGAGTCGCTGAAAGGGGTTGCTTAACTGAAATAGCATCAGCGAGTCCATCCTTGATCAATGAAAGTCATCAGCGAATAGCATCAGCGACCAACTGGCAGCGAGCAAACTTCAGCAGAGTTTTGTTCAGTCAAGAAGATGTTTTATTCAATAAAAGGCTGCCACGTCACCAGTTTTAGAAGGTCTTGGATAAGGATGTGTGCACGTGTGACAATGACTTTTCTAACGATATTGAGGGACCACTTGCAGGGGAATATTTCTGGAAGCTCACGTGTCCATTTCTTAGTGGTCCAAATTAACTAGTGGCTTGCACATGACAACTTTTATTGTAATATTTTATTATTATGTCGTTAATTCCTAGGTAGAGCATGTGGCTATAAATATAGGATTTATTTCTCATTGTGAGGGTTAGTGAGTTTTTTTTGGTTATTAAGTTGAATGAAAAGAACACTTTCTTTTCCTTATTAAATCTTCTTATTACCTTCATAAATCGTTGTTTATTTGGGTGTTTGGAGTGATCCCTTTTATCTTTAATCGTGGTGGTTCGTCCTTTATCGATTATAGTGGTGGGTTGGAGTGTTTCTGTTATTTGATTCCGGTGGCTCGTTTCCTTTACGAATCAAGTATTAGATTCTTTATCTATCTTGATTCTTTAAAACCCAGAAAATACTAAAAATATTTATTTGTTGTGTTATTTGATTCCGGTGGCTCGTTATTCCTTTTGTTGTGTTGTTTCTTTAAAACCCAGAAAATACTAAAAATATTTATTTCCGCTGTGCTAGTTTCGTTGTCTAGTTCCGTTGTGCTTGGAATCGCGTGATTATCACATCAATTTGGTATCAGAGACAGGTTCAAAAAAAAGTTTTCATGACTTTTTGTCCTTAGGTTTACAAAAGGTTTCTTAATCTTTTGGGTCTTGTTGTTTGTTTAGATCTCGTTTCGATTTAGTCAGATCTGAGTTTGTTTTGTGTAGATCTATTTTTGATTATCTTTCATTTAGATGATAGGAATGGGTTATAACAGAAATCTTGCTTTAAAGAATCTTCGAAGAGATAGGCAGCTTAAGTCTCTTGAAAAACAAATGGGGATAATCTTAGATGTGTTAGAAAATCATGTGAGAGAAACAAAAAAGAAGAATTCTCGTAAGAAACTCACTGATTGCCATCCAAATTTCATGGAAATTAGACCAGTCCCTAATTCTTTTAAAAAGTTAAAAGTTGAAGTCGATATTGAACAAGAACCTATTTGTGATGTAGAAGAAATTTTTGATGATGTTGATGACTTATTGCTTTTCGAGAAGCCTAATCAGCGAGAAGATTTCTTTCAGCCATGTGTTTATGATGACGATGGTGAAGAAGTAATTGAAGCTGATCTTGATGATTTCTTGCTGAATCATTCTCATGAAGTTAGTATTGATGAATCCCAGCGAAGTGTTCACCAGACTTGTTTCTGTCATGTTACTGGTGAAAAGGAGTCTATCGAAGCTACTGATGATGAATCATCGCTGATCAAAGAAGTTCAGCGAGCAGTACATTATTCAACTGGAGCTCTCAAAGTCCAACGAAAAGTGTACTCCAGTGAAGCTTTCGCTGATGAAGCTCAGCGAGAAGATCCAACTGAAGCTCCAACTGAAGAGCCAACTGAAGAGCCAACTGAAGGGCCAACTGACGATTCTACTGAAGAGCCAACTGAAGATTCAACTGAAGATCCATCGGTTGCAGTTCAACAAGAATTGTCTATATGCCTAATAAAGAACTATGTGCCTACTCAGTCACTACCAGTTACAACTCAATGGTTTAAAGAAGGCATAGGGGTAACAAATACTAACCGAACACTTGTGTTTATTTTCAAATTCGATTATGGTATGGGTTTTTGTGTTATTCCTATGAATGCTCGAATTTCGATGTTTGATAATGATTGTCATAATGGCCACTTGAACACTAGTTCATTGTGTGGTCGAAAGAGGCAAGTCAATCCTGATCGTTTATGTCTTGGTGAAGTGATTAAGGCTGAAGTTACTCAATTATTTGTTCATGATGATATGTTTAAGTATGATAAGGCCATGGTGTGGGCTGAAGTGTCCAGTTTGTTAACACTTCAGAAAACTGGTCTATATACTCTAACTGGTGAAACCCATGATGACTATTCACCGATAAAAACTAATCTTGTTAAGTCACATAGAGAAGGGTTACAAACAGTTTCTTATGTGTTTGATCTTTGTGAATTGAGGAAGCATGTTAAAATTTCCAGTTTTGTTACTCAAACTGATGAGCTGCATGATATTGATGCGTTTTTCAAGATAGATGTGGTTAATCAGAAACAAATTCGAATGGAGTCAAGAGTTAAAATGAAGGATAAGGTCGAAGATGAAATATTTGTTGGTCTAGTTGGGTATGGAGAGGGTTTAGAAGAAGATACTTTTGTTTATTCTCATTTTATGAAAAGGATTGCTGGATTGTTATACCCATTAAGGCGTCTGAAATCTAATTTGTTGGCTGATCTTAAAATCAATCAGCAACACTTCTTATTTGATCTTATAGCTGATCGGAAGGTTAAGTACAAGGTAAAAATGAAGAGATATGTACCTGGTATGATAAGAGATAGTGAACAGCAGGTCGAGAATGAGTATAGGCTTCATTGTAAGATCAATTGTAAGATGAAATACAATCTGGTCGATATGTGTGTTGAAACATATTTGAGCTTTGTAATTCTGGTCCTTCTTGAGTTGAAAGAACGTGATTTGTGTGTGTGGTTTGAGCAATTTAATCTCATGATACATGAGCTTATAGTTCTTGGAAGTACTGAAGCAAAAGCTATGATCCATGCTGATTGTTATCTGGTCCCTGCTGATGTTGCGAAGATTGAAAATGTCATTCACTTGTTACAATCTGAAGATTCAAGTGTCACCGCCAGGTGGGTGTTGGCAACAGAAGTTGATGTGCTGGAAATGTTCAAGGAAGAAAACCTAAGACCTTACTTTAAGGACTTGAGGGCAAGTCCTCAAAAAGAGGGAGAGAATGATGCGGAAATGTCCCCGAGTCATTTCCTCATAAAAGGTTGGTTCCTATATTTGATAAATAAAGATCAGCAAGCAACAAATTACCCTTGGATATCCTTTATTGGAATTAAACTACTGGTGTATATTGATCTTAATGCTAAGTCGAGCACTGAAGTTATGCAACTAAATCAAGTGTTGCTGGTCTTAGAGTTCATCAGTGACAAAACAAGTATTGATCAACAACTCTCGTTGAGACAACGTCAACTGATCACGATCACTGAACTGGACAACACCAGATGTGATCAGCGAGTATCCAGAACAGCTAGTAACACTTCAGTGAGAAGGTTACATCAGCAAGTCGTTCCTCAGCAAGTATCCATCAGTGACACTGGCCAGAGATGGGTGTTCAACACCTTACTTAAATTATACTTCAGCGAGCATCCACCAGTGAACTTATCAGCTATGCCTCAGTTGCAATCCATTGAAGACTAGAAGGGGTCGCTGAAGGAGTCGCTTAAAGGGATCGTTGACTGACTAATTCCAGTCAGCTAGAAGGAGTCGCTGAAAGGGGTTGCTTAACTGAAATAGCATCAGCGAGTCCATCCTTGATCAATGAAAGTCATCAGCGAATAGCATCAGCGACCAACTGGCAGCGAGCAAACTTCAGCAGAGTTTTGTTCAGTCAAGAAGATGTTTTATTCAATAAAAGGCTGCCACGTCACCAGTTTTAGAAGGTCTTGGATAAGGATGTGTGCACGTGTGACAATGACTTTTCTAACGATATTGAGGGACCACTTGCAGGGGAATATTTCTGGAAGCTCACGTGTCCATTTCTTAGTGGTCCAAATTAACTAGTGGCTTGCACATGACAACTTTTATTGTAATATTTTATTATTATGTCGTTAATTCCTAGGTAGAGCATGTGGCTATAAATATAGGATTTATTTCTCATTGTGAGGGTTAGTGAGTTTTTTTTGGTTATTAAGTTGAATGAAAAGAACACTTTCTTTTCCTTATTAAGTCTTCTTATTACCTTCATAAATCGTTGTTTATTTGGGTGTTTGGAGTGATCCCTTTATCTTTAATCGTGGTGGTTCGTCCTTTATCGATTATAGTGGTGGGTTGGAGTGTTTCTGTTATTTGATTCCGGTGGCTCGTTTCCTTTACGAATCAAGTATTAGATTCTTTATCTATCTTCATTCCTTTTGTTGTGTTGTTTCTTTAAAACCCAGAAAATACTAAAAATATTTATTTCCGCTGTGCTAGTTTCGTTGTCTAGTTCCGTTGTGCTTGGAATCGCGTGATTATCACATCAATTTGGTATCAGAGACAGGTTCAAAAAAAAGTTTTCATGACTTTTTGTCCTTAGGTTTACAAAAGGTTTCTTAATCTTTTGGGTCTTGTTGTTTGTTTAGATCTCGTTTCGATTTAGTCAGATCTGAATTTGTTTTGTGTAGATCAATTTTCGATTATCTTTCATTTAGATGATAGGAATGGGTTATAACAGAAATCTTGCTTTAAAGAATCTTCGAAGAGATAGGCAGCTTAAGTCTCTTGAAAAACAAATGGGGATAATCTTAGATGTGTTAGAAAATCATGTGAGAGAAACAAAAAAGAAGAATTCTCGTAAGAAACTCACTGATTGCCATCCAAATTTCATGGAAATTAGACCAGTCCCTAATTCTTTTAAAAAGTTAAAAGTTGAAGTCGATATTGAACAAGAACCTATTTGTGATGTAGAAGAAATTTTTGATGATGTTGATGACTTATTGCTTTTCGAGAAGCCTAATCAATCACTTGAAGCTGATGAAATTCAGCGAGAAGATTTCTTTCAGCCATGTGTTTATGATGACGATGGTGAAGAAGTAATTGAAGCTGATCTTGATGATTTCTTGCTGAATCATTCTCATGAAGTTAGTATTGATGAATCCCAGCGAAGTGTTCACCAGACTTGTTTCTGTCATGTTACTGGTGAAAAGGAGTCTATCGAAGCTACTGATGATGAATCATCGCTGATCAAAGAAGTTCAGCGAGCAGTACATTATTCAACTGGAGCTCTCAAAGTCCAACGAAAAGTGTACTCCAGTGAAGCTTTCGCTGATGAAGCTCAGCGAGAAGATCCAACTGAAGCTCCAACTGAAGAGCCAACTGAAGAGCCAACTGAAGGGCCAACTGACGATTCTACTGAAGAGCCAACTGAAGATTCAACTGAAGATCCATCGGTTGCAGTTCAACAAGAATTGTCTATATGCCTAATAAAGAACTATGTGCCTACTCAGTCACTACCAGTTACAACTCAATGGTTTAAAGAAGGCATAGGGGTAACAAATACTAACCGAACACTTGTGTTTATTTTCAAATTCGATTATGGTATGGGTTTTTGTGTTATTCCTATGAATGCTCGAATTTCGATGTTTGATAATGATTGTCATAATGGCCACTTGAACACTAGTTCATTGTGTGGTCGAAAGAGGCAAGTCAATCCTGATCGTTTATGTCTTGGTGAAGTGATTAAGGCTGAAGTTACTCAATTATTTGTTCATGATGATATGTTTAAGTATGATAAGGCCATGGTGTGGGCTGAAGTGTCCAGTTTGTTAACACTTCAGAAAACTGGTCTATATACTCTAACTGGTGAAACCCATGATGACTATTCACCGATAAAAACTGATCTTGTTAAGTCCCGAAATGAATTGAAATGTGAGTTTAGAGAAGGGTTACAAACAGTTTCTTATGTGTTTGATCTTTGTGAATTGAGGAAGCATGTTAAAATTTCCAGTTTTGTTACTCAAACTGATGAGCTGCATGATATTGATGCGTTTTTCAAGATAGATGTGGTTAATCAGAAACAAATTCGAATGGAGTCAAGAGTTAAAATGAAGGATAAGGTCGAAGATGAAATATTTGTTGGTCTAGTTGGGTATGGAGAGGGTTTAGAAGAAGATACTTTTGTTTATTCTCATTTTATGAAAAGGATTGCTGGATTGTTATACCCATTAAGGCGTCTGAAATCTAATTTGTTGGCTGATCTTAAAATCAATCAGCAACACTTCTTATTTGATCTTATAGCTGATCGGAAGGTTAAGTACAAGGTAAAAATGAAGAGATATGTACCTGGTATGATAAGAGATAGTGAACAGCAGGTCGAGAATGAGTATAGGCTTCATTGTAAGATCAATTGTAAGATGAAATACAATCTGGTCGATATGTGTGTTGAAACATATTTGAGCTTTGTAATTCTGGTCCTTCTTGAGTTGAAAGAACGTGATTTGTGTGTGTGGTTTGAGCAATTTAATCTCATGATACATGAGCTTATAGTTCTTGGAAGTACTGAAGCAAAAGCTATGATCCATGCTGATTGTTATCTGGTCCCTGCTGATGTTGCGAAGATTGAAAATGTCATTCACTTGTTACAATCTGAAGATTCAAGTGTCACCGCCAGGTGGGTGTTGGCAACAGAAGTTGATGTGCTGGAAATGTTCAAGGAAGAAAACCTAAGACCTTACTTTAAGGACTTGAGGGCAAGTCCTCAAAAAGAGGGAGAGAATGATGCGGAAATGTCCCCGAGTCATTTCCTCATAAAAGGTTGGTTCCTGTATTTGATAAATAAAGATCAGCAAGCAACAAATTACCCTTGGATATCCTTTATTGGAATTAAACTACTGGTGTATATTGATCTTAATGCTAAGTCGAGCACTGAAGTTATGCAACTAAATCAAGTGTTGCTGGTCTTAGAGTTCATCAGTGACAAAACAAGTATTGATCAACAACTCTCGTTGAGACAACGTCAACTGATCACGATCACTGAACTGGACAACACCAGATGTGATCAGCGAGTGTCCAGAACAGCTAGTAACACTTCAGTGAGAAGGTTACATCAGCAAGTCGTTCCTCAACAAGTATCCATCAGTGACACTGGCCAGAGATGGGTGTTCAGCACCTTACTTAAATTATACTTCAGCGAGCATCCACTAGTGAACTTATCAGCTATGCCTCAGTTGCAATCCATTGAAGACTAGAAGGGGTCGCTGAAGGAGTCGCTGAAAGGGATCGCTGACTGACTAATTCCAGTCAGCTAGAAGGAGTCGCTGAAAGGGGTTGCTTAACTGAAATAGCATCAGCGAGTCCATCCTTGATCAATGAAAGTCATCAGCGAATAGCATCAGCGACCATCCTTGATCAATGAAAGTCATCAGCGAATAGCATCAGCGAGTCCATCCTTGATCAATGAAAGTCATCAGCGAATAGCATCAGCGAGTCCATCTTGATCAATGAAAGTCATCAGCGAATAGCATCAGCGAGTCCATCCTTGATCAATGAAAGTCATCAGCGAATAGCATCAGCGAGTCCATCCTTGATCAATGAAAGTCATCAGCGAATAGCATCAGCGACCAACTGGCAGCGAGCAAACTTCAGCAGAGTTTTGTTCAGTCAAGAAGATGTTTTATTCAATAAAAGGCTGCCACGTCACCAGTTTTAGAAGGTCTTGGATAAGGATGTGTGCACGTGTGACAATGACTTTTCTAACGATATTGAGGGACCACTTGCAGGGGAATATTTCTGGAAGCTCACGTGTCCATTTCTTAGTGGTCCAAATTAACTAGTGGCTTGCACATGACAACTTTTATTGTAATATTTTATTATTATGTCGTTAATTCCTAGGTAGAGCATGTGGCTATAAATATAGGATTTATTTCTCATTGTGAGGGTTAGTGAGTTTTTTGGTTTTTTAAGTAGAATGAAAAGAACACTTTCTTTTCCTTATTAAATCTTCTTATTACCTTCATAAATCGTTGTTTATTTGGGTGTTTGGAGTGATCCCTTTATCTTTAATTGTGGTGGTTCGTCCTTTATCAATTAAAGTGGTGAGATCTTAAATCTTCGATTCCTTTATCTTTAATTGTGGTGGTTCGTCCTTTATCAATTAAAGTGGTGAGATCTTAAATCTTCGATTCCTTTATCTTTAATTGTGGTGGTTCGTCCTTTATCAATTAAAGTGGTGAGATCTTAAATCTTCGATTCCTTTATCTTTAATTGTGGTGGTTCGTCCTTTATCAATTAAAGTGGTGAGATCTTAAATCTTCGATTCCTTTATCTTTAATCGTGGTGGTTCGTCCTTTATCAATTATAGTGGTGAGATCTTAAATCTTCGATTCCTTTATCTTTAATTGTGGTGGTTCGTCCTTTATCAATTAAAGTGGTGAGATCTTAAATCTTCGATTCCTTTATCTTTAATTGTGGTGGTTCGTCCTTTATCAATTAAAGTGGTGAGATCTTAAATCTTCGATTCCTTTATCTTTAATTGTGGTGGTTCGTCCTTTATCAATTAAAGTGGTGAGATCTTAAATCTTCGATTCCTTTATCTTTAATTGTGGTGGTTCGTCCTTTATCAATTAAAGTGGTGAGATCTTAAATCTTCGATTCCTTTATCTTTAATCGTGGTGGTTCGTCCTTTATCAATTAAAGTGGTGAGATCTTAAATCTTCGATTCCTTTATCTTTAATCGTGGTGGTTCGTCCTTTATCAATTATAGTGGTGGATGTTAAATCTTCGATTCCTTTATCTTTAATTGTGGTGGTTCGTCCTTTATCAATTAAAGTGGTGAGATCTTAAATCTTCGATTCCTTTATCTTTAATCGTGGTGGTTCGTCCTTTATCGATTATAGTGGTGGGTTGGAGTGTTTCTGTTATTTGATTCCGGTGGCTCGTTTCCTTTACGAATCAAGTATTAGATTCTTTATCTATCTTCATTCCTTTTGTTGTGTTGTTGGTCTTAGAGTTCATCAGTGACAAAACAAGTATTGATCAACAACTCTCGTTGAGACAACGTCAACTGATCACGATCACTGAACTGGACAACACCAGATGTGATCAGCGAGTGTCCAGAACAGCTAGTAACACTTCAGTGAGAAGGTTACATCAGCAAGTCGTTCCTCAACAAGTATCCATCAGTGACACTGGCCAGAGATGGGTGTTCAGCACCTTACTTAAATTATACTTCAGCGAGCATCCACCAGTGAACTTATCAGCTATGCCTCAGTTGCAATCCATTGAAGACTAGAAGGGGTCGCTGAAGGAGTCGCTGAAAGGGATCGCTGACTGACTAATTCCAGTCAGCTAGAAGGAGTCGCTGAAAGGGGTTGCTTAACTGAAATAGCATCAGCGAGTCCATCCTTGATCAATGAAAGTCATCAGCGAATAGCATCAGCGACCAACTGGCAGCGAGCAAACTTCAGCAGAGTTTTGTTCAGTCAAGAAGATGTTTTATTCAATAAAAGGCTGCCACGTCACCAGTTTTAGAAGGTCTTGGATAAGGATGTGTGCACGTGTGACAATGACTTTTCTAACGATATTGAGGGACCACTTGCAGGGGAATATTTCTGGAAGCTCACGTGTCCATTTCTTAGTGGTCCAAATTAACTAGTGGCTTGCACATGACAACTTTTATTGTAATATTTTATTATTATGTCGTTAATTCCTAGGTAGAGCATGTGGCTATAAATATAGGATTTATTTCTCATTGTGAGGGTTAGTGAGTTTTTTGGTTTTTTAAGTAGAATGAAAAGAACACTTTCTTTTCCTTATTAAATCTTCTTATTACCTTCATAAATCGTTGTTTATTTGGGTGTTTGGTGATCCCTTTATCTTTAATTGTGGTGGTTCGTCCTTTATCAATTAAAGTGGTGAGATCTTAAATCTTCGATTCCTTTATCTTTAATCGTGGTGGTTCGTCCTTTATCGATTATAGTGGTGGGTTGGAGTGTTTCTGTTATTTGATTCCGGTGGCTCGTTTCCTTTACGAATCAAGTATTAGATTCTTTATCTATCTTCATTCCTTTTGTTGTGTTGTTTCTTTAAAACCCAGAAAATACTAAAAAATATTTATTTCCGCTGTGCTAGTTTCGTTGTCTAGTTTCGTTGTGCTTGGAATCGCGTGATTATCACATCAGCCATACTCTTGCATTGCTCTATAGAGCCTTCAGATTCACTGAAGACAATAATGTTGCAAGACTGGTGGCTGAGCAGGATGCCATGAACCATGCCCAGAGTCCCAAGGTTGCTAGTGTAACTGAGCAACCTTGTACTGCTTTAATGTCTGCAGAGAGTGTCCAGGCACACTCAATGAAGGAGATGTTAAACAGTTTCTTGAACTCTGGTCTGACCACTGAAATCAGTGACGGTTGTGATGAAACTGACGATGATGATCTGGTAGCCATTATTGCTAAAACCTTTAACAGGTTTAAGCATAAATCTAAAAGATTTAATTGGCCAAACAATGCTTCCAGCTCCAGCTCTCTGGATAAAACCAATCTTACCTGCTATAAATGCGGTAAGAAAGGTCATTTTATGAAGGAATGCAGTACTAGTCAGATGAACAACCAAACTACCCCCCTGTCCCTAATTTCAATCGGCCTGATGATAGTTACAAAGCTAAATATAAGAAGCTTAAGGCCCAGATTTCCCTCCTGTCCATGGAAAAAGAAAAGGATCAGTGCTTGATGGCACAAACTGAGGGAAAATGGGAGTACTCTGACGTCTCATCAGCTGATGAAGAAAAGGAAAGGGACATGTGTTTCATGGCCTTGGAAGATCAACAGTAGCATATGGCAAAAGAAGATGTCATCACTGGAAGATGGGTGGACATCATTTTGAAGAAGGTATGTGATTATGACAATCAGGTGGATCCAGAACTGAAACTGGACCTTGCTGAATCATTAAGTGGTGATTTGGCTTTTGTGGAAACTGTTAGAACAGATAGTGAAAGATATCTGGACACTATCTTAATTGAACTAAACAATGTTAAGCCACAACTTAATGATTTACAAAGTGTCCAGTTGGCTCTCAAGGAGTCAGTTTTAAAAATTGAGGCTTTGGAATTTGATAATCAAAAATTAATTTCTGATCTTGAAAAGAACAAATGATTATCAAGTCATGGGTAAAAGCATCTGGAAAGAACTATGATGCATTTTCTAGAACAATTGATGCCCAGAAAAATGCATGGAAATCTGGAGATCTGGAAATGGCAGCTCTCATACCAGATCTTCATGCATTGCCTCCAGCTCTCAGGGTTGAAACTTCTTATGATCAACATGAAGCTGTTGAAACTGAACCCATTGAGACCACCCCCATTGAGGTTAAACCTGGAGCCAAACAGGCTAGTGCTCCAGTTAAAAAGGCCACTCGTAACAAGCCTTTACCTCAGAAGTCTAAGGAGCCCAAGACTCAAAAGACTAAAACTCCAGCTGAACCAAGGTCCAAGGTTCAGCAGCCTGATGATAACAATATTTTGTTTAAACTGGAAAGTCAACTCCAACTTTTGTCTCGACAGGTTCAGAGTTGTACTGCCCGGATCAAAAATCTGGAAGGAGGTTCATCACCTCCAGTTTTAAAACAAAATATTAAACCCCCTTCAAAACCAAAACAAAAGAATGTTCCATCTGGACTAAATCTGATAAGAAAAAGGGGAGCAGGTATCAAATACCAATCGTTTTTACTCCTGCACTTGGATCTGGTGAAAAAGATCCAGATGTAGTCTTCAGTTTACCTCTACAACAATCAACTGTGACTTCTGTAGAGAAGTCCAGTGAACCCATCAAGAAAAGATGGGTTCACAAAAATAACTGATGATTTTTGTGGGTGTGCAGGGCGATCGAAAGAAGAATATCTGGTATCTGGACAGCGCTGCTGGCCGGACTATGACCGGATGTAAGCCCCTGCTTGAAGAGTTCACTGTCCAATATGGACCGGCAGTGACGTTTGGTAATGATCAAAGTGGAAAGACTGAAGGATATGGTGTGCTCAATAACGGACAGGTCGAATTCAAGAGAGTTGCATTTGTGAATGGTTTGAAATACAACCTGATCAGTGTCAGCCAACTTTGTGATGATGGCTACAGAGTTTTGTTCGATATTGCTCAAGGCACCATATTTAACAAGGATTGGAAAGTGGTGATGGTTGCACCAAGAAAAGGTAATGTGTACATCATGGATATGGAACCAGCTCCAAAAGAGCAGTGCTTCTATACGAAAGCTGATGAGGACACCAACTGGCTGTGGCATAAAAGATTATCCCATCTTAATTTCAAAAATATTAACAAGTTGTCTCGCAAACAACTGGTTGATGGGATACCTCAAATTTCTTTCAATAAAGAAAAGCCATGTCCAGGGTGTGAGATGGGCAAGCAGAAAAGGGCTAGTTTCAAGACTAGGCAAAACTTTAGCATCACTGAACCTCTTCACATGCTACATATGGATCTCTTTGGTCCAGTAAATGTTCAAACTAGAGCTGGAAAGAAGTACACTCTAGTTGTGGTCGATGAATTCACCAGATACTGTTGGGTGGTATTCCTCAGATCCAAAAGTGATGCACTTGCTGAAATCATCTCTCTCATAAAAAGAATTGAACTCAAGTATACTCGAAAAGTCTGTCAGTTGCGAAGTGATAATGGTACTGAATTTCAAAATAAGGTACTTGAAACATTTTGCAATGACACTGGCATCTCTCAAAACTTCTCATCAGCACAGTCTCCATAGCAGAATGGAGTTGTAGAAAGAAAGAATCGCACACTGATAGAAGCAGCCAGAAGTATGCTATCTGAATCAGGTCTTCCCACTAGTTTTTGGGCTGAAGCAGTTGCAACTGCTTATCACACCCAAAACCGGTCAGTCTACATCAAGAGACATAAGAAGACTGCCTATGAAGTACTCAGGAATCGTAAACCAAATATTGGATATTTTCATGTATTTGGTTGTCCAGTTTATATTTTAAACGATTCCAGTCACCTTGGAAAGTTTGATGCAAAAGCTGATGAAGGTATATTTTTAGGCTATTCAGATATTCGAAAGGCCTTTAGAGTTTATAATTATAGACTCCAAAAGGTTCATGAGACAATTCATGTCACATTCGACGAATCAACTGAAGCAATCAACAAGAGACCAAGCCTTGATATTTCTCCAGTCGTTCCAATAAATTTTGGCGAAACTGACCAAGTTCATCAGTCAGTTGTTTCACCAAAAGATGTTTCCAGTTACAACAAATTGGAACCAGTTAAGAAGAAGAGTACCACCAGTGACACTTCATTTTATCCCTCCATCAATTTCAATTTACCACAGGAATGGGTGATTGGATCTGATGTTCGTGCCATTCCAATATCAGCACCAGTTCAAACTCCAACTTCTCCAGTTCTTCAAGAAATGCCTTTTAATGAAGAATTTCATGATGCAAATCGTGACCTCATTGACTCTGATGAGGACATAGAAGTAGTTTGGACAAATCCTCCTCCAGAAGCTGTTGCAACTGAAGAAGATCGCCAGGTGACTTGCAATGATATTGTAATTCACCAGCCTAGTCAATACAATAGTAGGGTTCAGACTAGAAGAGCCACCAGTGAGCAATGCTTAAATATCACCTTCTTATCACTCATTGAACCGAAGAAGATTGACGAGGCTATGGCAGACCCAAGCTGGGTGGAAGCTATGCAAGAAGAGCTCGGCCAGTTTGAAAGGAATAATGTATGGGAGCTTGTTCCTTGTCCACCAGGGTTAAAGAAAGAACCCATTGGTACTAGATGGGTCTACCGAAACAAGATGGATGAAGATGGCCGTGTTGTAAGAAACAAGGCCAGATTAGTTGCCCAGGGTTATTGTCAAGCAGAAGGCGTTGAGTTTGATGAAACTTTTGCTCCAGTTGCAAGACTTGAAGCCCATCTGCAGTTTGAGGTCTTCCAGATGGATGTCAAAAGTGCGTTCCTTAATGGAACATTGGAAGAAGTTGTGTATGTTAAGCAGACTCCAGGCTTCATCAATGAGAAGCATCCTCACTGGGTCTATAGACTGAACAAAGCTTTGTAAGGTCTTAGACAAGCCCCAAGAGCCTGGTATGATACTTTAACTAAACATCTTCTTAACAATGGCTTTCAAAGAGGTGCAATAGATAATACCTTATTTATCTTGAAAGAAAAAGGTAATATCTTATTGGTACAAATTTATGTTGATGACATTATATTTGGTTCAACTGATGATGCAATATGTAAAAAGTTTTCTAAAATCATGTCATCTGAGTATGAGATGAGTTTAATGGGAGAATTAACATTTTTCTTAGGTCTTCAGATTAAGCAAACTGAAAATGGAATTTTCATAAACCAAGGAAAATATGTCAGAGATTTGTTAAGAAAATACAAATATGATTCTATCCCATCGAAAAACACACCTATTGCAACACCATTAAATTTGGACTCTGACCCAACTGGCAAACCAGTGAACATCACTGAATATCGTGGAATGGTTGGTTCACTGATGTATTTAACTGCCAGTCGACCAGATATAATGTTCGCAACATGTCTATGTGCCAGGTTTCAGGCTAACCCCAAAGAATCACATTTCACGCTGTTAAGCGTATCTTTAGATACCTGAAAGGGTGTCCTAATCTTGGTCTTTGGTACCCCAAAGGCTCAGGGTTAGATCTAATAGGTTATTCAGATTCAGATCATGCAGGTTGTAAGATAGATAGAAAATCAACAACTGGTGGTTGTCATTTCCTTGGAGGAAAACTGGTGAGTTGGACCAGTAAGAAGCAGACATCAGTCTCTATGTCCACTGCTGAGGCAGAGTACATTTCTGCGGCCAGTTGCTGTGCCTAGATTCTTTGGATCAAGAACCAGTTACTAGATTATGGTCAAAAGTATTCAAGGACCCCAATCTTTTAAAACAACACCAGTGCAATTGCTATATCTCACAACCCAGTGATGCACTCCAAGACAAAGCATATTGACATCAGGTATCATTTTATTCGTGATCATGTTATGAAAGGAGACATTGAAATTCATTTCATCCCCACTGACAAACAGCTCGCTGATGTTTTTACAAAACCTCTTGATGAGAAAACCTTTAAACATCTCATCAGCGAACTGGGAATGTTAAATCCTTAAAACTGGAGATTTTTGTCATGAACGCGTCAGTGACACTGATGAAGTTCTCCAGTTGAGGAGGTCCAGATAATCTTTGCTCGCCAGGCTATCGAACGCCTTTGTCATACTATCCTGGCACTAATCGATTTCTGGATCATCATTTTAGGGGGAAAGACTCAAAATAATTTTCTGACTAAAATTTGTTTTGTTTGAAAATGGCAACTGGAGAACTCTCCAGTTGGAAACTGGCACTGGACTAATTCTCCAGTGACCAGATTCAGTCTTGTCTTAATTTTTTATAACGTTAGAGATACTTGGTCAATATTTGTGACACGTGATGGCACTCGAGTGCTTTAAACCATTTGATATCGTCATCCGACGTGTTTAAAGTCATTTTGGTATTTGACAACTGTTTTTATTGGGAAAATTAAAATTAGTGGGCGCGTGGGTAAGTTAAGCCGTCGTAGCATTTAATGCTGACACGGTAAATTATGTTTTTATTTCAAAATTCAAACTTATTTTGTTAAAATATCTACAAAATTGATTTTGTTAATAAAATATAATTTTTGGTATTTCATTGGGATCTTGAATTCCTTATAAATACCCTTATTTACTACGATCACATTTACTTCCCTTTACATTCTTTTCATTTACTTCCCAATCATCTAAAAATTACTTCATTTCTCTCTCTGCTTCATAAATCAAGAACCCTAATTCCAAAATTTCAGTTTCATTTTCCAATGGCACCTAAATCTTCCCATTCAAGAGATGTAAATCATTTATCTGTCCCATATGCTCCTTCACCAGATGTCAAACAGGCACCTGGTGCTCCTAGTAACACTTCGCTCATCAAATTAAATCCAAATAATCCGATGGCGAGTTTACAAGGAACCCAAGGGTCCAATACCCTTATTGGAAGAATCCAAAGATTTTTGAAGGATTCTCCAATTGGACCCTCATTCTCTCTAAACCCACGCAAGATGTTTCACGACTACTTGTGTGAGTTTTGGTACACTGCTACTCTTTCTTCTGATTGTTCTTCCATCACTTTCACATTAAAAGGTGGAATAGTCCAGTGTACCCTATCAGCAGATGTGTTGAGGGATGCTTTACACCTCAACTACTGGAGAGAGGGTGAATCTCCAGTTGTCATCCCCCCAAACATTAATTTTCGCCAGGTCCTCCTTGAAATGGGATATAAGGAGTGCCTGGAGAAAGGGGTGTTGAAAACTAAAGGTGCGATGACCATGAAGGGTCTTACACCCTCATGGAGGTATTTTTTCATCCACCTTGTGGAAAGTATGGGTGGGAGTTCTGGTGGACTTGACCAGATTAACTCCGCACAAGCAGAAATGGCATACTGCTTGTGGAATGGATTGAGAGTGGATTTTGCTGATATCCTTTATAGAAGCCTGGTTCAAAAACTGAAGGGCACCAAGGGACTATGTATCCCCTTCTCTCTCTTTGTTTTCTACAAATTCTGGGCAGTGAAGCTTATTCAAGCACAGATTCACTTTACACTATCCCAGATTTGTTGAGGAATCTAGACTCTCTAGTATCTGAAGCTGGAGAGGTCGAGATTCCAGATCGAATGCGGCTGGCATTCGCAAAAACCGATGACCAATCCAAGGTGAGTCGGAAGGACAACTGGGCGGGCCTCAAAATAATGAGGGATTCACCAGTTCGTCTACTGGAATTGTTATGGTTGTGGATAGAGCAACTATAACTAAGGCAACCCCACTGACCTCTATCCCTGGTGAAGATACCTCGGTATCTGATCCTCCAACAGATGCACCCAACCAGGAAACTGGGGAAGGTCATTTGGAGACTGACCCATCTGGTCAGCCCTCAGTTACATTCATGGATCTGGACATGAATGTTAATGACGAGGAAATCCTTATAGAGTCTTCGGATTCTGAAGGTACTGAATCAGACTTAGAGATTTTTGATTCTGCTGTACAAGATCAAAACCCTTCATCTCAAGTCTCGCCTCTAGATACTTCAATTTCACTTTCACAAACTCAAGAAAATGAGCCTACAAATATTCCTTTTCCTACTTATAACTATATGTCTGGAAACAGACGTATGGCACCATCACCATCTTGGCAATTCTCACTCCTTCGAGAAATGCCCCCACCACCGCCGCCGTTGGACACACCTGAGCATTCTCAGCATGTCCAACAATTTGAACTTCCATCCTTTCTTCTTCCACCATTCCTATTATTACTTCAACAACTGTTGCGATGTCAACTGGGGAGACTTCTCTAAATTTGCCTCCTCCAGTTGCTCCAGTAGAAACTACTGCTGGTCCAGTGACACCTTCTCCTCCATCACTGGACAGTCAAGTTGTCTCTGTTCAAGCCAATATCCAAAACCTTCTCACCAGGGTGGAGGATATTTAAAAGACACTTGACAAAAACACCAAGTCTTTCTCCAGATACCACAAGGATCACTTAACCAATATTAAAGTGGTTGATCTGGGATTAACAAGTTTTCATCAAATGAAGACTTGGTGTTGAAGAAGCTGAATGAGCTGGTCACTGGCTGCAACAATCTGGCAACATCTTTAAAAGAAGCCTTTGACCTCACTCAGTCCAAGGTCACAACCTCAATCTCCAACTTGTTGGGCAACACTGTTAGAACATCTGAAGTGGATTTAAGGGAGATTGAAAAACAGGTAAAAGAATTGGCTGACAAACCTGGGTTGAATGTGACTGAACTTGGGCAGCAGTTAATGACTTCAGTTGGTCAGAAAATAGATGATACGTTGGGTGCTAGAGAACAACAATTGATAGAAAAGGTGATATCTGAGATCACCAAGCTGAAGCCAGAGCACATCTTGCACAGATTAAACTGCTTGATATTAGTGATGCTCATCTTTTGGGAATCACTAAGGAAGAGTATGCCAGAGTAAAAAATGATGACAGGATAGTGGGCATGTTGAAAGAAATGCTTAACATTGAACTGGACAGGCACTATCCTGATGAAGAAGCTGAATGAGCTGGTCACTGGCTGCAACAATCTGGCAACATCTTTAAAAGAAGCCTTTGACCTCACTCAGTCCAAGGTCACAACCTCAATCTCCAACTTGTTGGGCAACACTGTTAGAACATCTGAAGTGGATTTAAGGGAGATTGAAAAACAGGTAAAAGAATTGGCTGACAAACCTGGGTTGAATGTGACTGAACTTGGGCAGCAGTTAATGACTTCAGTTGGTCAGAAAATAGATGATACGTTGGGTGCTAGAGAACAACAATTGATAGAAAAGGTGATATCTGAGATCACCAAGCTGGCTACTCCTCAGGTTGATCTGGCCCCACTCACTACTGAGATCAACCAGTTGAGGGGCAGTATTGATAACTTGAACACCCAGGTATTACTTCATGCTCAGTCTCTGGATAAACTGACAACTGAAGTAGAATGTTTGAAGAAAAAGGATGAAGAAGTCAAGGATAAGGTGGTTTCTGGTCTGGATGAAGATTCCAAGATTTTGAATGAACTAAAAACTGGTCAGGAACAAGTTGCAGCAAATGTTCTGACCTAGTCAAAAGAAACCAACCACCTATGGAGATCTTTCAGGATGATGTGCACCATATTCAAAGAATGCAAGAACATGCAATCGTGGCAGCCTCTTGACCGGTTGCCAGCTCACCATTCTGAATGGGAAGTTATTAGGGCAGGTCTAGATGCTGCCAAGGGGGAAAGAAGTGCAGTTCTTGCATAAATTCAAACTGAAAGTAATCCATCTGGAACTCAAACAGGTAGTGAAATGATTGTGGCTGCCAGTACTGAAGCTGGTGAGCAAAGAATTGATGAAACTGGTGATGTAAGTGATAGGGGGAATGTTGTTGTTGTTAACAAAGGCAAAGGTTTAGTATCTGATGTATCTGCCCAGCCGGCCACTGATGTACCTATGTTGAAAACTGGCAATCTGGATAGGCTTCCTCCAGTTTCAGAAAGTTATAGCCAAAGATTGGCTAGACTTGGCAATGAAATTAAAGAAAGAAAGAAGATGAAACAAAGAAACCAAGCTGAAGCCAGAGCACATCTTGCACAGATTAAACTGCTTGATATTAGTGATGCTCATCTTTTGGGAATCACTAAGGAAGAGTATGCCAGAGTAAAAAATGATGACAGGATAGTGGGCATGTTGAAAGAAATGCTTAACATTGAACTGGACAGGCACTATCCTGATGAAGAAGCTGAATTTGATGCCAGAAGTTTGAATATATCAGTGGATAAGGCAAAAGAGAATCAGGCCAGTGGGATCATGAGAAGAATTGAAAATGTTAAGAAGGTTGTAAAAAGGGTATTGAATCCACCAAGAAGGAACCCTCAACCAAGAAAACCACTGACCAGAGATGCTGACCTTAGTACATTCATAGAACCAACTGGCGAGGTATCGAATGATGACATCAAGTCTGCTGTACTGGCTGCTGGAGCTGGGAGTATTAAAATATCAAATGAATCTGAAGCAAGAAGCTATTACTCCCAGATCATGGCAACCAGAAGACATAGTGGGACTATCAATGGTGTTAATGTAACAATTAAGCCAGGCACCAAGTACTTTCACGTTGAGGTCAGTTATACCAGAGGGCCACTGGTTAAAACTGACAATCCTGGTGCAATGCAATATGGGTTCTCGGAATGGGTGGAAATGGTGAACGTTTTGGATGCAAAGGCACAAAAGAATAGGTTTGAGAAAGCATGGGTCAACTTCTTGAAGGGCAAGATTCAACACAAAGAGAATCTGGAGCTGAAGTTGAACATTGATCCTGAAGACTCACAACCTATCTCTTCAGTGTCAAAGAGAAGACGAACTGGCGAAGGGCCATCTAATTAAGTTCTCTTTTCAGTTTATCTACTTGTAACTTTATTTACATTCTGTAACTTGTGTAAATTTCATTTTCTTGTATAAATGAAGTTACCAGTTTGTAACCACAAGGTAGATAATAGATTAGATCTAACAAACTTAAAAAGAAAAACCCAAGGCATTTATTGATCTATAAAAATGCCTTGGAAAACTTAGATAGATTTAATCGAACAAGTCTCTCCAGTTCACACTTGTACACATACAAGAACTGAAAAAGACTTGCTAATATTTCAGGACAAATAGGGGGAATTTGTTAGGACCAGTTTCAGTGAAACTGGCCAGTCTCCAGTTGCACCTGGAGACCAAGAAGATTTGTCCAGGAATATATTGAAGTCCAGTTGCATCGTACAGTTAACGCAACTGAAGACTTCCTCCAGTTGAGAACTGACCAGTTGAAGAATCCTTCCAGTTGGAGTCGAAGACAACAAGTGGAAGATAGAGAATGACAATGGCAGCGAAGCCCAGTTGACATTCTAGTCAGTTACAAACTGGAGACCGTCAGTGGAAAGCTCTTACAAAGCTTTACACTGATTACGAGGAATTGACTTTTATGTTTTATGTGCTTTTACCCGGATAATAAGATTTATCTTATTATTTAAGTACAAAAAGGTACATAAAGCTGGTTGAGTAAAGTTGCTTTATACTGCAACTTTACACTGCATTTTAAGGAATTAAATGCTATTTCTTAAATGTTCTCAACCATATTTGTACGGCCAAAGTTAACATCCCAATGTTAACTTTGCCTATAAATACAAGTCATTGCACAACAAGAATAACAAGTGAGAAAACACTTCGAAAGATTTCACACTTTGCATACCTGCAATATTCTTGGTGAACTTGTGCAATCTTCTCTCAATTGTAAAAAGGAACATTTCACAACTTTAAGTGTTTCGATTGTTTAGAGAAATTCCAAGTGTAGATTAATTTTAGTTCATAGGTTGTTAGGATATTTACATACTTGTATTATCTTGGTTCCGCAACAACCTTGTAATTTATTTAAAGTTAATAAATAAATTACACTTGAAAATTACATATTGTCTCACCAATTTACTTTACAAGTATTTTGTATTATTGCATTGTTCTTTACTTATTGTCACTTAAATAAGTAATCTATCTAGAACTTGGTATATACTTTCTGTAACTGGTCGTCTCCAGTTCAGCGTTTATATTGCAAAGTAACTCCACCATCGACATAGAGGTGTCTTCAGATAGTACCATCTATTGAGTTGGGACTTACAAAAAGTGCTTTCATGAATTCAAAGTCTATCAAATGGATGTCACCAGGGTTCATTAATGAAGAAAAACCTCACTGGGTGTACAGACTGAACAAAGCTTTATATGGTCTGAGACAAGCACCTAGAGACTGGTATGATACTCTAACTAAACATCTTCTGAAAAATGGTTTTAAAAGGGGTGCAATAGATAGTACTTTGTTCATCTTGCATGATAAAGGAAATCTACTACTTTGTACAAATTTATGTTGATGATATTGTGTTTGGCTCTACTAATGAAAAGATGTGTGAATTTTTTTCTAAAATCATGTCTTCTGAGTATGAAATGAGTATGATAGGTGAACTGACATATTTCTTGGGTCTTCAAGTAAAACAAACCAAATATGGTATTTTTATAAATCAAGAAAAATTTGTTCAGAGATTTATTAAAGAAATATCAATTTGATTCAGTTTCATCAAAAGATACTCCCATTTCTGCTCCTTTAACTTTGGATTCTGAACCTCATGGAAAACCAGTGGACCACACAAAATATCGTGGTATGGTGGGTTCACTGATGTATTTAACTGCAAGTAGACCAAACATAATGTTTGCAACATGTCTTTGTGCACGAATTCAGTCTGATCCCAGAGAAGCACACTTAAATGCTGTGAAAAGGATTTTCAGATACCTTAAAGGTGTCCCCAGACTTGGTCTTTGGTATCCCAAAGGCTCAAGTCTAGATCTAATGGGTTATTCAGATTCGGATCATGCAGGTTGTAAGATAGATAGGAAAAGTACCATAGGTGGTTGTCATTTCCTAGGTGGCAAATTGGTGAGCTGGACCAGTAAGAAGCAAACTTCATTGTCACTTTCCACAGCTGAAGCTGAATACATTTCTGCAGCAAGTTGCTGTGCTCAGATTCTGTGGATGAAGAACCAGCTAACTGACTATAGTGTTACTTACACAAAGACTCCAATCTTTTGTGATAATACCAGTGCAATTGCCATATCTCACAATCCTGTCATGCACTCCAAAACCAAGCACATTGATCTCAGGTATCATTTTATTCGAGATCACATTATGAAAGGTGATATTGAACTTCATTTTATTCCCACTGATAAACAACTCGCTGATGTTTTTACAAAACCTTTAGATGTCAAAACTTTTAAACATCTCGTCAGTGAGTTGGGTATGTTAAATCCTTAAACTGGTAATCTTGTTATGAACGCCTCAGTGACACTGATGAAGTTCACTAGTTAAAGAGATCCATGTAATCTTTGCTCGCCTATCGAACGCCTTTGTGATACTATCTTGGCACTAATTGATTCATGGATCATCATTTCAGGGGGAAGTGTCAAAATTTTTTGTAATTAAATAAACTCTTTTTCTGAGGGGGAACTTGGTTTTCCACAAAAATATTTGACTGAAGTGTCTCAGATTACCAATTTATCTCAGTTGAGTTTTTAAACTGAGATGGTTCAGATTTCCTGAAACTGATCATGCTCAAATTTTGTTGAGTCATCACTGAAATCCTTTGGTCCTTTCTATGATCTTTTGATACTTGGTCAGTTGTGTGTACACGTTACTTTTACTGTGTAATGGTTAAAATATTATTTATCATGCTTACGTGTCGCACAAGTTGCGCCATAAATGGAAAAGTTTTTAGAAAATGTGGGGTAACCAACCGTCTTTGCATTTAATGCGGACGTAAACCCAAAAATTATTTTCGGATTTCAAACCCGATCAAAATTGATTTCGATTAAAATATATTTGGTTGATTTCGGGTTTTGAAATTCAAAATTATTTTTGAATTATTTATTTAGAAAACCTTCTGTCTTTCATAATAAATACCATTTTCTTCTACATTCCTTCATTTACTTCTCTTTTCATTTACTCCCAATCATCAATCTCTCTCTTCATTTCCTCTCTTCAAAAATTCTTTAAAACCCTAAATTCATTCAATCAATTTTGAGTTTTCACTTGTAGAAATGGCAAAATCATCATCTTCTCAGCCCAAATCTCTTATTAAGTTTGAGTACAATCCATCTGAAGCAGTCAAACCTAGTCCGGCATGGCAAAAGGGTTTTAATCCTTCAACCCTTAGGTTCAACATGTACAGTTTTTTTGCCGCTCTAAATATCCATACGGCAACATTAATGGGGAGAATAAATAAATTCTATGAAGAGTCTCCTCTTTATTATGCCTTGACTGCTAATCCTCAAGTAATATATCATAGATACTTACTTGAATTCTGGTACACTGCTATCATTAGCAAGGAAGAAAAGTCCATTGCCTTCACTCTCAATGAGGGCACAAAGCGGTGTATCATCACTCTCGAAGGGTTCAGAGAAGCTCTTCATCTGAACTATCTTTGACCTCCCTCAGTCTATGCCCATAGATTGAAAGGAATAAATTTTAGGGAGGTTTTGCAGGCCACTGGTCATGATGACATGGTCGATGCAAATGGCGAAGTGAAGACCTCTGGCTATATTATTCTATCTGGCTTTGGCAACTGCTGGAGGTACTTCTGGACTCAAATTGTTGAGTGCCTGGGTAGGAATCATGGTGGCTTAGACCAGATTTCATTGCCTCAAGTCGAAATGCGGTACTATTTATGGCATGAGATTGAAGTTGATTTCGCTGAGATACTCTTCTCTCAGTTGATAACCAAGTTAAAGGGCAAAAGAACTCCTCACATCTCATTTGCCAGGTTTCTAAGCATCTGCTTCATGAATATTCTTGGAGATTCGTACAATGATGAGGAGCTTGAGTCTTCAGTAACAGTGTTCAGTCGGGACTTCACAAATGTGTCCACTTCAGAAGATGAACATGCACTCTCTGCTGCAATGACTCGGGTAATATCTAAAACTGTCTCAGCACGACCGGCTGGTTCAAAAAGATCACTGAGCGGGCCACAAAAGAATGTGGGACCCATTGGTGCATCTGGTGGTAAAATGTTAAAGTTGTTTAAAACCCGAACAACTTCATCTACCCAACCACCATCCTCCTCCTCCACTGACCAACCTGAGGACCTCCCAAAAGGTTCCTCAGGATCTCCAAAGGGCTTATTAAAACAACAAAAATTTAAGAGATCATCCTCACAGCCCAAGGATGTTAGTACCGAAGTTAACCCTTCTGGTTCTTCCCAACAAGAACCAGAAGAATCGAGTCAAAGGGAAAACCCACAAGCAGCCATCCCCAAAACTTCTTTAGGAGGGGATGGTGAAGAGAATATAAGTGTATCAGCCTAGCACACAGTAGAGTCTATGTCTTCACTTGCACCCCCTGAAACTTCACATATCTTACACTCTTCTGTAGCATGAACTGATGAAGGTTCTGAGGTGACACCCTTGGAAACTGAAGTTCCAAACTCTACGGCCGATGAAGTAATTCTTGACGATGGTATGAGAGTCACTAAGGCAACCCCAGTGTCTACTGTTACTGGAGATGAAGCTTTGGCTGAGCCAAACATCTCTGAATCTGGTGACGATGCATCTGCAGCAACATTTGTTGAACCAGAAGCTGGTTTAGGTTCCAAGGATCTGAACCAGGGCATATCTGATCAGACTGCAGTCTTGACTGCTTTCTGGGATGATGATGAGCCACCTCAGGGGAATCTTGATTCCCTTGCTGACTTTGAGTTTGACAAAAACTTATTGGAGGTCAATTAGTCGTCTAATTTTGAGCCAACCTTCAATCTCGCAAACGTCCCTCCTCCCCCAGAAATCCAAAATTTTGAACACCCATATCAACCACCACCAATAAGTCTTAAACATCCCTACTTTCCACCAGGCTCAACACCTGCTTATATCACTTCACCACGTTTTCAACCACAACTTCAACACATTCACCCACAACTTCAAACCGTTCCAAGGCCCACAACTTCAACACATTCACCCACAACTTCAACACATTCCAACCCACAACTTCAACACATTTCAACCACAACTTCAACACATTCACCCACAACTTCAACACATTCACCCACAACTTCAACCATTCCATATCACTTCACCACGTTTTCAACCACAACTTCAACACATTCACCCACAACTTCAAACCGTTCCAAGGCCCATCAATTATGATGATCCAGTTGAAAAGGAGTTGGACTCTGAAACTAAGTCTGAGAGTCCAACTGAAATGCAAATAGAAAAGGCACTGGATGGACCAGGAAATTTTCCCTTTGTTGCTTCTGCTTCTGCACAACCACCTCCTCCTTTGAGTGTGGAAGCACAGTTAGAGATACAAAATGCCGAAGTCCAAAGCCTACTTCTTCAAGGTGGAGGACTTAACTAAATCTCTAACTGCCAACACTAAGTCCCTGGCTGATCTGAAAGGTGCTCAGGTGTATCTTGGCACTGAGCTGACCAAAGTTGCAGGAAATGACGGATTAGTGTCTGGGAAGCTGAATGAGCTGGTTCATGCATGTAATAAAATAAGCTCAGCCATCAGGGAAGCTTTCAGACTGACCAAGAGAGATGTGCAAACCTCAGTTGTCGCAAACTTGACATCCTCTGTTGAACTTATCAAGCAAGATGTATTGGCAGTCGGGAAAGAGGTTAATGAGTTGGTAAAGAAGCCCAGTGTTAATGAGAAGGAACTTTGGACTTCTATAAGTGTTGGTTTGATTGAAAAGTTGAAGTCTGAGCTGTCTCAGGAAATTGTTGCTCAGATTTCTGCTTCAGTGGCTGAGAAAGTTGAAGAACGGGTCAGACGAATGGTCTCTGAATTGACTCATGACACTACAAAAAGAGTTGATAAAGAAGTTGAAGATGTGCAAAAATCCATTGAAACTCTTGATGTGGCTGTCAAATCTCAATCGAAGCAGCTTGATGAAATTTTAACTCTGCTAAAGAAAGAACAAGTTGTTGCTCCTCATCCTCCTGCTTCATTTACTGCAGAAGATAGAAAACTGCTGGCTGATACTGTTGATAAAGAATCTCCGAACCTCAACTCCTCCTTCAGATTGAGGGCTCAATTTTCTACTATGGCGAAGGACATTTCTGATTGCCTTCAGCAGCAGAGTTGGGAACCTCTGAAGGCTATGCAAATGGCCATTAAATTATATTCTAAGATGCCTTCTGAGGTCCCCAAAGGTGGAAAAGATCAAGTGCCTATTGGCTTGCTATCTAGTACACAAGAGATTATTGAAGCAACCAAGAAGCAAACTGAGACACAAGCTGGTGGTGCTTCAGTTCAGGGGGAACAAAGTGGTTCTGAGACACGTGTTTCTGAGCCTGCAAGGAAGGATAAGGGTAAAGCCCCAGTTGTTGAAGAACCCAAGTCTAAAGGGTCAAAGGGTTCTGGGCTGGTTGTTGGTGAGAACATTGATGAGCATGGTTATCCTCTGCATGATCTGACTGCTGATGGTAAGAAGTTAAAGGCATTGCAGAAGAAAGTGTCAAATGAGTTCATGGCCTGGAGAGAAAACAGAGAAAGGGAAAGGGCACAACATCTTTTGATGGGATCCCTTGACCACATTGATGCTGTAGCCTTGGGTCTTTCCTTAGAAAGATATCAGATAATCAAAGAAGATCCAAGGGTGTAAAAGGCCTTGACTGAGATGGCTGACCATGAATATGGTTGTATGTATTCTCCTCTGAAACAAAAGCTAGAACATCTCACATTTAAGTTACCCATTAAGGACTTAGTGAAAAACAGAAACAATGAGATGGAAATTAAAAAGAAATCTATTCTAGCTGAAGTTGCAAAGATTGAAAAAGAATTTACAAGGACACCACCAAAAGCAAAAGTGACTGGACCAAGATCATCAAGGAAAAGTACTCATGATGCTGACCTTTCTACCTTCAAACCAATTTCAGATGATGCTGCAGAAATACAAAGAAAACATGAAAAAGATTAATATGAGCACTATCTGAAACATCGATTCCACCCTTCCAAAATTATTGATGTAGAAGTTGTTAAAGAAGATGGATTGAAGTTATTTGATCTGGTGGTCACCAGAGAAGGAAGGGCATCAGCTGAGTATAATCAGGTCTCAGTTCATGGATTTGGCATTTCTAAGCATAGAGAAATGATCCCCATTCTGAAGGCTAAGCCAAAATCTCATCTCATTGGTGCATGGATGTCAAGAATACAACAAAAGATGCAAGCCAAGGTAGAGATGGAGAACAGATTATTTGGGAGGTAAGATCATTCACCGCTAAAGAGGAAAGCTTCTGAAAGCCCTTCTAGCTCAAGGCCTTCAAAGAAGTAGCTTCTTCTTTCATATCATCATGTATTTATTTTCAATTTTACTCTTGTAACAAACATTTTACTTCAGTTTGTATATATGTTGCAAGTTGTAACCAACAAGTAGATGATAGGTTTAAGTTAGAAAAACTTACAAGAAAAATTCTAAGGCATCAATGATCTATAAGATGTCCTTAGAAAATTTTTATAACTTAAACAAAACTTGGATTTCAGACTTACAAACATGTATAGATAGAATTCTGAGATGCGTGCACTATTTCAGGACAAATAGGGGGAATTTGTTAGGTCGAAATCGACCAAGTATGATTTGTCCAGAAAATAGTTCGAAGACCAGTAAAGAATACTTGTGCAGAATTCTGAAACGTTTCAGTTTCAGAATATTCACTGAGCTTCACTTTAGTTCAGATCAACCTCAAACTGAAAGCATTCATCTGAAGTCAAACACTAAAGAATGAAGAAAGAGAATCATCTCAGTAGCAGAGCAAAGATAAGATTCTACCTGATCGAAGACTGAAGCATCTAAGTGTAAAGTACTTACAACAGTTTACACTGATTACGAGGAAGCCTTTTGACTTTACCAACCTTTACCCGGACAATAACATTGTCTCTAGGTAAAGTACAAGGTTGTGTAAAAGGTTGGGAATAAAAGGTGTAAAGTCACATCAATTGACTTTCACACATATTCTTAAATTACGCATATTAAGGAATTAACTTTAATTCCTTCAATGCTCCCAACCATATTTGTACGGCCTTGTCCATGTCATCATGGACTTTGCCTATAAATACAAGGCTTCTCACAAATTGCAAGCTACTCAAAACTTTGGCATTGCAACTTGTGAATTATACTTTAAGTAATCTTAAGAGTATTTCCAAGTTATTTAGATCACTTGTATTTCAAGGTTGTTTAGATACTACACATTTGTGTTTATCTTTGTTCCGCATCAACCTTTGTATTTTATTTAACATAATTAATAAAATACATTTGAAAAGTACAACGTGTCTCAATGCTACATACTTGACTTATATACATCATTTATATAGTTTCAGCACCTTTAGTTTCTTGCAATTTACTTTCAGTTACTTACATTTATTGTTTAATCCATATCTGGATCGTCATTCTGAACTGGTCTCATTCCAGATCAGAATTGCTTGCCAGTCGGGTAATCCATCAATTTGGGACTTACAGGTGGCAACCGAGAGCTAGTACCGAGGAAGCCCATATGTCCCGATAATCCGTTCATCCAGGTGCCGCAAAGATGTATGCTGATTTGAAACCCATCTATTGGTGGCCGAATATCAAGAATGATGTGATAATGCATGTGCAAAGATGTGTGGCGTGTGCTCAAGTGAAAGTCGAGCATCAAAAGCCATATGCGAAATTTCGGCAACTTGATATTCCTCAATGGAAACGGGATCACATTACCATGGACTATGTAAGCAAGCTTCAAAGAACGCCTAAGAGCCATGACATGATATGGGTTATTGTTGACCGTTTGACGAAAAGTGCTCATTTTCTTCCCGTTCGTGAGAATGCTCCAATGGAGAACTTTACTAAATTGTACATCAAGGAGGTGGTAACTAAACATGGTGTTCCATTGTCCATTGTTTCCGATCGTGAAAGCATTGGAATGCCGCCTTTTGAGATGTTATATGGTAGAAAGTGCCGGACTCCAAGTTGTTGGTTGGAGCTGGGTGAAAAGCAACTTGTCGGGCCGGAAATTGTGCAAATAATGGTTGATAAAGTGAATGTTGCTAAAGAAGCCTTATGTGTTGCTCGTGAACGCCAAAAACAATATGCCGATAAGAAAAGAAGACCTTTTGACTTTAAAGAGGGCGAGATGGTTAAGCTCAAGGTTTCACCTTAGAAAGGCGTTATTCGTTTTGGGAAGCGGGGAATGGTAAGTCCTCGTTTATATTGGACCTTTCAAGATTCTTGAAAAGGACAATGAGCAAGCATTCTGGTTAGAATTACCCCCCGAGTTGGAGGGCATCCATAATATATTTCACGTGTGCTACTTGAGGAAATGTCTTGCAAATGTGACTAATGTGATACCTTTGAAAGATGTAATCATTGACCCAAAGAAGAAGATCGTAGATGAACTGGTCAAGATTCTTGGCCGAAAGCAAAAAAGACTTCGAAAGAAAAACATTGACCTTGTGCTTGTGAAATGGAAGCACACTCATGGAGAAAGCTTGACTTGGGAAACCGAGTCCAGGATGCGGGAGAACTATCCGCACCTAATTGATGCTGAAGTGTTCCGAGGACGGAATCCTCTTAAGGGGGATGTATATGTAACATCCCGAACTTTTATTTAACGGTTGACATGAGTCGTTAAGTCAATACTTCATGTTCGTTAAGTCTCTAGGAGATTTAATGCTTATATGTGATTAAGGTGTTATATGTGTGAGGCTTTAATGCCTTAATGATTTATGTTCTAAGGTGTTTAACGTATAGTTTAAATGCCTTTAGAGGTGCTTGGAGTGTTTAATGTGTTGTAAGTATTCCCAATAGGTGATTTTATCCTAATATGAGCCATAAGGAAGTCTAGGGACTAGTTTTGACATAGGGGGAAACTAAAAAACAGGATTAAGGGTTAATTAGACCCTAATTGCAATCAAACATCAGTTTCTTCTCCTTTTTTCTCAAACCCTAGCCGCCCCTTTGGTCTCTCGAGCAATTCTTGTCCGATTCATCCATTCTTTTGGTGTTTTGAGTGAGATGTGGTTTAAACATTGTATTCCTTTCATGATTTAATGTTCAATTGATCATTTATGTCACCTCATATCTGTTCTTGAGGTTTAATTAGGATTCAAATGCGTTTCTTGGTCGATTTAGGTCATTTCGGGTGTCAAAACGATTGTAAAATGTGTTTAAAGAAGCCATGAATCAATATATGATTTCATAGTGTCAATTGAATCATATTTTCGTTGTATATGAACTGTAGGTGCCAAGGTTAATTTCCATGGATGTTTGATGGTCGAGATTTTTTGTAAAACAAAGTGTTTATAAGGTCTGAAAATTTAATCATATTGCAAAAATCGTATCTCCTTTATCATAATAAGTTAGGAGATGAATTTTACATTTTTAAAAAGCTCTATGTGTCCTCTAAATTCGATATGAAGAAAGTTTCTTGTGATTTTGCTCAGAGATATGTGAAAAATGTCGATTTCCAATAGTAGTTGGATTTCGGGCAAATTGTGTAGGCCTGTTTTGAAAACGCCATAACTCGTTCTTTATAACTCTTCAAGAGTCAAACCTTACATTTCTAAAAAGGTCTTTGAGTCCTCTAGATTTGCTAAAAATTAAGTTTTCTCTCATTTGGTCGTCTTGTATCCCAAAAGTAGTCTACAAAACTGAAAATAGTCAAAAAGGTGAAAGTAGTCTACAAAGAGACAAGTAGTCTACAAATTATGAAAGTAATTTACAAAAGAGTCAAGTTGTCTACAAAAGATGAATGTACTTAAAAATAGACTCGTAGTCTACAAAAAGATGAAAGTAGTCAACAGTGAATATTATTCGACACGTGTATGAATTGAAGATCAGTTTAGCTTCATGTATACTCGTTAATTGGTCCTATGTTTATTATAGGTAGTCGGGAATACTTGCTTTGCACGGTAACCTTAGTTATTGTTTGTGTGCACTTGTACAAGGTAAGATTCACAACTTTGACATGCTGAGGGTTCAACAAACATATGTGCATGTGTAGAAGTGAAGTGTGATGATTACATGGCTTGTTTTCTAGTTCACTAGACTTTGTAAGTTGCCATGACACGTGCACGTTTAAGGCCCAAATGTTAAGATGAAATTATATGATGAATGTTTAGGTAATGTAATCACCTAAACTATATGAGATGAAAATCGAGCTCGTACTTTAGATGAAAGTGTTAAGCTTAACTCGTACTTGCCCTTGCTAGGCTAGTGCGTAGATGTGGTTGCTTGGGTGGCTCCTTGCAACATGGTAAGATGTGATTGAGTAACTCCGGGAGGCCTAACCAGCCCCATTGTCTTGAACATACGGACTACTCCGGGATTGGCTTGCCATTCCTTAACGACATTGATGGACCACCGTAAGGCTTATCCGTCCAGTCGGGTGTAAGGTTCCCTGTTAGGTCTAATGACCGCCTACACACAAACTTACACCTATATAAGATGTGTGACTTATGTCACAACTACAAGATGTTAGATGTTATATGTGAGGTGTAAAAGATGACTAGGCACCTTTAGGATGATCCATCCTATATGAAATGATGTTTAATGCAAGATGTGATATGATAGATGTGATGACTTGTGATATGTGCCTTAAAGACAAAATGTGACTTTTCATAATGTTTAAATGAACAAATGATTTATTAACCATGTGTTATCTTACTTAGCTAATTCGTTAGCTAACAATTGTTTTTTGAAATGTGTTGATCCCTCAGGTTCAGCAAGCTTGAGCTAGATGATGAATAAAGTGTGAGGCATGGGTAGATTGCAATGAAGCTCGCTTTAAATTACCCATAGTTGCTTCTCATTAGACATTTGACGTTTATTTAGATGTTATTGACTATGTAGTTACCTTTGATGTGGGTTGTTTAATGTTGGGCAACCGTTGGATTTCCATTTGAACTATTTGTGATGACATTGCTAGTAACACCGTTTAATAAATGAACCAAATATGTCCTTTTGGTTTTGACGCCGTTAGGCGAATTTTTTTTGGAAATCCATATTTTTAAACGACAGGTGTTACAGTTTTCAATTCATTTACATGGCTTATGGTCTTGAACCAAAACACCACAATAGATAACAATACACCTTATAACATAGGAAAGACTTTCATTTTGTTAATCGTTCCAGATCTATAATCATACAACAAACGGGTCATTTGCCCGCCTTTACCCAATGTATCAAACTGAACTTTCATCACCATATCCATACACAAACCATAAAATTTCAGGACTCATTGACTCCAAACTTTACAAATACAATAAGATCATCAAAAGGACACAAGTACATCAAGAGCCAAGAGTTTAAAAGGGATGCCACTAGGTTTCTAACAAAAGTACCATTTTCCGCAAAGTGACAAGTTATCTTCAAGATCGCTAGCAACTTCTACAATCCACAAATTTATTAGTTCTTTCTTCCGGAACCACCTATAAAATGGGTAAACAACTAAAAAGTAAGTGAATCCTTAGTGAATATACTTGCATACATTTATATACACGAAGGAGAGAAACGCACAAAGGACTATTACATGTAGCCTATGGCACCGCCGTGCGATATCTACATGCTCACCTTTGTACTTTAACGCATTACATGGATCATATAAGCAATATCAACACAAATCCCTGCCACATGCATATAATATCAACTATTGGGATTCTTAGGCCCCATACTCAAGAGGTTCTTAGGTCTCATACATCATATATCAAGAGGTTCTTAGGCCTCATACATCATATATCAAGAGGTTATCCTCATACATCAAATCGCCCTTACTTAGGCTTAACGCCGAATCGATTACCACAAGTGAATATACTTGCATACATTCATATATCAAGTGGGGGTTTTGTGACCGAGTTGTCACGTCGCTTATCAACTACTTGTGATCCATTTGAAAACATTAACAATATTTAAACTGGCTTTAAGAATGCCATTGAATTTTAGAAAATCCTTTTTAGCATTTTGGAAACCATTTGGAACCTTTGACCTTACACAAAATCATTTTATAATTGGGTTGTCATGGATCCAATTATTTAAACTAAATATGTAGGAAAGACTCCTGGATGGAAGATTAATTACCTTTGCAATTTTGACTTGTGAAAGTCAACATAATAACTAGTCTCATGTTCTTTCTTCTTCAACTTCTATATGAATATCTACCTTTCAACTATGCACCAAACTAACTATTTCATGTCACTTAAAATAGCTATTGTTGCAACTAATAATGCTTCTATTTCTTAACACAACTAGACTAAATCCCAGACTAGCTATCTAACTACTTGAAGCAACTAGAAACTTTAATAATCAATCCGTAGACTATTTCGAAAACCTTGCGAGAAAACAACGCATGCTTACATGTGTATGAAAGAACAGTAACAAAACTCCATGATACTTTTCATGGGAATAGAATTATCAAAACCCTATATGTAACAACTATTATAACACAACTTCGACGTAGAAATATCATACAAATAGAACCATGTTTACTTTCGTAAACTTGTTGTAAGCGGATGCACAAGAATTAGCAAAGTAACCATATGGACATTACAACACACTTTAAATGATTAATAATATAGTAACAAAGCGATTTGAGGTGTTGGTGTTTTGAGAACAAGAGTTAAAACAAAGTCGAAAGCTTCGCGGTCGTTAATGGTAACTTGAATATGGATCAACGAAACTTTACGAGACTTTGGGTAACTGTTTTGGCGGTGTCTAGGAACTGTTTGTGATTGAAAGTAAAAGTGGAGGTGTTGGTGTTTATGATATGCAACCGAGACGAAACCGAAAGCTTGTGTATGTTAATGGTAACTTGAATATGGATCAACGAAACTTTACGAGACTTTGGGTAACTGTTTTGGCGGTGTCTAGGAACTGTTTGTGATTGAAAGTAAAAGTGGAGGTGTTGGTGTTTTGAGAACAAGAGTTAAAACAAAGTCGAAAGCTTCGCGGTCGTTAATGGTAACTTGAATATGGATCAACGAAACTTTACGAGACTTTGGGTAACTGTTTTGGCGGTGTCTAGGAACTGTTTGTGATTGAAAGTAAAAGTGGAGGTGTTGGTGTTTTGAGAACAAGAGTTAAAACAAAGTCGAAAGCTTCGCGGTCGTTAATGGTAACTTGAATATGGATCAACGAAACTTTACGAGACTTTGGGTAACTGTTTTGGCGGTGTCTAGGAACTGTTTGTGATTGAAAGTAAAAGTGGAGGTGTTGGTGTTTTGAGAACAAGAGTTAAAACAAAGTCGAAAGCTTCGCGGTCGTTAATGGTAACTTGAATATGGATCAACGAAACTTTACGAGACTTTGGGTAACTGTTTTGGCGGTGTCTAGGAACTGTTTGTGATTGAAAGTAAAAGTGGAGGTGTTGGTGTTTTGAGAACAAGAGTTAAAACAAAGTCGAAAGCTTCGCGGTCGTTAATGGTAACTTGAATATGGATCAACGAAACTTTACGAGACTTTGGGTAACTGTTTTGGCGGTGTCTAGGAACTGTTTGTGATTGAAAGTAAAAGTGGAGGTGTTGGTGTTTATGATATGCAACCGAGACGAAACCGAAAGCTTGTGTATGTTAATGGTAACTTGGTAACAGAGCTATGGTAACAGTAAATTTGTTTTGTGGGTGGTCAAATATGGTGGTTTTGGTACAGTAACTGAAGAGAAATAGGAGTAGTAACAAAGCTTTGGATCCCCTGGTGCACACTCTTCATCTTCGATCACATCTTCGTTTTATAGCCACGGAAAGCAAACGAGCCTTATCACTATGAGATTATTGTCGGGGTAGCATGTTCCCCACAAAGATGAATAACACTAGTCTTCAACAGTGCCACTACGTACTGTCTTATCATCATGCGGAAGCGACGAGAGACTTAAATTCAAAAAGTTGAATCTGCACGTCCCTCTAACGAGGTCAAAATCCTCTGTCGAGGTCGACCTCTAACGAGGTCCTTCCCCCTCTGTTGAGTTCTTCCTCTAACGAGGTCTGGTTCCCTCTGTCGAGGTCTTCCTGTTTTGTCATTTAGTGCAGCTTTGACTTTCTTTTCCGTTTGACTTATTTTTGATCCGTTTCTTCACCGATTCTTGTTCAATCTTTATTTTATCTTACAAAACAATTATGCAAGTAATAAGTATCTAAAATACATTCATTCATGATCAAATGTGTATAAATATTTTTTAAAAAGACCCGATAACGCTTAATTAAATATGTATAATTTAAGCGTTATCAAAACTCCCTACACTTGAACTTTGCTTGTCCTCAAGCAAACTATGTTTTAAAATGTCTTGACTGAATTCCTGAAAACATTTGATTTTCCAAAATTATAAATTATCAAACAATTACAGAGTAATGATTAACAATTTATTTAGATTTAAAAGTTCATAAAATCAATATGTTAATATCGCTGTAAAATGATTCTTCAAGCGCGAATATGCATGACTTGTGTAACACCCCAACCAAGGCGGAACGATGAGATGTACAGAAAGTCGAGTATTCAAAACAAAGGATAATAGATAACATTCACCATAGCTTTAGTCGATAAAAATATTTTACAATGCACAAGCATGTGAACCAAATCCCAAGTACAATACGTCTACTATACTTGGATATTGAGTCCACGAAACAACTAACAAATACATGAGATGGTATACTACAATGATCAGGGCGGATTCCATTGCCCGTCACAAGGTTTGATCTTTAACTCCAAAGTGCAATGCAAACAATCATGATGCATATAATTCCTCAAAGCTTACGCTAATTCCTGAAAAGCATGAATAAAAAGTGTCAACTATGAAAACGTTGTTGGTGAGTGCATAGGTTTGCAAGTAAACCTCGTTACATATCCATTTCAAAATAGTTGAGAAATTCATGGTAAATTATAAAGTTTCATTTGTCACATTTATCGTGAGAGAAAAATGTATCAATCGATTGATCATTCATCATACCAAAACCATTCGGTCATCAATGTTTCAATATCGCCAATTTCAACAACTTTCAAGATTCCATATAAGGTCCAATACCCAAACCATATGTTCAATCCATAATATCCAACCATAAATAATATCAATGCCACTTGGTCAATGGTAAGACTACCACGACGTAATTCGATGAGATTGTTCTTGAGCCACTACTAAGACCGGTTATGTCCCAATAATCAGATATATTATCCCAAATGATAAGATAATGATAAGCACATGATGTCAATCACGTGCATAAAGATAACCAAGGGTCGTGCCATGGAGACGACCATAAATATATAGTAGTTAGAGCACCGCGAGGCCGGACTGGCAATGAAGGTGGCCACAAAGGCAGACCAAACATCCCACCATTACCTATAATAGTGGATGAGGGGACAAATCCTAGTTGCGCAACCCTCTAACTACAGGCCTCAAATGAGTTAATAGTAGTGTACAGGGGACCACCGTTTGACAGTACTCAAGCTCATCATATAACATATAACACGTTGAACATACAATATAACTCCCATATCATTATCATTATTTCAAAGAATCATTTCATAAGAGAAAGTCATTTTAATTAATCATGCTTTTCACCCCGCAAGTAAAACATATAAAAGTGTTTGAAAGGGGGCTATGACTCACCTTGATATGCCGCATATTATATTCACTTATCCAAAATGAGTACTTCCCATCTATCGCTTCCTTGATCATATATTCCATCATGGTCCTCAACCACATTTCAAAGCCAAGACTATCCCTACGAGAGGACTAATATACGTAAGTTCCTATCTTAAGCCATCACTTAGAAATGCCACTTTCGTTATGTTGTCATAAATTTTGGGATCCAAGTATATTGTTAATATTTGCAACTTTTTGGTTGTAGAGAGTGTTGGTGTAAAAGGGTCACTTTCATTATACATGTAGTTATAAGTTGTTAGAATTTCGGTAACTTGCCTTTGATTATCATGGTTCCCATTGTGTGCTTTGCTCGATTATAATATTTGACATTAGTAACTTCATAATATTAATATTTATGAATACTTTCTGATTTATAACTATTTATTTAATTTGATATCATTTAATTAATTATTTATTCATTTTCTTGATTTATTAACCAAATAATTCTTTAAAAATACTTTTAAGTACCTCACTTGCCTTTATAATTTGTGGCTAGTTATATTTGGGTTATATTCTGATTATTATGCTTTTTAACTTTAGAATATTGTGATATATATATTTATTTATGTAATTTTTCTATTAATTTAAAAATAGTTATTAATTAGTGATTCTCACTTACTTAATTATTTATATATTTATTTATTTATTTATTTTCTTTAGTAAGTTTTGATTATTTACTTTAGCTTTAATTATTTTTCTCCAGTTAGGTTTGAGTTATTTTTATCATTGGTTATGATTATTTAACCAATTTCATGATTTATATAATTTATTTATTTATTTATTTACCTTTTTAATTATCATTTAAATTTAATAATTAGTAGAAATTCTTAGAAGTCACCACATCACTTTTTGGCTAAAAATCCCAGGCCTTTTAGGAAACTTTTATCATGGGAAAAATCATATCAATTCAACCTCTCTTGTGTCTCGCTCATTTTGAGGATTCTAAGCTTATAAATCGTTTACCGAAATAGTGATTTAAGCCTCATTTTTCGAGCAATTCAAATGCGTCAAAATGGATTTTCATCCATATTTCATTATTTCCAGAATGTTCATTATATTTTGGTGTCTTAAGTCGTGATAGTGGTGGGGGTGTG
Source organism: Erigeron breviscapus (assembly GCA_034093135.1). NCBI lineage: Eukaryota > Viridiplantae > Streptophyta > Magnoliopsida > Asterales > Asteraceae > Erigeron > Erigeron breviscapus. Next base: position 17,933,631 of record CM067173.1, read on the forward strand.
ATATGTGCAAATTAAAGCTTTCGGTTAGTGCTTATATGAACCGAATTAGTGATTTGTAGGCTTGTCTTTGCCATGTAATAACCGAGTTAAGTTTTATAACTTTTATTTGACATATTCTCAGTAGGTTTATAATACTTTTTGTTACGATATTGTTGGAGTTGATTAAAGTTGCAATCTAGTGACTTTTAGCTTATTTTGTTGTGGAGAACTTTTACTTGAAATTTTCTGTTTTAACACTTATTTTCATAAAATGTTGAGTAGTCATTCTTGGTTGAGTTGAATTATTTGGACATTGGTGATTTTTATATAGAGACATATATGTGTCCTATATTTATGTGAATTTTTGCTAAATTTTTAGACATTGTTTACTACCTCTAAAAATTTCCAAACCAAAACTGGGCAGAACAAGAGCTGCTGTGCGACTCAAAATATTTTATAAAAGATTTCTATGATGAACATTTAAGAAAAATCTCCCAATTTTATTTTAAGTTAGGGACACTTTGAACTCAGTTCACACCAAGTTTAAACTTCTGAAACCTATTAGTTAAGAAATTAAAAATCGTCAAAGTTGACTAAACATTAAGACAAAAATCCAGTTTTGACCACTTTTGGTAGAAAAATCATATCTTTGGTTTGGTTTAATATTTTTGAGTGATTCCAGTTGGAGGTTAAACTTAACTCTTTTATCTACAACTTTTATTTTGAAAGTTTTGCTTGAAACGGCCCTCACATGTTCAGTTTATCCGTCCAAAGACAGAAGAATAATTCTGTCAGAAAGTATTTGGGTCCAAACAACTCACCAATGACCATTCTTGCTTTATTAACACTTGAGTTCATCATTTACAAGATTAATACTTTATTTTTATACCTCTTAACATCAAATTTCCAGATTATTATACCTCTTTTAACATATTTTTCACTTAATACAAGTCCATATCCATCTCATAATCCAACAACAAGATTCAACTTTCTTAGATCTAACATGCATTCATTCAAATCAACACTTTTCAATACCAATCTTTATAGATCTAACTTTCAACAACATAAAAACATCTTTTTAATGAAAAATCTCAGAAATATATTCTTCAAAATATACAAAAACATATAGATCTATCAAAAGAAAAATCACTTTAAAAGCTACTAATCTATAACAACACTTTTGGGTCTTAAACTTGTTGAATCCTTGGATCTTTCTCATAGATTTCGACATGCATATGCATGAGGAGAAAGATCCTATCAACTTTGCCTTCATCAAGTGTATATTACAAAGAAAACAAGAAGAAAACATAAACTTTTGATAAAACCTTTGAACATAAACAAGAACAATATAATCTAGTAAAGAAAACAAGAAGAAAACATAAACTTTTGATAAAACCTTTGAACATAAACAAGAACAATATAGCTCTAGTAAAGAGATGAAGATTTATACCCTTGAAGAACTTGGTTTTGAAGATGAAAAATGGACAGAATTTTCGGACCTATTTAGGCTCCTAATAACCCTTAATCCAAGCTTGAAACAACCCTTAATCTTATCTTGAAACAACCCTTAATCTTATCTTGAAACAACCCTTTCTTAACTTAACCCTTAATCTTATCTTGAAACAACCCTTAATCTTATCTTGAAACAACCCTTAATCTTATCTTGAAACAACCCTTAATCTTATCTTGAAACAACCCTTAATCTTATCTTGAAACAACCCTTAATCTTATCTTGAAACAACCCTTAATCTTATCTTGAAACAACCCTTAATCTTATCTTGAAACAACCCTTAATCTTATCTTGAAACAACCCTTAATCTTATCTTGAAACAACCCTTAATCTTATCTTGAAACAACCCTTAATCTTATCTTGAAACAACCCTTAATCTTATCTTGAAACAACCCTTAATCTTATCTTGAAACAACCCTTAATCTTATCTTGAAACAACCCTTAATCTTATCTTGAAACAACCCTTAATCTTATCTTGAAACAACCCTTAATCTTATCTTGAAACAACCCTTAATCTTATCTTGAAACAACCCTTAATCTTATCTTGAAACAACCCTTAATCTTATCTTGAAACAACCCTTAATCTTATCTTGAAACAACCCTTAATCTTATCTTGAAACAACCCTTAATCTTATCTTGAAACAACCCTTAATCTTATCTTGAAACAACCCTTAATCTTATCTTGAAACAACCCTTAATCTTATCTTGAAACAACCCTTAATCTTATCTTGAAACAACCCTTAATCTTATCTTGAAACAACCCTTAATCTTATCTTGAAACAACCCTTAATCTTATCTTGAAACAACCCTTAATCTTATCTTGAAACAACCCTTAATCTTATCTTGAAACAACCCTTAATCTTATCTTGAAACAACCCTTAATTTATCTTGAAATAACCCTTAATTTATCTTGAAACAACCCTTAATCTTATCTTGAAACAACCCTTAATTTATCTTGAAACAACCCTTAATTTATCTTGAAAAACCCTTAATCTTATCTTGAAACAACCCTTAATCTTATCTTGAAACAACCCTTAATCTTATCTTGAAACAACCCTTAATCTTATCTTGAAACAACCCTTAATCTTATCTTGAAACAACCCTTAATCTTATCTTGAAACAACCCTTAATCTTATCTTGAAACAACCCTTAATCTTATCTTGAAACAACCCTTAATCTTATCTTGAAACAACCCTTAATCTTATCTTGAAACAACCCTTAATCTTATCTTGAAACAACCCTTAATCTTATCTTGAAACAACCCTTAATCTTATCTTGAAACAACCCTTAATCTTATCTTGAAACAACCCTTAATCTTATCTTGAAACAACCCTTAATCTTATCTTGAAACAACCCTTAATCTTATCTTGAAACAACCCTTAATCTTATCTTGAAACAACCCTTAATCTTATCTTGAAACAACCCTTAATCTTATCTTGAAACAACCCTTAATCTTATCTTGAAACAACCCTTAATCTTATCTTGAAACAACCCTTAATCTTATCTTGAAACAACCCTTATCTTATCCTTAACAAACCCTTATTATTATTATTTTTATTTTTTTTTTTTGTTTTTTTTTTTTTTTTTTTTTTTTTTTTTTTTTTTTTTTTTTTTTTTTTTTTTTTTTTTTTTTTTTTTTTTTTTTTTTTTTTTTTTTTTTTTTTTTTTTTTTTTTTTTTTTTTTTTTTTTTTTTTTTTTTTTTTTTTTTTTTTTTTTTTTTTTTTTTTTTTTTTTTTTTTTTTTTTTTTTTTTTTTTTTTTTTTTTTTTTTTTTTTTTTTTTTTTTTTTTTTTTTTTTTTTTTTTTTTTTTTTTTTTTTTTTTTTTTTTTTTTTTTTTTTTTTTTTTTTTTTTTTTTTTTTTTTTTTTTTTTTTTTTTTTTTTTTTTTTTTTTTTTTTTTTTTTTTTTTTTTTTTTTTTTTTTTTTTTTTTTTTTTTTTTTTTTTTTTTTTTTTTTTTTTTTTTTTTTTTTTTTTTTTTTTTTTTTTTTTTTTTTTTTTTTTTTTTTTTTTTTTTTTTTTTTTTTTTTTTTTTTTTTTTTTTTTTTTTTTTTTTTTTTTTTTTTTTTTTTTTTTTTTTTTTTTTTTTTTTTTTTTTTTTTTTTTTTTTTTTTTTTTTTTTTTTTTTTTTTTTTTTTTTTTTTTTTTTTTTTTTTTTTTTTTTTTTTTTTTTTTTTTTTTTTTTTTTTTTTTTTTTTTTTTTTTTTTTTTTTTTTTTTTTTTTTTTTTTTTTTTTTTTTTTTTTTTTTTTTTTTTTTTTTTTTTTTTTTTTTTTTTTTTTTTTTTTTTTTTTTTTTTTTTTTTTTTTTTTTTTTTTTTTTTTTTTTTTTTTTTTTTTTTTTTTTTTTTTTTTTTTTTTTTTTTTTTTTTTTTTTTTTTTTTTTTTTTTTTTTTTTTTTTTTTTTTTTTTTTTTTTTTTTTTTTTTTTTTTTTTTTTTTTTTTTTTTTTTTTTTTTTTTTTTTTTTTTTTTTTTTTTTTTTTTTTTTTTTTTTTTTTTTTTTTTTTTTTTTTTTTTTTTTTTTTTTTTTTTTTTTTTTTTTTTTTTTTTTTTTTTTTTTTTTTTTTTTTTTTTTTTTTTTTTTTTTTTTTTTTTTTTTTTTTTTTTTTTTTTTTTTTTTTTTTTTTTTTTTTTTTTTTTTTTTTTTTTTTTTTTTTTTTTTTTTTTTTTTTTTTTTTTTTTTTTTTTTTTTTTTTTTTTTTTTTTTTTTTTTTTTTTTTTTTTTTTTTTTTTTTTTTTTTTTTTTTTTTTTTTTTTTTTTTTTTTTTTTTTTTTTTTTTTTTTTTTTTTTTTTTTTTTTTTTTTTTTTTTTTTTTTTTTTTTTTTTTTTTTTTTTTTTTTTTTTTTTTTTTTTTTTTTTTTTTTTTTTTTTTTTTTTTTTTTTTTTTTTTTTTTTTTTTTTTTTTTTTTTTTTTTTTTTTTTTTTTTTTTTTTTTTTTTTTTTTTTTTTTTTTTTTTTTTTTTTTTTTTTTTTTTTTTTTTTTTTTTTTTTTTTTTTTTTTTTTTTTTTTTTTTTTTTTTTTTTTTTTTTTTTTTTTTTTTTTTTTTTTTTTTTTTTTTTTTTTTTTTTTTTTTTTTTTTTTTTTTTTTTTTTTTTTTTTTTTTTTTTTTTTTTTTTTTTTTTTTTTTTTTTTTTTTTTTTTTTTTTTTTTTTTTTTTTTTTTTTTTTTTTTTTTTTTTTTTTTTTTTTTTTTTTTTTTTTTTTTTTTTTTTTTTTTTTTTTTTTTTTTTTTTTTTTTTTTTTTTTTTTTTTTTTTTTTTTTTTTTTTTTTTTTTTTTTTTTTTTTTTTTTTTTTTTTTTTTTTTTTTTTTTTTTTTTTTTTTTTTTTTTTTTTTTTTTTTTTTTTTTTTTTTTTTTTTTTTTTTTTTTTTTTTTTTTTTTTTTTTTTTTTTTTTTTTTTTTTTTTTTTTTTTTTTTTTTTTTTTTTTTTTTTTTTTTTTTTTTTTTTTTTTTTTTTTTTTTTTTTTTTTTTTTTTTTTTTTTTTTTTTTTTTTTTTTTTTTTTTTTTTTTTTTTTTTTTTTTTTTTTTTTTTTTTTTATAGTGAGAGACGTTGGGATATCGATCGTTGGTGGCTACTCATTTCCATTGTTACTTTGCATACTTTCCTTTATCGTCTTCTACCCCAATTAAAGAATCGTTCCAATAGCTTCTCGCCCACTTTCATCCTTCTTTGGTTTGACATTGGACATGCTTGCCGCTTCTTGAAAATATTGGCTTCGTTTGTGACTAATCACTTGTTAAGGGATTACCCCCTTAACATTTTTCCTCTAGAAAAATGTGAGGGATCTCCTGCTCTTCACTTCATCTCGCCTTCCTTGACGATCTTCAACTCAGCAATTTCCTTATTCCTTCGTGTAACAAATCTCCATCTACACACTTGTTTCGAAAAAGAAAGGATAGCTCGGAATCCTTTTTGTTACTCTTTAATCATGAGGGTTACTCAACACATCCTAATATCTTATCGCCCTTAATTAGTTTTCTTCTTCCAATTACCTTCATTTTCCAGCATTGCTAGTGATCTCCTCCAAGTTTTAAGGTACCTTTAATTACTTCTTTTTACGCTAGAAGGACCATTATCTATGACTCATCACCGACAAATCTCTTTTAACATCGCACATATAACCTATTCGGTTTCTTTGCTATACCTACGCATTCCTCATGATAGGATTTACACAATCCTTATGCTCTTAAGTAATCATATCACCACCATCATTTCAAGGTAAACACTTCGATGTCCTTATTCGTATGAACTCCTCCTTTAAAATAATCCTTCTTAGGTCCTCCTGACCTCTACAAAACTTTCAATTACTTTGCTCTCCTGAGCCTCATATCCATTTTCAGCTTTCTAAGCTAAGCTTCTTTTCAAATACAATAACCTAATGTCCTTAGAAATTGTGATATAATATAATTTAGGGGAAACATCGGTTACTTTATCCTTTTCTCAACCATTCGGTTTTCTCCATTTTCCTTTCGTTTTCTTATGGGTCACCATACTCCTTACCGTTTCGTCACTCTAATCCATCTCTAACTAGAGTAATCGTCGTCTTGAACAGCACACAAGCAGTCGCTAGTCCTTGCAGTTATCTCAAGGGTACTTGTCAGATCATGGTGATACGGATCCTTTGATCCTAACTCATCACAGATGCGAATTATCCTTATCACCCTTCCGTTCAAACATTCCATAACTAGCTCTTCACGGAGTTTGTAGTTTCTTGAAAAGTAGTTCAACGACCAACTTCCTCGATCGTTGTGGTAGTATGTGTTCTGACTTCTAGCGTCGTATTCCTTATTTAACTTTAGCGATTCCATGTTGTTTTCTCCTGCACTCTTCTTGGGCGCACTACTCCTTGGGTCGATGGTCCTTGACGATTAACCATGTGTTGCAAATTGTTCTTCACTCAGATTCATCTTGTTTTAGCTTACCTCCCTACGACCGTTGACCTTGAGGGGATACTTTTCACGACTCCCCGTGCTTCTAAACTCGGGTGTTGAGCGTATATCGCTTTCTCTTGGCTCAGTTGATATGTTCTACTACTAGCTTGTCTTTCGATAGAGGTTTTCCAATTGATATTCAGAGGATAACGTGTGGAGTGCCGTAAAGATGAACGCTACCGGAACTACATCTGGTAAATGGCGTCAATGCCTTCACTTCATTTGTTTGAGTCAAATGACATTTCTTCACTTCATATTCTACTCCAAATCATCTTCAATGATGCTAGTGAATAACTCTTCTTGAAAGATAAAGTATAATCTTGCACTTCATACTCCTTGTTCGAGTATCTACCTTTGCTGTGATTACCCCCTTAACATTTTTCCTCTAGAAAAATGTGAGGGATCTCCTGCTCTTCACTTCATCTCGCCTTCCTTGACGATCTTCAACTCAGCAATTTCCTTATTCCTTCGTGTAACAAATCTCCATCTACACACTTGTTTCGAAAAAGAAAGGATAGCTCGGAATCCTTTTTGTTACTCTTTAATCATGAGGGTTACTCAACACATCCTAATATCTTATCGCCCTTAATTAGTTTTCTTCTTCCAATTACCTTCATTTTCCAGCATTGCTAGTGATCTCCTCCAAGTTTTAGGGAAGTCTTATATTTATCCAAAGGTGACCTTCATGTCACACGACCTTCCTTTCGTCGGCCGCTCAATTTTTTTTTTTATATTTTTTTTTATTTTTTTTTTTTTTTTTTTTTTTTTTTTTTTTTTTTTTTTTTTTTTTTTTTTTTTTTTTTTTTTTTTTTTTTTTTTTTTTTTTTTTTTTTTTTTTTTTTTTTTTTTTTTTTTTTTTTTTTTTTTTTTTTTTTTTTTTTTTTTTTTTTTTTTTTTTTTTTTTTTTTTTTTTTTTTTTTTTTTTTTTTTTTTTTTTTTTTTTTTTTTTTTTTTTTTTTTTTTTTTTTTTTTTTTTTTTTTTTTTTTTTTTTTTTTTTTTTTTTTTTTTTTTTTTTTTTTTTTTTTTTTTTTTTTTTTTTTTTTTTTTTTTTTTTTTTTTTTTTTTTTTTTTTTTTTTTTTTTTTTTTTTTTTTTTTTTTTTTTTTTTTTTTTTTTTTTTTTTTTTTTTTTTTTTTTTTTTTTTTTTTTTTTTTTTTTTTTTTTTTTTTTTTTTTTTTTTTTTTTTTTTTTTTTTTTTTTTTTTTTTTTTTTTTTTTTTTTTTTTTTTTTTTTTTTTTTTTTTTTTTTTTTTTTTTTTTTTTTTTTTTTTTTTTTTTTTTTTTTTTTTTTTTTTTTTTTTTTTTTTTTTTTTTTTTTTTTTTTTTTTTTTTTTTTTTTTTTTTTTTTTTTTTTTTTTTTTTTTTTTTTTTTTTTTTTTTTTTTTTTTTTTTTTTTTTTTTTTTTTTTTTTTTTTTTTTTTTTTTTTTTTTTTTTTTTTTTTTTTTTTTTTTTTTTTTTTTTTTTTTTTTTTTTTTTTTTTTTTTTTTTTTTTTTTTTTTTTTTTTTTTTTTTTTTTTTTTTTTTTTTTTTTTTTTTTTTTTTTTTTTTTTTTTTTTTTTTTTTTTTTTTTTTTTTTTTTTTTTTTTCTTCTTCCAATTACCTTCATTTTCCAGCATTGCTAGTGATCTCCTCCAAGTTTTAGGGAAGTCTTATATTTATCCAAAGGTGACCTTCATGTCACACGACCTTCCTTTCGTCGGCCGCTCAATTTTTTTTTTCCTTCGGTCGATCAACATAGATAGGGAAGACCTTCAATTCTTTCTCCAAGTTAAAGCTTAGTATACTCTTCGCTTGTGCTTCCATGTACTTTGACTTACACACCACATATCTTCTCCGCCCTACTTTATGTACATGATCCAATAACATCTTCTATGCTATATAGTTATCCCAAGTATTTCACTTATGGACGGCCGATGTCTCACGTCTTTCGTATCCCTTGATGTCGCAGCAAGGGCAGGGTTCTAGTTACTCGATTTTGCCATTGCGGAGTGTTACGTAAGTGAGTGGTGTGTTGTTAGGGTACTAACTTTGAGGAGAAGCGGTGGTGATCATTACTTTGAATAATCAAGAATATAAAGGATATAGAATTTGGTTTCGAATGAATGAAATAGGAAATATGAAAACAAAAGATTCATTAAGGCTCGGATTAAACTCCTTGCGCGAGTTAAAGAAATCACTTCTTTGTCTTTCGTTGCCCAATGGACTCCAACTTTCAATGACGTCAATATATGTCGCACCGACTTAGATAATATGGATAACCGTTCGTGTACGCGTGTTATTATAGAGATATCGCACCAAATTTCGGAGCTACAATCCCCAGAATGTGTCGTCTAGAATGTATATCGGAATGTGTTCTATCGGCGTCGTCGAATCGTAATTTGGCTTTAATACCACTCGTCCTTCACAAGTCTCCAACTTCATTCGGCGTTTCCATATGTTTCGCACCATCTCAGATCGAATACAAAGGTTATGTGTAGTTTCTAAAAGGATAGAGTCGCGTCATATCTTGGGACTACAATTCTTAGAGTATATCGTCCAACGTTCGTGGGAAGATGTTCCACCAATGATATCGCGTTGTCGTATGTCAATATTGAGTAGCGGTGTCATAAGAAATATGATGATGGATAATTTTCAAAAGAGCACAAGTGAACGAATGACGGAGGGGTATTTAATGACAACTTTCATACTTAGAAAATATCTAATTTCATAATGAATTTCTCAGAGACAATCACTAGTTCCCAAGCGGTCAAATCTCATCACGCAATACATATCTCAGTAGTAAGGACTAACCACATTATAATCATATCTAGCAGGTACTAGTTCTCAATAGTCAAATCTTAGAGCATAATAACTATCTCAATAATAAGGCACAACTATATAATCATTAAATCGTTCATGCACTAGCCCTCAATTAGCTCAATCTTAGGGCGCAATAACTATCTCCATAGTAAGGCATGACTACATAATCATCGCAATATTCACGCGCTAGTTTCAAATAGCTCAAACTTAGGGAGTAAAGGCTCTTATATCCATATCGTCCATGAAATTTCATATCAACTCGTCAGGCCTATATTTTCTTTCTAAATCGATCATAAATAGTCAACGTCATTACTCAATAAATTGAACAAGTCATACCCCAAAATGATTTCGTGCCTTATAATAATCTCATTATTTTAAAGTGCATATGCAACTTAAAGTTCAACATCATGAATCATAAGGCTTTTACGCATGCATTTCTCCCCTAATTTCCACATTGCACATTCCAAACTTTCACATTGCACATTACAACTTTCACATTGCACATTACAACTTTCACATTGCACATTATAACCTTCACGTTGCACATTATAAACTTTCACATTGCACATTCAAGCTTTCACATTGCACATTACAACTTTCACATTGCACACTATAACTTTCACATTGCAATCAAATCATGCCCAAATTCACATGTTATAGCATAGAGTAGCATGTATCAACGAATGCCTTTCAATCTTATTCATTTCACTTCTAATGTGCAAAAGGGGAATCCTACTAAACTAGCATAATCCTCAAGTAAGGCAAGTCTCGAATCGCTATATATGCTTAGGTGAATGTCTAAATGCAACACGTATTCTCATTAAAACGAGTTTAATAAAGATCTTTTTTTTTTTTTGAAAAGGAATCCTTTTGAACATAAGTCCAAGTGGCCGTTTGAGTTTTACATGGTCCTCTCATAATTAAACGTAGATTCATGACTTTACGTTTAATTATGGTCCTACCATGTAAAGCTCAAACTAAACCGCTTAACCTTATGCTCGACTCGACTATAAAATTCGTTTTGAAAAGAGGCTATAGTTTTGGAATTCCCGGAGGAACCCCAATGTTCTCTATAACCTTAGTCTCTGATACCATTTTCTGTAACACCCCAACCAAGGCGGAACGATGAGATGTACAGAAAGTCGAGTATTCAAAACAAAGGATAATAGATAACATTCACCATAGCTTTATTTGATAAAAATAATTTTACAATGCACAAGCATGTGAACCAATTCCCAAGTACAATACGTCTACCATACTTGGATATTGAGTCCACGAAACAAATAACAAATACATGAGATGGTATACTACAATGATCAGGGCGGATTCCATTGCCCGTCACAAGGTTTGATCTTTGACTCCAAAGTGCAATGCAAACAATCATGATGCATATAATTCCTCAAAGCTTACGCTAATTCCTGAAAAGCATGAAGAAAAAGTGTCAACTACGAAAACGTAGTTGGTGAGTGCATAGGTTTGCAAGTAAACCTCGTTACATATCCATTTCAAAATAGTTGAGAAATTCATGGTAAATTATAAAGTTTTCATTTGTCACATTTATCGTGAGAGAAAAATATATCAATCGATTGATCATTCATCATACCAAAACCATTCGGTCATCAATGTTTCAATATCGCCAATTTCAACAACTTTCAAGATTCCATATAAGGTCCAATACCCAAACCGTATGTTCAATCCATAATATCCAACCATAAATAATATCAATGCCACTTGGTCAATGGTAAGACTACCATGACGTAATTCGATGAGATTGTTCTTGAGCCACTACTAAGACCGGTTATGTCCCAATAATTAGATATATTGTCCCAAATGATAAGATAATGATAAGCACATGCTGTCAATCACGTGCATAAAGATAACCAAGGGTCGTGCCATGGAGACGACCATAAATAATATCAATGCCACTTGGTCAATGGTAAGACTACCATGACGTAATTCGATGAGATTGTTCTTGAGCCACTACTAAGACCGGTTATGTCCCAATAATTAGATATATTGTCCCAAATGATAAGATAATGATAAGCACATGCTGTCAATCACGTGCATAAAGATAACCAAGGGTCGTGCCATGGAGACGACCATAAATATATAGTAGTTAGAGCACCGCGAGGCCAGACTGGCGATGAAGGTGGCCACAAAGGCAGACCAAACATCCCACCGTTACCTATAATAGTGGATGAGGGGACAAGTCCTAGTTGCGCAACCCTCTAACTACAGGCCTCAAATGAGTTAATAGTAGTGTACAGGGGACCACCGTTTGACAGTACTCAAGCTCATCATATAACATATAACACGTTGAACATACAATATAATTCCCATATCATTATCATTATTTCAAAGAATCATTTCATAAGAGAAAGTCATTTTAATTAATCATGCTTTTCACCCCGCAAGTAAAACATATAAAAGAGTTTGAAAGGGGGCTATGACTCACCTTGATATGCCGCATATTATATTCACTTATCCAAAATGGGTACTTCCCATCTATCGCTTCCTTGATCATATATCCGTCATATTCCTCAATCACATCCCAAGCCAAGACTATCCCTACGATAGGACTAATATACGTAAGTTCCTATCTTAAGCCATCACTAAGAAATGCCACTTTCGTTATGTTGTCATAAATTTTGGGATCCAAGTATATTGTTAATATTTGCATCTTTTTGGTTGTAGAGAGTGTTGGTGTAAAAGGGTCACTTTCATTATACATGTAGTTATAAGTTGTTAGAATTTCGGTAACTTGCCTTTGATTATCATGGTTCCCATTGTGTGCTTTGCTTGATTATAATATTTGACATTAGTAACTTCTTATAATATTTGACATTAGTAACTTCATAATATTAATATTTATGAATACTTTCTGATTTATAACTATTTATTTAATTTAATATTATTTAATTAATTATTTATTCATTTTCTTGATTTATTAACCAAATAATTCTTTAAAAATACTTTTAAGTACCTCACTTGCCTTTATAATTTGTGGCTAATTATATTTGGGTTATATTCTGATTATTATGCTTTTTAACTTAGAATATTGTGATATATATATTTATTTATTTAAATTTTTCTATTAATTTATAGTTATTAATTAGTGATTTTTTATTTATTATTTATTTATTTATTTATTTATTTATTTTTTTTTATTTATTTTTTTTTTTTTTTATTTATTTATTTATTTATTTATTTTTTATTTATTTATTTATTTATTTATTTATTTATTTATTTATTTATTTATTTATTTATTTATTTATTTATTTATTTATTTATTTATTTATTTATTTATTTATTTATTTATTTATTTATTTATTTATTTATTTATTTATTTATTTATTTATTTATTTATTTATTTATTTATTTATTTATTTATTTATTTATTTATTTATTTATTTATTTATTTATTTATTTATTTATTTATTTATTTATTTATTTATTTATTTATTTATTTATTTATTTATTTATTTATTTATTTATTTATTTATTTATTTATTTATTTATTTATTTATTTATTTATTTATTTATTTATTTATTTATTTATTTATTTATTTATTTATTTATTTATTTATTTATTTATTTATTTATTTATTTATTTATTTATTTATTTATTTATTTATTTATTTATTTATTTATTTATTTATTTATTTATTTATTTATTTATTTATTTATTTATTTATTTATTTATTTATTTATTTATTTATTTATTTATTTATTTATTTATTTATTTATTTATTTATTTATTTATTTATTTATTTATTTATTTATTTATTTATTTATTTATTTATTTATTTATTTATTTATTTATTTATTTATTTATTTATTTATTTATTTATTTATTTATTTATTTATTTATTTATTTATTTATTTATTTATTTATTTATTTATTTATTTATTTATTTATTTATTTATTTATTTATTTATTTATTTATTTATTTATTTATTTATTTATTTATTTATTTATTTATTTATTTATTTATTTATTTATTTATTTATTTATTTATTTATTTATTTATTTATTTATTTATTTATTTATTTATTTATTTATTTATTTATTTATTTATTTATTTATTTATTTATTTATTTATTTATTTATTTATTTATTTATTTATTTATTTATTTATTTATTTATTTATTTATTTATTTATTTATTTATTTATTTATTTATTTATTTATTTATTTATTTATTTATTTATTTATTTATTTATTTATTTATTTATTTATTTATTTATTTATTTATTTATTTATTTATTTATTTATTTATTTATTTATTTATTTATTTATTTATTTATTTATTTATTTATTTATTTATTTATTTATTTATTTATTTATTTATTTATTTATTTATTTATTTATTTATTTATTTATTTATTTATTTATTTATTTATTTATTTATTTATTTATTTATTTATTTATTTATTTATTTATTTATTTATTTATTTATTTATTTATTTATTTATTTATTTATTTATTTATTTATTTATTTATTTATTTATTTATTTATTTATTTATTTATTTATTTATTTATTTATTTATTTATTTATTTATTTATTTATTTATTTATTTATTTATTTATTTATTTATTTATTTATTTATTTATTTATTTATTTATTTATTTATTTATTTATTTATTTATTTATTTATTTATTTATTTATTTATTTATTTATTTATTTATTTATTTATTTATTTATTTATTTATTTATTTATTTATTTATTTATTTATTTATTTATTTATTTATTTATTTATTTATTTATTTATTTATTTATTTATTTATTTATTTATTTATTTATTTATTTATTTATTTATTTATTTATTTATTTATTTATTTATTTATTTATTTATTTATTTATTTATTTATTTATTTATTTATTTATTTATTTATTTATTTATTTATTTATTTATTTATTTATTTATTTATTTATTTATTTATTTATTTATTTATTTATTTATTTATTTATTTATTTATTTATTTATTTATTTATTTATTTATTTATTTATTTATTTATTTATTTATTTATTTATTTATTTATTTATTTATTTATTTATTTATTTATTTATTTATTTATTTATTTATTTATTTATTTATTTATTTATTTATTTATTTATTTATTTATTTATTTATTTATTTATTTATTTATTTATTTATTTATTTATTTATTTATTTATTTATTTATTTATTTATTTATTTATTTATTTATTTATTTATTTATTTATTTATTTATTTATTTATTTATTTATTTATTTATTATTTATTTGACGTTGGTGATTTTTTATTTATGTCCTATATTTATGTGAATTTTTGCTAAATTTTTAGACATTGTTTACTACCTCTAAAAATTTCCAAACCAAAACTGGTCAGAACAAGAGCTGCTGTGCGACTAAAATATTTTATAAAAGATTTCTATGATGAACATTTAAGAAAAATCTCCCAATTTTATTTTAAGTTAGGGACACTTTGAACTCAGTTCACACCAAGTTTAAACTTTTGAAACCTATTAGTTAAGAAATTAAAAATCGTCAAAGTTGACTCAACATTAAGACAAAAATCCAGTTGGAGGTTAAACTTAACTCTGTTATCTACAACTTTGGGTTGGTTTAGTATTTTTGAGTGATTCCAGTTGGAGGTTAAACTTAACTCTGTTATCTACAACTTTTATTTTGAAAGTTTTGCTTGAAACGGCCATCACATGTTCAGTTTATCCGTCCAAAGACAGAAGAATAATTCTGTCAGAAAGTATTTGGGTCCAAACAACTCACCAATGACCATTCTTGCTTTATTAACACTTGAGTTCATCATTTACAAGATTAATACTTTATTTTTATACCTCTTAACATCAAATTTCCAGATTATTATACCTCTTTTAACATATTTTTCACTTAATACAAGTCCATATTCATCTCATAATCCAACAACAAAATTCAACTTTCTTAGATCTAACATGCATTCATTCAAATCAACACTTTTCAATACCAATCTTTATAGATCAATCATCTACAACATAAAAACATCTTTTTAATGAAAAATCTCAGAAATATATTCTTCAAAATATACAAAAACATATAGATCTATCAAAAGGAAAATCACTTTAAAAGCTACTAATCTATAACAACACTTTTGGGTCTTAAACTTGTTGAATCCTTGGATCTTTCTCATAGATTTCGACATGCATATGCATGAGGAGAAAGATCCTATCAACTTTGCCTTCATCAAGTGTATATTACAAAGAAAACAAGAAGAAAACATAAACTTTTGATAAAACCTTTGAACATAAACAAGAACAATATAGCTCTAGTAAAGAGATGAAGATTTATACCCTTGAAGAACTTGGTTTTGAAGATGAAAAATGGGCAGAATTTTCGGACCTATTTAGGCTCCTAATAACCCTTAATCCAAGCTTGAAACAACAAAACCCTTAATCTTATCTTGAAACAACCCTTGCTTAACCCTTATTATTATTATTGATTAAGATGATTTTTCCTTGCCTTTTTTGTTGATTATATGAGCTCAAAATGGGAGAGGAGGAAGAGAGAAAAGTGCAGAAAATTTGAGAGGAAAAGAGAGAAATGAGAGATTGTGTGTGTTTTGGGATTAATGTGTGTGTGTGAAGGGGGGGGGGGGGGCGGCCAAGGGTGGGGGGGGGGGGGGGGGGGGGGGGGGGGGGGGGGGGGGGGGGGGGGGGGGGGGGGGGGGGGGGGGGGGGGGGGGGGGGGGGGGGGGGGGGGGGGGGGGGGGGGGGGGGGGGGGGGGGGGGGGGGGGGGGGGGGGGGGGGGGGGGGGGGGGGGGGGGGGGGGGGGGGGGGGGGGGGGGGGGGGGGGGGGGGGGGGGGGGGGGGGGGGGGGGGGGGGGGGGGGGGGGGGGGGGGGGGGGGGGGGGGGGGGGGGGGGGGGGGGGGGGGGGGGGGGGGGGGGGGGGGGGGGGGGGGGGGGGGGGGGGGGGGGGGGGGGGGGGGGGGGGGGGGGGGGGGGGGGGGGGGGGGGGGGGGGGGGGGGGGGGGGGGGGGGGGGGGGGGGGGGGGGGGGGGGGGGGGGGGGGGGGGGGGGGGGGGGGGGGGGGGGGGGGGGGGGGGGGGGGGGGGGGGGGGGGGGGGGGGGGGGGGGGGGGGGGGGGGGGGGGGGGGGGGGGGGGGGGGGGGGGGGGGGGGGGGGGGGGGGGGGGGGGGGGGGGGGGGGGGGGGGGGGGGGGGGGGGGGGGGGGGGGGGGGGGGGGGGGGGGGGGGGGGGGGGGGGGGGGGGGGGGGGGGGGGGGGGGGAAGGAAACATAAACTTTTGATAAAACCTTTGAACATAAACAAGAACAATATAGATCTAGTAAAGAGATGAAGATTTATACCCTTGAAGAACTTGGTTTTGAAGATGAAAAATGGGCAGAATTTTCGGACCTATTTAGGCTCCTAATAACCCTTAATCCAAGCTTGAAACAACCCTTAATCTTATCTTGAAACAACCCTTGCTTAACCCTTATTATTATTATAGTTTAATTTTTCTTTTTTTTTTTTTTTTGTTGTATTTTTATTTTGTGTTTTTTATTTTTCCATTTTTTTACAATTTTTTTTTTTTTTTTTTTTTTTTTTTTTTTTTTTTTTTTTTTTTTTTTTTTTTTTTTTTTTTTTTTTTTTTTTTTTTTTTTTTTTTTTTTTTTTTTTTTTTTTTTTTTTTTTTTTTTTTTTTTTTTTTTTTTTTTTTTTTTTTTTTTTTTTTTTTTTTTTTTTTTTTTTTTTTTTTTTTTTTTTTTTTTTTTTTTTTTTTTTTTTTTTTTTTTTTTTTTTTTTTTTTTTTTTTTTTTTTTTTTTTTTTTTTTTTTTTTTTTTTTTTTTTTTTTTTTTTTTTTTTTTTTTTTTTTTTTTTTTTTTTTTTTTTTTTTTTTTTTTTTTTTTTTTTTTTTTTTTTTTTTTTTTTTTTTTTTTTTTTTTTTTTTTTTTTTTTTTTTTTTTTTTTTTTTTTTTTTTTTTTTTTTTTTTTTTTTTTTTTTTTTTTTTTTTTTTTTTTTTTTTTTTTTTTTTTTTTTTTTTTTTTTTTTTTTTTTTTTTTTTTTTTTTTTTTTTTTTTTTTTTTTTTTTTTTTTTTTTTTTTTTTTTTTTTTTTTTTTTTTTTTTTTTTTTTTTTTTTTTTTTTTTTTTTTTTTTTTTTTTTTTTTTTTTTTTTTTTTTTTTTTTTTTTTTTTTTTTTTTTTTTTTTTTTTTTTTTTTTTTTTTTTTTTTTTTTTTTTTTTTTTTTTTTTTTTTTTTTTTTTTTTTTTTTTTTTTTTTTTTTTTTTTTTTTTTTTTTTTTTTTTTTTTTTTTTTTTTTTTTTTTTTTTTTTTTTTTTTTTTTTTTTTTTTTTTTTTTTTTTTTTTTTTTTTTTTTTTTTTTTTTTTTTTTTTTTTTTTTTTTTTTTTTTTTTTTTTTTTTTTTTTTTTTTTTTTTTTTTTTTTTTTTTTTTTTTTTTTTTTTTTTTTTTTTTTTTTTTTTTTTTTTTTTTTTTTTTTTTTTTTTTTTTTTTTTTTTTTTTTTTTTTTTTTTTTTTTTTTTTTTTTTTTTTTTTTTTTTTTTTTTTTTTTTTTTTTTTTTTTTTTTTTTTTTTTTTTTTTTTTTTTTTTTTTTTTTTTTTTTTTTTTTTTTTTTTTTTTTTTTTTTTTTTTTTTTTTTTTTTTTTTTTTTTTTTTTTTTTTTTTTTTTTTTTTTTTTTTTTTTTTTTTTTTTTTTTTTTTTTTTTTTTTTTTTTTTTTTTTTTTTTTTTTTTTTTTTTTTTTTTTTTTTTTTTTTTTTTTTTTTTTTTTTTTTTTTTTTTTTTTTTTTTTTTTTTTTTTTTTTTTTTTTTTTTTTTTTTTTTTTTTTTTTTTTTTTTTTTTTTTTTTTTTTTTTTTTTTTTTTTTTTTTTTTTTTTTTTTTTTTTTTTTTTTTTTTTTTTTTTTTTTTTTTTTTTTTTTTTTTTTTTTTTTTTTTTTTTTTTTTTTTTTTTTTTTTTTTTTTTTTTTTTTTTTTTTTTTTTTTTTTTTTTTTTTTTTTTTTTTTTTTTTTTTTTTTTTTTTTTTTTTTTTTTTTTTTTTTTTTTTTTTTTTTTTTTTTTTTTTTTTTTTTTTTTTTTTTTTTTTTTTTTTTTTTTTTTTTTTTTTTTTTTTTTTTTTTTTTTTTTTTTTTTTTTTTTTTTTTTTTTTTTTTTTTTTTTTTTTTTTTTTTTTTTTTTTTTTTTTTTTTTTTTTTTTTTTTTTTTTTTTTTTTTTTTTTTTTTTTTTTTTTTTTTTTTTTTTATTTTTTTTTTTTTTATTTTTTTTTTTTTTTTTTTTTTGAACTTAATTTTACCCTGCAAGTATCGGTATTTTTAATAAATTTAATGCAATGACAAAATCACTTTTATAAAAAAAAAAAAAAAAAAAAAAAAAAAAAAAAAAAAAAAAAAAAAAAAAAAAAAAAAAAAAAAAAAAAAAAAAAAAAAAAAAAAAAAAAAAAAAAAAAAAAAAAAAAAAAAAAAAAAAAAAAAAAAAAAAAAAAAAAAAAAAAAAAAAAAAAAAAAAAAAAAAAAAAAAAAAAAAAAAAAAAAAAAAAAAAAAAAAAAAAAAAAAAAAAAAAAAAAAAAAAAAAAAAAAAAAAAAAAAAAAAAAAAAAAAAAAAAAAAAAAAACAACAAAAAAAACCTTTAACAAACAATAAAAAAAAATCACACAATAGATCATCCCGGACTTGACACCATTGTAATGTAGAATATTCAAATCGACTTAAAAATTTTCGTACCTTTTGAAAAAGATGTAACATTTATGCTCAAAAATGATTTGTCCAAAAGTGATACCGATTGACAGTCCTAGTTCTTTTTTTTTTTTTTTTTTTTTTTTTTTTTTTTTTTTATTTTTTTTTTTTTTTTTTTTTTGAACTTAATTTTACCCTGCAATTATCGGTATTTTTAATAAAATTATGGCTATTTAAAAAAAAACTGGCTTTATCCTAAAAATTACCTCTTTTTCTAATCATACCATCACAAAAGTGATCTCACTGCGGTCTCGAAATGATCAACTAGAGCAAGTTCTAACATTTATTGCAACACCGGCACACTCATAGCAAAATGAATAATAAGCATAAAAGAAAATGCTTTATAGGCTCAAAATTCTCACAAATTTGAAGTACGGCTATAAATGTGCAAGTCATGCAATTCTATCTTTTTGATTGCCCTGGTAATCGCGATATATTTTTTTTTTTTTTTATTTTTTTTTGAACTTAATTTTACCCTGCAACATATCGGTATTTTTAATAAATTCTTGTAATGCAATGACAAAATCACTGTTTCTCATGACTGAGAATTTTCAAAATGACACAATATTGACAAAAATCCCAAACATTCTAATCAAACCAAAACAACTAATAACCCACCATAGATTTCGACTATTCGGTATGGATATGATAGGTTTATATATGTGGAGTGGTTTTAAACAGAAAAAGACTAGGCTCAACATGGTTTCTAATTGTATCTAGCACTAAAAATGAGTGCTACAGGTTTTTTTACAGGGTGATTAACTAACCAGTGTAGTTAGTTAATTTAAACAAAAATTTTTATAAAATTTTGGCTATTTTAAAAAAAAACTGGCTTTATCCTAAAAATTACCTCTTTTTCTAATCATACCATCACAAAAGTGATCTCACTGCGGTCTCGAAATGATCAACTAGAGCAAGTTCTAACATTTATTGCAACACCGGCACACTCATAGCAAAATGAATAATAAGCATAAAAGAAAATGCTTTATAGGCTCAAAATTCTCACAAATTTGAAGTACGGCTATAAATGTGCAAGTCATGCAATTCTATCTTTTTGATTGCCCTGGTAATCGCGATATATTTTTTTATTTCCAATTAAAATGTTTCAGTCAAGGAAAAGTTTTCACTTTTATATATATATATCATTTGTGTTTCAAAAGTGATTAGTTTCCTTAGAGGACAAACTCAGAATTAATGTATTTTTGTTACACAAATTTTTTAAAAATCACACAAAATTTTGAATTTTTTTTAAAACACACTGAAATAAACACACAAACACACTATTTACAGTGTAACAATTAATTGTTTATTTCCCCTCCCTACACTTAAGATATACATTGTCCCCAATGTATTAATTATGATAAAAATTGTAAGTGCACATCTATGTCAATAGCAGTCTAGATTGTTTGGGCTTATATTGTTATATGTCTTTGTAATGTGATTGTCATTAATGAACTTAGTATTATGCATAGAATACTAGATTAAGTTTAAGTATTGGATGTGTAATAAATCTGCTAAGTGTGAAATGCGACCTCGCATTTCACATAGGTAATACAACCCCGTATTTGCAGGGTCAAATACGAGGCCAATCACAGAATGCGACCTCGCATTAGTGACGGGCTGGGCTGGGTTTGCGAGGCCGACTCGCTGAAGCCCATGTCGGATGTTACCTATATAAACCGAACCCTAACAGAGTTTAGGGTTGAACATTTGTCGAAATATCAAGCAGGTATTGCAGGTTATAGTCGTCAAAGGTTGTTCCGCTAGCCCGAAGAAGATCTGCGAGGCCGCAGATGATCTAGGGGCTTTTTGTTGATCACCAAGTTATTGTGAGGGATTCCGCACCTCAAGATAACTGGATCAAGCTATTGACGATCCGTACCAGGGGACTTACAATTGGTATCAGAGCCTCTTGGTTTTATACCGGAAGGTTATAGCTTGTTGGTGATAGACAATATTGATTTAGGGTCGTTTAGACGTGATTCTTTCACGAGTTTATGACCGGAAATCTTGTTTGTGACCTCGATTTGTATTTGCAGCAGTCGAAGGTGTTATTGTTGGTGTTTAGGGTTTCGAATTCAAGAGATCTAAGGATTCCAGCATTGTTTGCGACCTCGCGGGCTCGTATTACCTCATCCAGCTCGTATTGCGACCTGGGTAGCTAATTACGACCTCGCCAGTTCAATTGCGACCTCGTGAGCTCTTTAAGACCTCGCCAGTTCAATTACGACCTCGAGTAGTTAATTGCGACCTCGTTTTTCTTCACGACCTCGTGAACTTTTACGACCTCGTTTTTTTTATAAGCAGTTCGTGAATTTTGCTAGCTCGGAGAAAATGACGTCTCAATTACCCGCAAATTATCAATCTTTGCTGAATCAACTAATTTTGATGGATCACGAAATCGGATAGGCCAACTAACCGCCCAAGTTAATAAGCCTTGATAGATATTTTAGTTGGAAGGGCAAATTCGAGTCATATTGCAGGTTAATGGATGTGAGGATGTGGATATGTATTGTTAATGGTTATGTTCATCCCACTGTGCAAAATGACAAAGAACCTACTGGTTCGGGTGGTGGAAAAGCGGCTTCGTATGAGCAAATGACTGTCGATCTAAAGAAAGATTACGAAGCAGAAAGTAAAGCTTTAGGATCACTCCGAATGGCTCTTCAAGGGGAATTCTTGCACTTTTTTGAAATGTATGATAGTGCAAAAGGCTTATGGGATGCACTCAAAGAGCATTGTGAAGGTGATGATGATCTCAAGAAGAGAAGGAAGGATTTGCTAAAGAAGCAGTATTATGTTTTTACTAGCTTCAAAGATGAACCTCTTGATGAGATCTTGATTCGTTACAGTCATCTGCTGGTTGAGCTTGCATACTTTGGGTACAAACCTGATCCAGAAGATGTCATCGAGAAGTTGTTGGAAGCTCTTCCAGTTAAATGGGAAGGGTTTGTAACTTCAATCCAACAAAATCCCGAATTTAGCTCATGGACTCTGGATCAGATTATTCGAAAGCTGAGAGGTCAAGATATGAAACGAAAGTCGAAGGAAGCAGATAGCAGTGATTTTGTTCAGCGTCCTGAACTCTATCATAGCAAATCAAGCGTTCCTTCTGCAAAATCTTCAAGTGGAGGGATTACTGTCTTCTATAGTGGAAATGATGACAAGATGAAGATGTCAACGGATTCTGATAGCAACTTGATGTATGTAACTTCTCCAGAATCGGCCATGATAGTGCATAATGGGGTTCAGAATAGTAGTTCTCCAAGCTCGGGTTACACAGGGATGCCGATGAGCATAAGATCTGCTGAGGGACAATTGGGCATGCTTGCTTCATTTGTGTCTGCTCATGAAAAGTTAATTGGAGGAAAACTAATTGATCCTGATTTGGTTAGGAGGATTACAAGCAAGTTGATCCAGATGATTTGGAAGAAATGGATCTGAACTGGCAATTAGCTATGTTAACATTGAGAGTTCAGCGTTTCACAGATAGAACCGGAAGGAAGGTTGTGAATGGAAAAGTAGGGTTTGACAAGACCAAGGTGAAGTGTTATAACTGTGATGGTTTTGGACATTTTGCAAGAGAGTGTCAGAGGCCAAGATGGGACAACAATTCAGCTACAGGCCGTCAGAACTTCAATCAGAGTGGTTCTATAGTGAGTCAGAATTCCGGACATCAATATGCTAATACTGGGAACAGAAGCTCAGGAGATACGAATAACTCGAGAGCTTTAGTTGTTCAATCTGATGGTACATATAATTGGGATTCCACTAGTACCGATGATCAGAATCATGCATTCTTGGCAGAAATTCACGACTTTAATGGAGGAATGAATGATCTTGTTGATAATTCATTCGACTATACACTATATGCCAGCACAGATGATCATGATAGTTTTCATCAGAAGGTAGAAGAGGAATCTGAACCGTCAGAACCAGTAAGAGCTGAGAATGAAGAGGTTTTCACTGAAGCCATTGAAATTGTGAAAACTGAGAAAAAGGATAAGGATGTAAAGATTGAGATACCTGATGATCTTAGTACAGAAGGGCTCGTGAATTTCGTGGACAATCTTGAGGCACCAGAACAACAGGTAAGTCTTTCTCTACATTCACTTATTTCTGTTTGTAAAAGTTGCATAGGTTTGTCTAGCGAAGTAACTGTCCTTAGAAAGGAACTCGATTCTACCAAGACTCTTTTAAATGATGCCACTAGTGATAGAAGTAAGTTATCTACTTATGTTATGGTATTTAAAGGTCATGCCAAAGAATATCTTAATCGGATTAAATCTGAAGAAGATAGATTTGAGTCACTTAGGGTAGAATATGCTCAGTTATAAGGCAGAAAACAAATGCTAGAAGAGGATTTAGAAAGGGTAGTGAAAGAAAGTGCTAAAAAGGACAAAGAATTAGCATATTCTAGGGTACAGATTGTTGAACTAAGTGGCAAACTAAACAAAATGAGAGACATAGGAACTATGATGGGTCACCTTAGAGATGCAAAAGTTAAAGGTGAACAACCTAGTTTTGTCCTGAAATATAATGCAGTTCCGCCACCTTTTAGTCACAATTATGACAGTTTTCAGAAGCATACTTTAGAAGAATCTGAAAAATCAAGTCCTGAATATGTACCCAAGACTACCCCTCCGGTGACCAAAACTAGTGATGTTCTTATCTCTGAGATGTCTAAGTCAGAGGGATCTGGGAACAAGACTAGTGAATCTACGTCTCACTCAGACCCAAGTGAAGCCAAACGGACAGTGGATAATAAACTAAAAGAAATTGAAAAAGAAGTTGAAATGGAAACATTTGTCTACTTTACTTTCAAAGGTAATGATGAAGTGTTTCAGCAAAGGAGTCAGATTTAAACGGTAAATATCCTGAAAATATTGATCAAATATGGAGTCTTGATGAACCCGTAAAATCTGAACATTTGCCAAAACCTGTTAAAAGCAAGAACTTTAAAGATACAGTTTTCAAGAAAGGTTTTGTTCAAACTTCTACAATTAATGCAGAAGGTTTGAGTGTTCAATCTGAAACACCTGAACAATTTGCTGAAAGGAAAATTAAAGAAATGTTATCCATTGATCCAAAGATTCAAACTGTGAAACGATATGCACCTCCCATACAAGCACCGACTTCGTGGGAAGAGGCTTATGCAGCCCTTGAACATATAGATGAACTAAGAGGTCATGGGGTTTCAGTGCCTGAGATTATTCATGGTGATTTATCGAAGAAGGCTTCTAAAAGGTCATGCTTTAAGTGTCGTGAGGTAGGTCACGTATCAAGCTATTGCCCTTATAAGAAGAATAAATCTAGGGTGTCACCTGAAAAATCTAGAGGTAGTAAGGATTCTAGTGAAAACAGTAGGTCTGTGCACAGCATGTCCATGAAAGATTACAAGAATAAATATTATGAGGAATATGCTGAGAAAAATTCTGATAGTCTAGCTGTTAAGAATTACTTAAGTGTCTCACCTAGAGATAAGTCTGTACAATCTAGAAGTTTCTTACAAAGGGAGATTGAGAATAGAACCCAGACAAGTGGTAGTAAACCTAGAAGTGTCTCATCTCGAGAAGGTTCTAGTAGTTCGAGTCAGTTTAGTAAATTAAGAGATAAACCCAACAGTGCTTACTATGAAAGTTTAATAGCTGAAGCTAAATCGAATTCTAATCCATTATTTCAGCGACATAGTCCTAGGAGAATGTCTTCATCATCTCCAAAGAAAATGTCAAGATTTCAAAAGAATTCTAAGGGTTTTAACCAAAGGCTACCTACTGAAAGGAGGCCTAGTGGTTCCCCCAGTCGTAGGCTTAGTGCTGGAAGAAATTCACGAATTTCACCTAGCAGAAGGCCTGTTGACAGCTCAACTGTTAAACCTACTAAGGTTTGGGTGCCTACTGGTGAATCTTGGGCTGACATAGTTTCGGATGAAGAGAATGATAGACCCAAAGCCAACAGGGCTAGGGGTCCTTTGAAAAACTAATTGTTTTTGAATGTGCAGGAGCTGCTAAGAAAGACCGCAGGTTTATGGTTTGTCAATAGCGGATGCTCCAGACACATTATGGAGGACAAGGGATTATTAAACAGAGTTTACTTCTGTTAAAGGATCCTATGTCTGTTTTGTAAATTTATTTTGTAATAAAACAATGTACTATGGAAGATCATGTTCAGATGATTATATATAGTACACATTCTCATATTTTATGCTTTATTTTTGTTGTTGGTTATGTTATATGTCAGTTCCAGAAGTGCACTAGTTTAATCACAGGGATGAAGAAATTGTTGTTCTTGAGGAAGTAGACATCAGTGGATGTTTGTCTTAGGGGAGAGATCGGATTACATAACAGCAAGTGAATACTCATTCACCGGCTCAGGCTATCACGGTTAGGTTTTCCTTTGTACTCTCATAAAGACAGATTGTAAATCCACCATATCCATAACCAATAATCTTGTTAAGCACAGTAGGACTAAGCACATAGACATAAGGTTTCATTTTATACGAGATTGTGCTGAAAAGAAATTAATAGTCCTAGAAAAGGTGCCGAGTGACTTTAATTTAGCTGATCTGTTCACTAAGGCTTTCGACCGAACTCGTTTCGAGTTGTTAGTCCAATTGATTGGAATGAGAAATCTATAGTGACAGTGTCTCTCAAAAGGAACTTTGTAAAATGAGTCAGTGTTTGTGTCGTAATGTATGTGTATCATATAGTGTCAGAAAAACAAAATAAAAATCAGAAAAATCAGAAAAGAAAAAGAAAATAATAAATAGAGTAAGGTCACTTCATCAAGACGATTAGACGTGACGATACTTTAGCTTTTAAGCCTACTTAATTGTACCTTAAAAATGATCAGTTCAGTGATACCATTATATGATGTATCGATAGGCACAAAGTACCAAAGTTTCCTTATAATCTGAACCTAATGTATACAATGTTCTTATGGGAAACGTATTCAGATATATGGCTGGGAATGCTTGTTCTTAAAATAGACAAGTCCTTTAAATCTTATGAAAGATCTTGCATTGTAATTATGTATATTTGGTCTTTATATAGAAGGTCTCGGGTACATATATGTATATGTATTGCTTTTTCGGATGTATATTTGTGACAAGATATGCAAATATCTAATAAATCTGTTGAAAATATGAAGCTAATGTGGCCTTTGAGATTCGAACAAGTAAGTCCTTGGGGTGTCTTTGTATACCTAGCCTACCTAAAGCTTCCAACTTGGGATAGGTTGTCAGAAAGTTCGCTACACGTGTCTCATCGAAAGTCATGGGTTTTCATAAGTGCTTAAAATAATGTCACAAATATGCAAGTACTAGGCATTATGCAATGTTGAGTATATTTCCGTATGTGAGTCAAGTTAAGTCGCTTTGCGCGTGAGGAATCACCGACCTGTCACCGCTGACTTGATTCTTAAAGACTTTCTCACTTTACTCACCAAATGTCTTAATTTTAGTGCTTGTGTCGATTGTGAGAGTGTAACTGAATATGGGGCACATAAGTTCGCAAACGTGATTAAGTGACATATTAGGCTACTCGGGTTGCATGGTGACTGTCCTTGGCCAGGGTATGTCGAAGTGTCACAAACCAAAAAGGAGACTGGAAGTACCGAGTGTTTAAGAGGACAAACATATTAGTAATCGTTTTTGGATCACTGTTCATAACTAATAATAAGAGAATTATTTCTCGCTAGTAGGCTTATGTAACATGCTAATCTGATCTAATCAGCAGTAACTTTAGCTCTTGTAACTATGTTATTCGTTTATGTTTAGTGTATGTGTGTGTGTGTTATGTTTTTCGTGAAATGTTTTTTTTTTTTTATTGTATTGTTTAAATAAAAGTTCCTATTGCACGAGAGACAGAGTCAGAATAGAATCTAGTTTCCAAGAGGACTCAACTACGTTCTTATGGAACAATGAATAAACGAGTAGGGTAGTTATGCGATAGTGTTGTGATCAAAAGCTAAAAGAAAGTATGTCACATTAACAGAATATGGGTTTAAGGAAAAGAACACAGAGTTGTTGATTTCAATAAACAGATATTGAGTTAATGCTTTTGCATTTGATTCTTAGAAAGAAGATTTTCATTAGAATGAACACAGAGTTGTTCATAGTTTTGAATTTTATCTTTAAAAGAACCATTTTATATCTTAGAAAGAAGATTTTCATTAGAATGGACACAGAGTTGTTAATTTCAATAAACAGATATTGAGTTAATGCTTTTGCTTTGATTCTTAGAAAGAAGATTTTCATTAGAATGAACACAGAGTTGTTGATTTCAATAAACAGATATTGAGTTAATGCTTTTGCTTTGATTCTTAGAAAGAAGATTTTCATTAGAATGAACACAGAGTTGTTGATTTCAATAAACAGATATTGAGTTAATGCTTTTGCTTTGATTCTTAGAAAGAAGATTTTCATTAGAATGAACACAGAGTTGTTCATAGTTTTGAATTTTATCTTTAAAAGAACCATTTTATATCTTAGAAAGAAGATTTTCATTAGAATGAACACAGAGTTGTTCATAGTTTTGAATTTTATCTTTAAAAGAACCATTTTATATCTTAGAAAGAAGATTTTCATTAGAATGGACACAGAGTTGTTCATAGTTTTGAATTTGTTCTTTGAAAGATTTTTGAATCAAAAAGATTTGGAACAGAGATTCTAAATAATTTTGATAAACTATGTGCATAATTTGAAAGTGCTTGCAGTGAATTATTTGACCTTAAAATGACTTAGGTTAATAATAGATTGCTAAGTATATTCATTTTTATCTTGCTACTTTATTCAATCTTCAGATTGTATGATTATTACTTTGAGAAGATTTGATGTGTATGTGTTGAGATGTGCAGGACAACGGACATATATTCAGTTTTGTAGGTTGTCGAGCAAGATCTCACCATGGAAGCAAGACATGGATCATGCAAATATATCCGTAACAAAGATAAATACTAGTTTGATAAGGCAATCATAGGAGTATTTATAATTGTTTAACCAAGATGAATACTAGTTTGATGAGGCAATCATAAGAGTATTTCATATGGTTTTAGGATTTTGCATTATCAAATTTCATTTGCAAAAATATAAGAGATTAGGTTTCAGTTAGATGTCTTTGCTGAGTTAAAGACAAGTGACTTTGGAAACGGAATCTATATAAGTTTGTATAATGAAGGATATTTTGTTGGAAGACCTTAGATTAGGTTATCCATAGAATAATAAGACAGGGTTCTTAAGATTCTAAATTTGTGATAAGTATCCGTAGAATGATAAGACAGAGATCTTAAGATTCTAGATAAGTATCGATAGAATGATAAGACAAGGTTCTTAAGATTCTAATTGACGGATAAACAAGGAGTTTATAGGTCAATGATTTTGAATAATAAGACAGAGATCTTATGGTTTAGATTTTTGAACAATAAGAAGTTCATGTTCTTGAAGATTTGTAGTTCTAGACTAAGATAATGTCATATGTTTATGACTTATGATAGTGAAGAATAACAAATTTGGAGAAGAAAATGAAGAATGTAGTTCTAGATTAAGTCGTTACTATCAAATGTAATAGTGATGAAATAATGAAGAATAACATTATTTATTTCTATCTTGTTTTAAGCTTGTATGTGCAGGTATTAACACAAGGAAGCACAATGATTTATATATGTCTCCATATCTTCAAGACATTGAGACTTCGAGACATGATTTAGATTTCTTTTGAAACAGGTTCCATGTTCCTGAAGTTTGTGATTCAAGTTTCAAAGTTTCTGGTTTTCATAGAGTCAACTAGTTCAGGATTGATTGTTGGAAATTCTACCTCTCTATTACATGCCGGTTATGCAAGGCGAGCAGGAACTCGAGCAATAGTTCCAAGAAGGAAGATTGCATATGCTTAATTCAGAGAGATTTATCGTTGAGGGGGAGAACTACAACAAGCTATGGTGCATTAGTTGATTATTATGACGATACAGAGAGTTTGAAGTTTGTCTTTCAAATCTGAAGTTTCGGAAGATCGAGTTTTGGGTATAGCAATTAAAATTTTGTTGTCTCGAAATTCTTTTTCAGTGTATTTGCAGAAAAGTCAATCCAAAGGAAGGGTTTCTAAGCAAAAGACTGAAGTATTCAAGACAATGCTAAGAACATCAGGTTTTTATAATATATTATTTATATAGTAATTACAGATGTTGATAGCAAGGTCATTATTAGTTGAAGATCTTAGATATAAAAATAATTTTATTTTAATATGAAAGATTATCAACTATGTTAGTAAACCTTAGACATAGACATTAAGTGAATGTAGAAGATTAGTAAAATCTTAGACATAGACATAATGTGAATGTAGAAGGTTAAATAAATCCTTAGATATAGACTTAATGTGATTGAAGAAGATTAAGAAAATCTTAGTCATAGACGTTAAGTGAATATGAAAGGTTATTGACTATATTATGCCTTAGACATAGAAACATATATGAATGTGAAAGGCTTAAGCATTGATTATTTAGATCATATAGTTATGAAAATATGTCATAAATTGAGGAGGAGTACCTACTCAATTGTGTTTTCATAAGAATATGAAGTATTTAATCAATATTTTGTTCTATCATAGTTATGTATCCTAGTCATAAATTGAGGGGGAGTACATAAGAATGATGGTTGTTATTATGATTAGTCATCGTTATACTTCCTAGTCATAAAATTAAGGGGGAGGTATAAGAATGAAGAATCAATTTTATAACTGTTAGAAATATGGATTGTTGCAAGTGGTACAGATTCGGGAAATCTAAATTCGAGAAAGTTTTGGAAAGATTGATCGTTGAAAAGTTAAATAATTTTGTGTAAGTTTATTAACTTTTCAGGTTAAGATGAAGATCGAGGAAAAGATGAAAATTTGATGCTTACAGGTTTGATCTTTTAAATTTTCATATTTCCAGGAAGTTCGTGGTAATCGTTGATCAATTATTCAGAAACTTTGACGAAATTTTGATTTTAAAGTGTGCAGGAGGTAATTACGACCTCGTAATTGCAAGAAGCAGAATACGACCTCGTAATTGGTCTAATTGGGCTTTAGGCAAATACGACCTCGTAATTGGGC
This sequence comes from Erigeron breviscapus, assembly GCA_034093135.1. Lineage (NCBI taxonomy): Eukaryota > Viridiplantae > Streptophyta > Magnoliopsida > Asterales > Asteraceae > Erigeron > Erigeron breviscapus. Next base: position 17,963,674 of record CM067173.1, read on the forward strand.
CGGGTTGACCTAGATCCATTCGGGTCAAGTGGGTATATAAACCCATTTTAGCCAAACACGACCTCACATTTTATTTTATCAAAATTGAGCTTTATGACCCCGAAATACTACTTTGCTACCCCGTATTAGATTCGATATATACAATTAGATCAAGTGTTTTTGGTTGATATATTCGTCATCACTGTGAAAAACCGAATCTAGGTATACTATCTAATCGTCCAGTAGTTAACCATGCAACAAGAAAATCAAGAAAATAGAGTTCGAAATTTTCGAACTAGGTTTTTCAATTTTCATTCGATTTTGATGTTTTTGGTTAAAACTAAGGGTTGGGGTATCTTTATCATTTGAATACGAGTATAAAGAAACAATTTTTACCAGTTTTGGTTGGGTAAATCGTGAAATCGCGTTGGGGAAGACGAACAGTGCGACGGACTCGCATTTGGGGGTTTGCTAGCCCAGATTTGCGACCTCGTAAATGTCAATTTATTTTGACTGGTTTTGACTTTGGGAATACGATGCCGATTAACGACCTGACTAATACGTGGCCAAATTGGAAAATACGACTTCGTATTTTAGAGTTAGGTTGTCACGTATTTAGACCTTGAAATACGACCTCGTACAGGGATACGACCTCGTATTTTTGACTTAACAGATTTTCAAAAGTTTATTCTTATAAAAATTTGAAAATAAGTTAATTATTTATCCTTAACTTAATTACAGAGATAATTTAAGTTAATTTAACAGATTTTCAAAAGTTTATTTTAATAAAGATTTGAAAATGAGTTAATGTATCTTTAACTAAATTACAGGGATAATTTATGTTAAACTATCTATAACTAAATTACCGAGATAATTTTAGTTGTGTATGTTATGCATATGAATTTTTATGTCTATTTGAGTAATTAATTATTTGTTATTGATTACAGAAATGGCAAGAGAATTTGTATCAGGTCATAACTTTCTGATTAATTTGGACGAGAATCAAGATGGAACAGAGTATTATCATGATATTTTTAGATTTTTGAAGCGGTCAAGAATTAATCACATTCTTACTCACTCACGTGTGCTATATGAGTCATACCTGGCATAAGAAGACTGCTACTCAGGAATGGATTGAAACAATGGTTGCGGGCAAGACCATTAAGTTCTCAGCTTCTGATCTTATTGATATCTTGAAATTAGGTATAGTAGATCAAGAAGGAGGAGAGAATGGACCTACTACTTTTAGTAGAGAGGTTATTGTTGGAGGATTTACTAGGATGGGATATGCCGATGACTTGAATGTGGGAACATTGAAGAAGCGCGGATTTTTTGGAAGGTGGAGATACTTAGCGCACGTATTGTTGGTTAGTTTGTGTAGTAGAAGAACCGGATGGGATACGCTTAATCAAGAATCTTAAGCTCAGATGGTTGGTATGGTATACAACAAACCATATAGTTTTTCTAAGTATTTCTTCAACGAATTAAGGAAACAAACGACTGCCAGACTAGGGCATAGGTTTATGGTTTATCCTAGATTCGTTATGATGATCATTAATCATCATATTCCTAATCTGCCTGCTACTAAGTCAGTCCTGAAAGTGATATCTATTGTAAAAAGGGCATATGATGAGCTTAAGAGTCGCTTTGATAGTGATCCAGGTGCTCAAGATATTCCTTTGTTTGGAGCTCTAGTGGATATTAACTTTAATCCACCTACAGCTGAAGAGTTTGCCAGATTCAGGACTGAGATTGTTCCACATGAGCCAGTAGCTAATCTAGTTCCTCTACAGATGGTGATGCCAGATGTGTCAATGGGCGACATAGCACAACCACAGGTTCAAGGCACAGAAGAGGTGATAGTTGAAAAAGATGTGGCTCTTGAAAAGGAAGCAGAAGCACATGAAGATACCGTTGATCATGCTGCTAGTACTTCTGAAGGTGCTTCAAATTAAGTTTCATCTGATTCAGGTCTGAAAAGGAAACGAGCAGAGTCTTCTAGGGAATCTGAGGTGCCAGAAGTTGAAGAGGTACCTGCTCCAACGAAGAAAACTGTTATGAAATTGAAAGTCAAGGAGAAAACTGTTGCTAGTGGAGTAGATGAGACAATCAAAGCTCCAGAAGTATCAAGCAGAGTTCCTGAACAGAGGTCTAGGAGATCAGTTGAATCACATGCAGAGATAGTGATACCAAGAAGATCTCAGAAGACAACTATAAATTTTGAAAGGCCGTCTACAACTCATAGAATGAAGGATTCAGTGCCTAATCCTGAACCAAGAACTGAAGCGACTACACGTCAAGTTCCTATATTACCACCAGTATTTGGTATGGCTGACATGAAAGGAAAGATGATGGTGTTAGAGGCTAGAGTTAATGGTTTGTTTGATGAGTTGGAGAAACAAAATAAGAACCATGAGAAAGAGATGCAGATAAAGCAAAAGGAAGTTGAGACGTTAAAGAAAGCTCTTAATGATGAAAGAAAGAATCATCAAGACTTTATTAACACTCTCATGTCCAACTTTGACATGGTTCGTTGTGAAGCTACTAAGGCAGAAAGTTCGGCTACTAGAGCGAATAAAGGAGTAGTTAGAGTAGCTGAACATATGACTAAGATTGCAGATGTCATGCTAGATTGTGTGATGCAATCAGAGTTAACTGAATTGTTTGAGAAGTTTTTGGTGAAAAAGAAATTGTTTCCAGATCTAGGCTGTAAGGGTGATGAGCTTTCGAAAAAGAAAGATGATGATTCAAATCAAGACCCGGATGCAGCAAAGGATAAAGGCAATAAGCATCAAGAAGATCTGACCAAGGTAATAGAGTCTCTGAATGAGATTGCAACTCGTATGGTAGGGTCTTCTAAGACAACTGATGCTGTGAGGGAAGATGGTGAGATAATCTATGGTGATGAGAGCTGGATGGATATCGCAGAAGTCGATATGCCAGTTACAGCTTCAAGGCTTGTGGATAAAGATGCTGAGCGCAAAGGGTTTAGTATTGATGACTTCAGAGCTAAGCTTGATAGAATGGACAGATCTGAACAAGTCCAAGATCCTAAAGCTCCAGTCATGCAAGAACCAATTGCTGAAGATCCTGATGTGCAACATACAGAGCCTGTTGATACTAGACCAGATTGGGTTATTACTTGGAAGAAAAACATGGCTAAGTATGAGGCATCGCATAAACCTATCAAGTATAAAGACAAGATTCAGGGAGAGAAGGTTGAAGCCTATGCTACTACTGCATGCTCAAGAATCGTGAGTTTTCATTGGGATGATGAGTTGAGACTTCTCATTATCAGGAGAACAGACGGAGTGCAGTATTTGGACTATAACGAAGAAACCATCAACTCACTTACTGATGTTGATTTTTGGTGCTTAGCTAGGCTAGAACTAATCAATCATAGTGGATCTGAGTTTGGAAATTATATTGCTAGGTCTATAGCAAAAGACATGAAGATCAAGGATTCATCTCAGAGAAAGTATCATCTACAGGAAGGCAAGATGGTCAAGGATAAATCGAAGATAGATCCGAAGACAAAGAAGCCTGTCATTACTTTGAAGTATGAGCCGACCAAGTTTGCCAAAGAAGTGCCTTTGAAGAAATTCAAGAAGGACTTATTGGATAATATGATAGGTTGGTACTTTGATAGTAAGACATATGAAGCTGTGATGTATGGTGATCATTACTATGAGATTGTGAGGATTTATGAGCCTTTGCATCTAGTGAACTTCTGCAAGAAAGATCTGCTAAAGCTGAACAGTGTTAATATTTGGTTTCCAAAAGATTTTCAGGGTCCAGCGTTGCGATATAGAAATACAGTGAGTTTGTGCTTGAAGATCGGCTTACATTCAGACTGTGATTTTTATAAGGCTGCAGATGATTCAGAGGAAGTTCAGAAGAAGAAGAAGGCTGATAAGAAAAAGCAGAGGAAGTAGATTGATGACAAAGACAAGACAAAGACATAGGTTTGTTAACGTCTAGAAGCTATTGCCAAGGGGGAGTCTGTAAGTGCACATCTATGTCAATAGCAGTCTAGATTGTTTGAGCTTATATTGTTATATGTCTTTGTAATGTGATTGTCATTAATGAACTTAGTATTATGCATAGAATACTAGATTAAGTTTAAGTATTGGATGTGTAATAAATCTGCTAAGTGTGAAATGCGACCTCGCATTTCACATAGGTAATACGACCCCGTATTTGCAGGGATAAATACGAGGCCAATCACAGAATGCGACCTCGCATTAGTTGTAACACCCCAACCAAGGCGGAACGATGAGATGTACAGAAAGTCGAGTATTCAAAACAAAGGATAATAGATAACATTCACCATAGCTTTAGTTGATAAAAATAATTTACAATGCACAAGCATGTGAACCAATTCCCAAGTACAATACGTCTACTATACTTGGATATTGAGTCCACGAAACAAATAACAAATACATGAGATGGTATACTACAATGGTCAGGGCGGATTCCATTGCCCGTCACAAGGTTTGATCTTTGACTCCAAAGTGCAATGCAAACAATCATGGTGCATATAGTTCCTCAAAGGTTACGCTAATTCCTGAAAAGCATGAAGAAAAAGTGTCAACTACGAAAACGTAGTTGGTGAGTGCATAGGTTTACAAGTAAATCTTGTTACATATCCATTTCAAAATAGTTGAGAAATCCATGGTAAAGTATAACGTTCTCATTTGTCACATTTATCGTGAGAGAAAAATATATCAATCGATTAATCATTTATCATACCAAAACCATTTGGTCATCAATACTTCAATATTGCCAAATTCAACAACCTTCAAGATTCCATATAAGGTCCAATACCCAAACCGTATGTTCAATCAATAATTTCCATCCATAATATAATATCAATACCTCTTGGTCAATGGTAAGACTACCATGACATAATTCGATGAGATTGTTCTTGAGCCACTACTAAGACCGGTTATGTCCCAATAATCAGATATATTGTCCCAAATGATAAGATAATGATAAGCACATGCTGTCAATCACGTGCATAAGATAACCAAGGGTCGTGCCATGGAGACGCCCATAAATATATAGTAGTTAGAGCACCGCGAGGCCAGACTGGCGATGAAGGTGGCCACTAAGGCAGACCAAACATCCCACCGTTACCTATAATAATGGATGAGGGGACAAGTCCTAGTTGCGCAACCCTCTAACTACAGGCCTCAAATGAGTTAATAGTAGTGTACAGGGGACCACCGTTTGACAGTACTCAAGCTCATCATATAACATATAACACGTTGAACATACAATATAATTCCCATATCATTATCATTGTTTCAAAGAATCATTTCATAAGATAAAGCCATTTTAATTAATCATGCTTTTCACCCCGTAAGTAAAACATATAAAAGAGTTTGAAAAGGGGCTATGACTCACCTTGATATGCCGCATATTATATTCACTCATCCAAAATGGGTACTTCCCATCTATTGCTTCCTTGACCATATATCCGTCATATTCCTCAATCACATTTCGAGCCAAGACTATCCCTACGATAGGACTAATATACGTAAGTCCCTATCTTAAGCCATCACTAAGAAATGCCACTTTCGTTATGTTGTCATAAATTTTGGAATCCAAGTATATTGT
>CM067173.1:17970274-18025152 GCA_034093135.1 Erigeron breviscapus
GTTTTGGTCAATCAATTGGGTGTTTTTGTATTGAATCGAATTGGCTATCGTTTCTACAGGTAATCAATGTTTTATTGGCCACATTTTCAGATTCAAAGGTTGTTTCTATGTTAAGCAAATCTGATTTTAATAAAGGTTTATAAATAATTAGGGTTTATAATACGAATAAGCAAATTAATGATCAAAACGGTGTCAAACGAGTTTGTAATCGATATGAATGATCAAAATATGTTTAACAATGTCAAAAACATGTTTTGGGTGAAGCCCAAGTCGATTGATTTCTGGAAAAATCGAAGAACAAGTCGTTTTAGAAATTCTGGACGAAGTTAGGGTTTTCTGGTGCTAAGTTCGTTCTGTTGCTTCCCAAACGAACTTCAAGTTCGTTTGATGCTCTCTAAGTTCGTTCATGGGTGTCTAAATTCGTTTGGCAAGAGTTCAAATTCGTTTAGTGGATTATGAGCTAAAATCGTTTGTGAAAGTTTAAGTGTTTTCAAGTTAAATTCGTTTTGAAACCTAAGTGAAGTCTAAGTGGTTCTAATGCTTAAATTCGTTTCTCAAACGAAGAAGAACTTCGTTTGAGGTGTTTTAAATTCGTTGGTGAGGTCCTAAGTTCGTTGGGCATTGCTAAGTTCGTTCAGTATGGCCTAAATTCGTTTCAGGAAGCTAAATTCGTTTGATTTTTCAAATGGCCATATCTCTTGAACCGTAACTCCGTTTTTGACAAATAAACTATCCCTAGAATCGTGGGAGAGTCTATTTTCTAATGGTAATAATTTTAAGGGATGATTTTGAAGTCAAGTTTCCTGAAAGGTTGAATTAGTGAATGAAGGTCGAGTTTCGACGGATTCTATGAGTCCTAAAGTCGTACGAAAGTCCATTTAATGTCCCTAATGACTTATACTTCATATGTTAATGTACGATAGGTGTCGGGGAGTACTAATCATCACTGTTAGCTTTTGTTTGCGCGCATACACTACTTTGAGGTAAGATACACTACTTTTGTCACGCTGAGGGTGCAACAAAAATGGTTCGTAAACTATAACCTCCATAACGGTAATGTATAACTCATAGGTGGTTGGGTTGATATGGGAGGTACTCGGGGAATAATGATGACGATGTATATGCCTAAAATGTTTCCCCGTACATGTGGTTACGATATGAAATGTTATGATGAACGGTGGTTAATGATATGTTTACGATATGATATGTTATGATGAACGGTGGTTAATGATATGTTGTAATGTTGTTATGTGCATGTATTTGTGGCTTGTTCATCTAGAACACTAGACCTTTTTAGGTTGCCATGACACGTGCACGTTTTAAGGGCCCTAACGTGAAAAGATGATAGTATGGATTAGTTTAGGTTAAAGGTGGAAATCTAAACTAAATATGATAAAGGCTCGAGCTAATTAGATGTTAAGTGTTATGCATAACCTGTACCTTACGGTGGTAATAGGTACATCGTGCCTTACGGTGGTAATAGGTACGTATAAATCGTGCCTTACGGTGGTAATAGGTACGTATAAATGGTGCCTGACGGTGGTAATAGGTACGTCATGCCTTACGGTGGTTATAGGTATGTTAAAATGGTTGCTCGGGTGGTTCCTTGCAACAAGTCATATGTGGCGAGTAGTTCGGGTGGCCTGATGACCCACCTAATGTCATGAACATAACGTGCTACTCATGGATCGACATTGTCTTTCCTTAACGGTAACCTCGGTTACAACTTAACGGTGACCTAGTCACAACTTAATGAGATGAGATGAAATGACGAAATTGATTAGGCACGCTTAGGGTCATGAACTCTATGTTTATATGTGATGTGGATATGTGATGTGGATATGTGATGTGGATATGTTATACGGTGGTATGAATGCCTAATTAAAATGACGTAATGCTTTAAAGTGACGATTCAAATGGATGAAATGTTTGCTTAAACCTGGTGTTATCTTACTTAGCTTTATAGCTAACACTTGTTTCTTTTAATGTGTTGACACCCCTCAGGTTAGGCAGTGAGATGACGTGTGAAGCTGTGGCGAGAGATGGGTAGATGATCAAGCTGGCTTTAGTTTACCCAATAGCTTCGCATAGACCTTATGTTATTGATTTCCTTTATGGAACTTATGTAATGACTATGTTATGATTGCTTTATGTTGGGCAATCTTATGGATTTCTTCTATTACAGTTTTGATGCTATTAGTAACACCACCAATGTTTTCTCAACTGTTTTCCTTAGTTGAGTATTTTCCTAAATCGTTTCCGCATGATTTAACGCCGCTAGGCGAAATTTTTTTGAAATCCATATTTTTATGAAACGGGTGTTACACTTGGGCTGCAAATCGCCCATCACTTAGGTTCATGGGAGCATCTTGCCTTGGCGGAGCGGTGCTCTAGGGGCTGGTGGTGATGGTGGTGGCGAGGGCGAGCGGCGTCCGGGTTGGCTAGAGGCAACACTTCTAGCATCATCGCTTTCCGGTGGGTCTTCCGTTGGCTCGGTCTCTTCTTCTTCTTCTTCTTCTTGGAGTGGTTGGGGAGGTTGCTCTTGCACTAGGCGTCTCCTTTCTTCCTCTTCCATGCGGTCACGAATCCATACAAATTCCTTGGTCTAGGGGCTGATCCGGAGGTTCCACTTGCTTGCGACATGATATTCCTACACAAGTTACACAAGGCGTGAGATGACGACTTGACTCGACGCTTAGACGACCATGGACGACCGACTTGACCATTGACGACCCAGGTGGCAACTTACGGACAGCAAGATGACTTGACGGACCATGAGACGACCTTAACCATTCGACAAGCAACTAACCAACTCGACCAACGACTCACAAGCTTAACAACCGAACAACGACATGACCATCCACAACCGACGACCAACTCGACTCGCACGACCAACATAACCATTTATAATTAAAGTAATGACTAGGATTCAACTTGTGCATAGCTCTCATGTATTATATCTAAATGGACAAAGTAATACTAGCCAAGTGGGGGTATTAACTAAGGGTTCTAATAGGTAATGCAAACATTGGATTTGGTTATGTATCTTTTGCACCAAGAATCGTTTTTAAAGCTTATTTTTAAAAGACTCATTTTGAATATTCCTTAGACAACCATTTCGATCATTCCATATTAAATTTTTAGTTAGGCATAGTTGATCAGGCTATGCATAAGTAAAACAAGAATACTTTATAATCGACTCAATTGTTTAAGAAATATTCGACTCGTTTTGAAAATACGTAGGTTATAGCAAAAATTCTCTATAACCTTGTCTCTGATACCATTTTTCTGTAACACCCCGACTAAGGCCGAAACACGAGATGCCACAGAACGACATGGTACAAAAGATTTAAATATAAAACATCAACATAAAGTTTCAATGCCATTCAAATTCAAAAGATTACAAGTTCAAGTTGACGTTTAATAAACATTACATAACCAAATTCATAATCAAAAGATCAAATGTTCGCATTACTAGTCCAACATGCAACAAACAAACACATCATCCAAGAGGCGGTCCATAGTGCTAACTTACTGCTCTAGACCTGAAAAGCATGAAGAAAAAGTGTCAACTACGAGAGTTGAGTGAGTTCATAGGTTTATTCTACCAAATATACGTACAACCGATTCAAATTATGAAGTAGTAAATCATATAGTTTCCAAGAATTTCCTTCATAATATCCGTACCCAAACCGTATGTTCAAAACATAATCTCCATCCATAATAATAATAAATTTCCATTCAGCCAAAGGCATAATTTGATGAGTAAATGCTTGAGCCACTACTAAGACCATTTCCTGTCCCAACCAACATAATATTTCATTTCATAGCACAAGCTGTCAATCAAGTGCAATTAATAATGAAGGGGATCATGCCATGGAGACGACCGCCTAATATAAAGTAGATTAGAGCACCGCTCGGGTCGGTCTGGCAATGAAAGTGGCCACAAAGGCAACCAACATTCCACCGTTACCTATTTTAGTGGGTGAGTGGACGATTCCTAGTTGCGCAACCCTCTAACTACAGGCCTCCCCTTTCGGAGTTAATAGTAGTGTACCGAAGTATACAGTTTGACAGAACTCAAGCTCATCATATAACTTATAACACATTGAACATACAATATATCCCATTTCATAATCATTCTTTCAAGAATCATTCATATATATAAAGCAATTTTATTTATCATGCTTTTCACCCCGAAAGTAAAACACATAAAAGAGTTTGAAAGGGGGCTATGACTCACTTGATTCGAGAGTGTTAGGGGCTGATCAAATGCGAGATCTTCGTCTAGTCGTGTTGCTCCCCAAGCAAGCCTAAACCATGGTATTTATATATACACAACGTAAGTGTGTGTAGCATGAACTAGTGTGCTAGATCATGAGATGTATACTAGTAGACTTGCCCATCTTTGGTTGTAAATTGATTATGGAGTTCAAGTGTATTATATTGTTCGTATCATTTGGTTAGAAGAGATTTGGTGGAGAAGATCATTTTCTCATTATACGTATTTAAACGTTTATTGGAAATTCGGTAACTTGGCTTTGATTGTCATGGTTTCCATTATATGCTTTGCTTAATCGCAATGTTTGACATTAGTAATCTTGTAATATTAATATTTATGTATATTTTCTGATTTGTAATTATTTATTTAATTTAATAATATTTAATTACTTATTTATTCACTTTATTGATTTATTAACTAAATAATTCCTTAAAAATACTTTTAAGTGTCATAATTGTCTTTATAAATTATGAATAATTTTATTGAGTTATATTCTGATATATATGCTTCTTAATTTATAATTTCATGTTTTATACTTTTATTTGTGTATTTTCCATTAATTTTAATAATAATGTTTAATTAGTTATTTTTACTTAATTATTTATCTTTAAATTATGTAACACATGTCTCTTGACTCTTAACTATTTTTCTCCAGTAGGTTTTAGTTATTTTTATCAATGGTTAAGAAGATTTAGCCAAATTCATGATTCACATAATTTATTTATTGATTTATTTGCCTTTTAATTACCATTTAAATCCAATAATTCATGAAAATTATTAGAAATCACCACACAATATTTTAGTCAAAAATCCCAGGCCTTTTAGGCAACTTTTATCAATAAAAACTCATATCAATTCAACCTCTCTTGTGTCTTGCTTATTTTGAGGACTTTAAGCTTAAAAATCGTTTACCGAAATAATGATTTTAGCCTCATTTCTTAAGCTATTAAGGTACTTCAAAATGGATTTTCATTCTTATTTCAATATTTACAGAAATTCCATCATATTTTGGTGATTCAAGTCGTGATAGTGGTGGTGGTGTGATATGTGCAATTTAGTGCTTTCGGTTAGTGATTATTTGACCCGAAAAGGTGATTTTTGAGCTTATTCTTGCCATGCATCAAGTGACTTGAGTTTTATACTTTTGAAATAACTTATTTACAGTAGGTTTATCATATTTTCTTGGTCATAAGATTATGGTGCATGTGTGTGCTCAAAATGCATTTTTGCATGTTTTCGGTTTATGATTTCTAGCTTATTTTAACATGTATTGATTCAAGCTTTATATCCTTGATATTTTATCAATTTTTCCAGAATATTATGGTCCATTTAAACATATTTTCACTTTGAATATGCCTATAATCATCTCATAATCCAACAAAAGATCCAACTTTCTTAGATCTAAACATGCATGTAATCATCTCATCATTTTAACAGCAAATCTTTATCCATCTTTAATCCATCAACATAAAAACATATTTTTATGAAAAACTCCAGAAATATATTCATCAAAATATATAAAAATATAATCATCTTTCAAAGGAAAAATCACTTTAAAAGCTACTTAATCTATAACAACACTTTTGGGTTTTAAACTTGTTGAATCCTTGGATTTTTCTTCTTAGATTCGACATGCATGAGCATGGAAAGAAAGATCCTATCAACTTTGCCCTCATCAAGTGTATATTATAAAGAAAACAAGAAGAAAGTATTAGTTTTTGATAAACCTTCGAATATAAACAAGAACAAGATTAGATCTAACAAAAAGGATGAAGATTATACCCTCTTGGATTCGGTTTTGATGTTGAGAATATGGCAGATTTTTCGTGGCCTCCAAACCCTCAAACAACCCTTAATCTAAGCCTTAAACAACCCTTGAACCTTGCTTGGATTAACCCTTTATTAATCTAACTTAAAACCCTTATTATTAATATAAGTTTAGATGAAATTTAGCCATGTTTTTGCCTTTGTTTTTGCTTGGCCGAAATGAAGAAGAAAATAAGAGGGGAGGAAGAGTTTTTGAGAGAAAAGATGTTGTGTGTGTGAAATGAGTGTGTAGTGTGTGTTGAAGTGGTGAGTTCCAAGACTAATGTTGCATGCAAAGTTTGAAAAGAAAGAGTGTGGGAGTGTATAGGGGGGGCGGCCTCATGGGGAATTTGGAGGGGTTTTTATCTTCTTTTTTTTTATAAAAGTTGTGTATATAATGTGTATGTATATGTTAGATGTAAGTATATATATTTTGTAAGGGTAATTGTATTTGTTTGTAGTGTAACTTAATTATTTATTCTAGTATGTGTATATATATATGTCGTGTATATATATATGTATGTACACACATTTGCATTTTTAATCTATTACATAAGCCTTTATTTATAAATTTGTATGTATTTTTGATACTTATATATACTTACCTATGCACTTATTAAGGTTTCAAGCACTTTCATGTACTTATGAGTTTATAAATACCCTTTTGAGATGGTAATTTGATTTTCTTGTCCAAATATATCTTAACTAACTTGGTGGTTAAATTGTTGGACGTTTCTAAGGGTTTTGATGATTATCTCAACTTGTGAGACTTACATTATTATTTATATAACTTGATTAATTAGAAATTATATTTTGTTCAATGGCATCTCCTTTGGTTTAATTAGAATTAAATAATAGCTTTAGATTGCTAATTTAGGGGCATTAACTACTAGCTTCAAGTATAACTATGGCTTGCGGGATCATAGACAACATAACTAGCACATATATATAATATTAAAAAGTAGGGTTGTTACACTGGAGACCAAGGGTGCGATAACACGGCTCGCACGCGTCCGAAGAGGTAAATGCCCGAGACCATGTACACTGCCTGTGTGTAATAGTCTAGATATTGGTATAGCCTAGTTTTATAAATTTAAAACTTGGTTGATTTTCATGAGCAAAAAGATTAAATAAAAGTAAAGCGAAAATTACACATCAAGTTTTTGGCGCCGCTGCCGGGGAAGGCTGTTTTAGCCAATCTTCATAAAGGTACTATCTTTAATCGATCCTTTTTAGAAATTTATTTCTAAAAAGTTATATTATTTTGTATTATTTTATATTGTTTATTGTACCGCAATCTAAAAAATAAAAAATAAAAATAATTAATTAGTTAAAAGTAGTTATAAAAAAAAATAAGTAGTTAATATTTTTTTTTCTTGTTTATATATATCAAAGATATTAATAATTATTCCGTACCTTTGTATTTCCCTTGTTGTTGATTAGATCACCAAGGATGTGGGATGATTAATGGATAACCTGACTTGAGCTTATTCCGATTCATGACCTTTGAAATTCAAGTAGGATTATTGAACTGTTGGAATGAGGACTAATGGACCGTTAATAATTAAAGTAATATACAGTAGTATCATAAAACATTAAAAACATAAAAAAAAGTTATTAATTAAAGTTTGTGTTATTTATTGTTGTGTATTTATTTTTGTAGAGTGTTAAACAAGTGCTTTTCACAATTTTCTTTGTTTTCTTTTTGCAGTACTACAGGTAGATGGATGTGATAGGTCCCAAAGGAGATAACAGGATGGTTTAAATGTCTCAAAGAGTTGTAGGGGGGGGGGGTGAATACAACTTTTAAACTTAATCAGCTTGAGAATACTTTTAAATGCGGAATATAAGTAATCTTAAAGTATTTGTCCATATTCAGATTTAGATAGATGTAAAGTCCCTCACACGATGGTTTAACCCACGAGTGTAAAATAACAAGACAGGTATGAACTAGAATCGGACTAGTATTACTTCAATATAAATATGCAAGAATATAAACAAAGTAATAAATGACTTAAGCAATATTTAAACAAGTAAATAAATGGTGGAACACAAATGTAGTTTTCAAGTGTATTTTCTTTATTGATGTATAAACAAAATACAAGATCGTTGCGGAACCTAGATATTACACGTATGTAAGTATCTAAACAATCTTTGAATTACAAGTGATCTATACTTGCTAAATAAAATCCTTTGATCGATATACTTAGAGTTGTAAAGTATAACTGTTTAGATCGAGAGTATTTAAGCAAGTTCACCAATTTGCTAAAAAGTGATTTTCTCAAAGAAATGACTTTGTATTTATAGGCAACAAAATTCACCAGTGAATTTTGTGCCGTACAAATATGGTTGCATACATTTAATGATCCGACAAGAACATTAAATGTATTGGATAAGAATAAGGATAAAGTCACATCAAATGCAAGTGTATCCTTTTATCCAACCACCTTTACACACGTATACTTTGGTAAAGAACAAGTGGGTTGTTCTTTGGAAAGTGTGTAAAGGCTTAAAGTCAAATCCTCGATATCAGTGTTCAGACTTGTAAGGTCTAGAACACTGACAATCCTCCAGTGTGCAGATCTGGTAAGACTTCCAGTGGACTGGAGTTGTTGGCGATTAATTCTCAGAGAAGTATCCAGGGGAATGAAAGTGCTCACATTAGCATCCTTTATTGCCTTGATTTGTTTGGCAGTAAGCTTCGGCAGACCAGTCAATCTTTTTCTGTACTCTAACTCCAGAGCACCAGCATTTTTTCTAATCTTTCTCTGGAGACTCACCAGTTCCTCCCTTCTCTGCCTTATCAATTCTGGAATGGTGACACCATAAATTAATGAATCGTATACATGTTCTTCTTCAGCGTAGAACGAGCGTATATGAACATCATCCAATGCATCTAGACATTGATGAACTCTGGGATCATCCTTCATCTTCTTGAACACTTCAATGTTAATGCCTAACCTTCCAGCATTGTAAGAGTCCAGAGTTCCCATGGTTCCATATATTTCTGGACAAATCTTCAGAGGGACTCCAGATTCCAAGTCTGGAGTAGGTCAGTTTCTGGACAGATCTTCAGTAAGGCTCCAGTAGTCGAGTCTGGAGCAAGTCCAGTAAATCTGGACCTAACAAATTCCCCCTATTTGTTTAGAAATAATGCAAGTGTTTTCAGGCTTATAGATATACAAATTTGTATGCCTGGAAAACACTTAGTCGATTTAAGTCTAAAAAATCTAAGTTACTGGAAAACACTTAGTCGATTTAAGTCTAAAAAATCTAAGTTACTGGAAAACACTTTATAGATCATGAGTGTTTTCAGTTTCATCTTTTAAGTTCTAACTTAGACTAAATCTGATCATTTACTTATATGAAATTAAAAATTGCAACTAATATTACTATCATCAACTGGAAAATAGTTACAACTTTTATCAAACGATTAATTACAATAAGTACATGATAAAAGATTCAGGCCCTTCTTTTTGATGACTGCCCTGGTGCATCTTCAGTAGCCTTCCTCTTTGGTGATGGAGATGATAGAACAGACACTGGTGGTCTCAAACCCAACACAGCTTCCATTTGTTGTATTCTTCTCCAGACCTTCTCAATTCTCTTCATAAAGGCCTTAACATCTGGAGACAAATTAGTTTTACCTTTAAATGTCAATCCTATCTCCTTCAGTTCAGTCCATCCAAAAGCTTGGACTGTTGTATCTTTCCTTTCATCTGTAAAGTTACCCTCCCTGGTCAACTTTATATTAAATCTGGTCATTCCTTGATGATTTTCAGCCAACTTGATTTCAGCATCAACAATTTTTCTAGCATTAGCCCTGAAATTCATCATTTGATCATAAGATGCCTTCTGCTTCGCCATCTGGACCATATATTCAGTTTCCTTGGATACACCACTCTGTTGTCCTTCAGTGGACTGGAGTTGTTGGCGATTAATTCTCAGAGAAGTATCCAGGGGAATGAAAGTGCTCACATTAGCATCCTTTATTGCCTTGATTTGTTTGGCAGTAAGCTTCGGCAGACCAGTCAATCTTTTTCTGTACTCTAACTCCAGAGCACCAGCATTTTTTCTAATCTTTCTCTGGAGACTCACCAGTTCCTCCCTTCTCTGCCTTATCAATTCTGGAATGGTGACACCATAAATTAATGAATCGTATACATGTTCTTCTTCAGCGTAGAACGAGCGTATATGAACATCATCCAATGCATCTAGACATTGATGAACTCTGGATCATCCTTCATCTTCTTGAACACTTCAATGTTAATGCCTAACCTTCCAGCATTGTAAGAGTCCAGAGTTCCCATGGTTGCCATATCCCTATGATGGGCCAGCAGTTCATCTATTTGATTCTTCTTGAAGATTTCAATCATGATGCATTGTTGTTCTAACTTCTTGGCAGATTCATCATCAGCATCTTCAGTTCTTTCTTCCTCTTCACCAGATACCACTTTGTCTTTTCCTTTAACTGCCTTCAGAGTTGATGGAATATCTGGGAAGGACTCAAATTGGGGCTCACTGGCTTCAGTGCCATATGCTCTTTGTGCTAATTCTTTCAATGTCATTTGATCTATTTGGTCACCAGATGATGGAACAGTTGATTTTCCCCCCTTGGAATGATCACCAGTCCTAGACTTGAGATCATTCCATAATTCTTCCATCATATGCCTGTCCAGAGAACCGAAAGTTCTTCCTTGTTCTGGCATGGAATCAGTCATACCTTGCTTCAGTGCCAGTAGCTTCTTCAGTTAGCCCGGCTTCAGTGCCATATGCTCTTTGTGCTAATTCTTTCAATGTCATTTGATCTATTTGGTCACCAGATGATGGAACAGTTGATTTTCCCCCCTTGGAATGATCACCAGTCCTAGACTTGAGATCATTCCATAATTCTTCCATCATATGCCTGTCCAGAGAACCGAAAGTTCTTCCTTGTTCTGGCATGGAATCAGTCATACCTTGCTTCAGTGCCAGTAGCTTCTTCAGTTAGCCCGGCTTCAGTGCCATATGCTCTTTGTGCTAATTCTTTCAATGTCATTTGATCTATTTGGTCACCAGATGATGGAACAGTTGATTTTCCCCCCTTGGAATGATCACCAGTCCTAGACTTGAGATCATTCCATAATTCTTCCATCATATGCCTGTCCAGAGAACCGAAAGTTCTTCCTTGTTCTGGCATGGAATCAGTCATACCTTGCTTCAGTGCCAGCACTTCTTTCTTCATATTTTCAATTTCTTCTGGCAAGTGCTTAGGCAACTCAGTGTCTATCATCTGAACAACTTCAGGCAACAAGCTATCTTGAATGGTTCTTAGAACAGAAGCAGAGATATCATCAGTGATTGTTTTCAGCATATCACCCCTAAATTTTCTAACAATTTCATCACTAAGGGTGCTGACAATATCATTTTGATCTAATGTTGGCCTGCTCTCCAGTGAACCAACCCTTGTAACCAGCTTCTCAACCTCTTCTTTCAGACCTGCCAGTGGTTGAACAATCTTACTATCCACTGCAGTCTGAACAGAACTAACAACCCTTGTTTCTAAGCCCTGGACTGCCACTTTGATGTTTTCAGAATTTCGATTGGTGGCCAGTACCAGCTCATCCAGTTTCTCAAAAACTAACTTCTCATTCCCAGCAAACAAGTTCATTTCTTATGCTAAATTATTTGACAATAAGGATTTGAAATCAGAAATAACCTGGGAAGAGCTCTGGAGTGATCTCTCCAGGTCCGCCACCTTACTAAGAAGGCCTTGGACCTCGGTTGAAGATGAAGTGGAGAGATCACTGGGTGGTTCCAGATGAGAGGTCATTCTCTCCATTACTGTTACTTGTGCCCGGACCTCTTCAGTTTCAACAGTTTCAGCATTTATAACAGTAGAGTCTGGCACACCTTGTTCAGAGAGGTTGACTGGAGTTTCAATGGGTGGTGGTTGAGTTTGTGAAGGTTGAATGAATGGGGTGAAGTATGGAGTTGATTGTGGAATAGAAGGTGGTGGAGGTGGTGGTGGTGGTGGCATGCTTGATTCTGGTGGGGGTGGAGGTGGTGGTGGTGGTGGTGGTGGAGGTGGTGGTGGTGGAGTGTGGAGGTGGTGGTGGTGGTGGCATGCTTGATTCTGGTGGAGGTGGTGGCATTTCTGGGAGACTTTCAACTTGCTCAACATCTTCACCCAGAAAATTCATATCTACATCAAAATTTTGACCTTCAGAAATGGGAGAATCAGCCTCATCCCAAAACATATCACCAGCAGTTGCATCACCAGCCGATGTACCAGCCTGAACATTCAAATCAATCTGAGCCTCTTGCTCATCCGACTGGACAACCTGTTCTTCCTGCTCAACCTGCTCACCAACCTGTTCATCAAACTGGCCAACAACTTCTACATTCTCAATCTGTTCAACATTTTCAACATTCTCCTCTTCAAAAATGGGAGACCCATCCAGATCCATTACATCACCAGCCTGTCTTGCTGGGTTTACCTGGACTCCACCTCTCATCAGACGCCTACTAGATCTAGGTCGTCTAGAACGATCAACATTTTCTGGTTGCATACCTTCTTCTGGAGCAACTTGCCTTATTGGTTGTACCATCTCTACAACCTGAACATCTTGGTCATCACCAGGTCTTTCAATAACTTGTACTCTACCTGGTGCCTCTGCTTGTTCCCTTTGAAAATTTAACATTGCTGGAGGAATATCTACCTCACCAGCTCTTGACTGAAGGTTGGTCAGATCCCTCAAAAACTCACTCACAGAAAAGTGAGTAGTATCATAATCATACTCATCTCCTAGAGCACTTCTAAACATAAGGGAAAGAAAACGGATATATGGAACATGGGGTTTTCTCCCTTTTGCTTTCAGTCGATCTACCAAGTCATTGAACAAGATCTGAGCAAAATCTACTCTTATTCCAAACCACAAACAATAGGCAATCTGGAGCTGCATTTGATTTATCTGATCAAGTCCTCCAGAACTACCTCCCAGACATTCAACCAAATGTGTGAAGAAAAATCTCCACGAATCTGTCAGCCTACTCATATAAATTGTGCCTTTTCTCAACAACTGGCCATGGTCATCAAGAATTTCTGTGTGCCCCATCAACCTGCACACTTCCCTGTAATTTATGCCTGATGGAAGTTCGATGGGTAACTCATTCTGGTCAAGATAATTTAACTGTAGTACAGACCTGAGTAAACTCACTGAGAAACTTAAATATCTGGTACCTCCCCTAAGAGTATAAGAAATTGATGAGGTTTCTTCATTATAAAATGCGGAGTACCAGAACTCACACAAATAGTCATGGTACATTCTCCCTGGATTTAGGGTTAATGCACCATACAGAGGGCATGAGAGAAAGAAAGTATTCAATCTCCCAATTATAGAACGAGCAGGATGAACACTGGAAAGTTTGGCCATCCAGTTATTCATATTGATTCGAATGGCTTTTGCTTCAAGAGTAATATGTCTCGGTTTAGCAACATTATCAACCGGAGCATATTCGGCAGATAAAAGATTTTTGGGTGCCATTTATGATTGAAAGATGAAGATGAAATTTAGGGTTTATGATGAAGAAATTAATGAATTTGCAGTTAATATGAGAGTTTTAATGATTGGAAAAGAATGAAGAATTGAATGAAGAATTGAATGAAGGAATTTGAAGATTTGGGAGTAAATGTTCGAAGAAAATGAAGATTGGAAAAGAATGAAGAATTGAATGAAGAATTGAATGAAGGAATTTGAAGATTTGGGAGTAAATGTTCGAAGTAAATGTAAAGTGAAAGTGAAAATGGGTATATATAGGAGAGATAATGTGGAACTCAAACGGGTTAATTTGAAATTATCAAATATAATTTTGATCGGGTTTTGAGATCCGCATTAAGTACATCACATCACACATTAATGTGTGATGGTTCACCGCCCACAAAAACTAACAACTTGTTCTTTTTGTTTTCCCAAGGTAAAAATACCATCATTTCGTTTGAAAAATTACATGCCACGTAGGATTTATAAGATAAATATCTTTGAAAAAGTTTGCTTACGTGGCACGCACAATGACCAAGTATTTAAAAAATATTGTGACTCAATTCAGTCCATCTGAAGGTTGACTAGACACTCCAGTATCACTGGTGGATTAGTCCAGTGAAGCATGTACTGATGGTACACTGGAGGGACACTCCAGTAAAGTACCAGTGAAAACCATTTTGAAAGACTGGTAACTTCAAACATGCACGTCAACTAATACAGACAAATGAGAGGGACACATTTACAAGAACACAAAAGTCTCCTCAAACACGCACTTCAACCTGTCCAATTACCAGTGAGAGGGACACATTTACAAAGCACCAGTAATATTTTCTGGACAATTCATCCAGTAAGAAAATTTTGTCCAGTGAGAAAATAAATTAATAAATTCCCTTTGAACTTTAAACATTTTTTAAGAAAAATATATCTTTCAAAGTCTTCCCCCTGGAATGTTGATCCAGAAATAAATTTATGAATCTTTAAATCAAAGATCCTTAGTAGTACACAATGGCGTTCAATACTAAGGTTCCAAATTTAAGGGTTTAACATTCCCAACTCACCAACAAGATATTCAAATGTTTTGACATCCAGTGGTTTCGTAAAAATGTCAGCGAGTTGTTTGCCAGTGGGGATAAAATGGAGTTCAATGTTTCCTTTCACAATATTATCACGAATGAAGTGATACCTGAGATCAATGTGCTTGGTTTTGGAGTGCATGACTGGATTGTTTGAGATAGCAATGGCACTGGTATTATCACAAAAGATTAGAGTCTTTGAATACTTAATACCATAATCAAGCAACTGGTTCTTCATCCAGAGTATCTGAGCACAACAACTGGCTGCAGACACATATTCAGCTTCAGCAGTGGACAATGAAACTGAAGTTTGCTTTTTACTGGTCCAACTGACCAGTTTGCCACCAAGGAAATGACATCCACTAGTAGTGGATTTCCTGTCTATCTTACAACCTGCATGATCTGAATCTGAATAACCCATTAGATCCATGCCTGAGCCTTTGGGATACCAAAGACCTAGACTGGGGACACCCTTAAGGTACTTCAGTATGCGCTTTACAGCAAGCATATGAGATTCCTTTGGATTAGACTGATATCTGGCACATAAACATGTTGAAAACATTTTATCTGGTCTACTGGCAGTTAAATACATCAGTGAACCAACCATGCCTCTATAGACTGGTGTTTACTGGTTTACCATCTGGATCAGAGTCCAGTGTCAGTGGTGCAGAAATTGGAGTTGCTTTAGATGGTGAAGAGTTCATATCATATTTCTTTAAAAGATCTCTAACATATTTTTCCTGATTAATAAAGATGCCATCTTTGTTTTGTTTAATCTGGAGTCCAAGAAAATATGTTAATTCACCCATCAAACTCATTTCATATTCAGTGGACATTATTTTCGAAAATTTCTTGCACATGTTTTCATCAGTAGACCCAAAAATAATATCATCAACATAAATTTGTACCATTAATAGATTACCTCGTTCATGAAGAATAAATAAGGTATTGTCAATTGCACCTCGTTTAAAACCATTTTTCAATAAATGTTTAGTCAGAGTGTCATACCAGGCACGTGTGGCTTGTCTGAGGCCATACAGCGCTTTGTCCAGACGATATACCCAATGTGGATGCTTTTCATCAACGAAACCTGGTGGTTGTTTGACATAAACTTCTTCTTCAAGCTTTCCATTCAAGAAGGCACTCTTTACATCCATCTGGTAGACCTTGAACTGATGATAAGCAGCGAATGCTAAGAATATTCTAATCGCTTCAAGTCTAGCCACTGGAGCAAATGATTCATCAAAGTCGACATCTGACTGGCAATAGCCTTGTGCTACCAGTCTGGCCTTGTTTCTGATTACGTGGCCATCTTCATCTACCTTGTTCCTGAAGACCCATCTTGTTCCAATTGGTTCTTTCTTACCAACTGGAAAAGGAACCAAATACCAGACCTTGTTCCTTTCAAACTGGTGAAGCTCTTCTTGCATAGCAGTCACCCAGCTTGGATCTTCCATAGCCTCGTCAATCTTCTTTGGTTCCATCAAAGATAGAAAACTTACGTATAAGCATTGATTACTGGAGGCTCTTCTGGTCTGAACTCCTCTACTGGAGTCACCTATGATCTGATCAATAGGGTGAGCTTTTGTCCATCTAGAGTATTGACCAGGATTGTTACTGACAACAATATCAGTGTAAGAATTCAGTTGAGTCTCCTCTGGAGTTGCTTCTGGAGGAGGATCTTGCCAGATTACTTCAGTATCTTCATCTGAGTCATTTAAGTCACGATTTGCATCATGAAATTCTTCATTTGAAGGCATTTCCTGGAGTACTGGTTCAGTTTGAAATTCTTTATAAGAAGACATTTCTGGTCTATTCTCAACTGACACTGATACTGGGGGAGCAGTACGAACATCTGATCCAATATTAATTTCAGATGGTAGTTTGAAAATAATAGAGGGATAGAATGGAGTACTACTGGAGAGTTTCTGAACAGGTTCCAGATCAGGATGGCTGGAAACTTTATCTTCTGAATCTTCTTTATTGTAGTTGATAAGATCAGATTCACAGAAGACAATTGGAGTTACTGGGGGAGTTTCAAGGGCTGGTTTGTTGATTGCACCATTTGATTCATCGAAAGTAACATGTATGGATTCTTGTACTATCTTCAGTCTCTTGTTGTAAACTCTGAAGGCTTTGCGAATGGCTGAATATCCTAAGAAATATCCTTCATCAGCTTTGGCATCAAATTTGCCTAACTGACTGGAGTCGTTCAGAATGTAAACTGGACATCCAAAAACGTGAAAATAACCAATATTTGGTTTTCTATTTCTCAATATTTCATAGGAAGTCTTCTTGTGTCGCTTCACGTACACTGATCGATTCTGGGTGTGGCAAGCAGTTGGAATTGCTTCAGCCCAGAAACTGGTAGGAAGACCAGATTCAGCTAGCATACTCCTGGCAGCTTCTATCAGCGTTCGATTTTTCCTTTCTATCACTCCATTCTGCTCTGGAGTGCGTGCTGATGAGAAGTTCTGGGAGACGCCAGTGTCAGTACAGAATTTCTCCAGAGTTGCATTCTGGAATTCTGTTCCATTGTCGTTTCTTAACTGACACACTTTTCGCTTATGCTTCAGTTCAATCTGCTTGATAAGAGAGATGATTTCAGCAGCAGCTTCACTTTTAGACCTAAGAAAGATCACCCAACAATATCTGGAGAATTCATCTACGATCACCAGGGTGTATCTTTTACCAGCACGAGTCTGAACATTCACTGGACCAAAGAGGTCCATATGAAGCATGTGAAGTGGTTCAGTCTTGAAACTGGCACGTTTCTGCTTTCCCATCTCACATCCTGGACATGGCCTTTCCTTTTTGAAGGAAACTGAAGGTATCCCATCTGCAAGTTGTTTTCTGGACAACTTATTAATGTTCTTGAAATTTAAATGGGATAACCTTTTGTGCCATAACCAGTTTGTGTCTTCATCAGCTTGAGTATAGAAACACTGCTCTGAAGGAGAGCTTTCCATATCCATCACGTACACATTCCCTTTTCTGGGAGCAATCAACACTACCTTCCAGTCCTTGTTGAATACGATACCCTAAGCAACATTGAATAAGACTTGATAGCCATCATCACACAGTTGGCTTATACTGATCAAGTTATATTTCAAACCATTCACAAATGCAACACGTGTGAACTTGACTTGTCCATTGTTCAGAACACCATATCCCTCAGTCTTTCCACAACCATCATTTCCAAAAGTAATGGAGGGTCCATCAGAAATGGTGAACTCCTCCAGTAGGGTCTTACATCCGGTCATCGTCCTGCCAGCTGCACTGTCAAGATACCAGATATATTTCTTTCGATCACCCTTTTTAATAACAATGTCGACCCAACGACCAGATATGACATCATCCTTGACCAGATGCTCTTGATCTGCCAGAGCCATAAAACAACAATCTCTTTCCTCTTCTTCATCGACTGATGAATCATCAGAGGGAACCCATGCTTCTTCAGTAGTTGCTATCATGCATTTGTTATTGTCTTCCATCTGTTTAGACAAGAGAGCAATCTGAGCCTTAAGCATTTTGTATTTCAATTTATAGCTATCATCAGGCTTGTTATAAGAAGCAGTTGGACCAGACTGAGAGACAAACTGACTGGACCTGCACTCTTTCATGAAATGACCTTTTCTGCCACACTTAAAGCATGTCATATTGGTCTTGTCAGTGGAAGAACTGGGTGCATGTTGTCCAGTGGGCCTATTTGCTCTGGCCTTAAAACGGTTAAACGTTTTGGCCATCATTGCAACCAGGTCATCTCTGTCAGTTTCATCACAGTCTGGAGAGATATCATTACAGACTCCAGAATCCATTAGTTTAGACATCATCTTCTTCATAGAAAATACATTCTCAGAAGATATTAATGCCGCACAAGGTGGTGCAGTATTAGTGACCACTGTGGAACTACTGGAAGCATGATTAAAAGAATCTTTTTCTGCCTCAATCCTCTGGGCCTGATTTTCTTCAGTGAATCTGAAGGCTCCATACAATGTTGTCAAAGTATGGGAATGCAAGGTTTTACCTTGCCTCAAGACCAGAATCATGTGAGACCATTTTGTTGGAAGAATATCACAAAATTGCTCCAAAAGTATATCCTTGTCTTTTTCTACCCCTAGTCCTCTTAACTGGTTTATGATGCTCATAAATCTGGTGTAAGTACCAGTAAGGGACTCATTGGGGAGAGCAAAAAATGACTCATACGTTTTGTTTAAGGAGACTTTTCTGGTAACAACAGTATCATCACCTCCCTCATGCTGGTTCACCAGTTCATCCCACATGCTTTTGGCACTGGATAGAGAACTAGTGTGGGAATAAGAGTTTCTGGAACAGCCCCGAGGATCATATTTTTAAGAAATGTATCAAGATTTACTAATCTTTTCTCCTCTTCGGACCAGTGTTCCTCTCTCTTTTCCCTCCCACTTATTGATCCTGTAGGGTCAAGAAGTGCATTGATAGGAAGTCTTGGCACATAGGGTCCTTCGTTTAAAAATTTCATCATATTCCTTTCAATACCAGTAACATGCAATATTATCCTAGCTTTCCACGTACCAAAGTCATCACTTCTCCCATTGAATTTAGGAACAGGATTATTCGAGTAGTGCACATGCACATGTGGAGAAGCAGGAGGAGGAGGAGGAGGTGGTGGATTGTTATTTCCAGTGGGTGGTTCATTATAATTAGTTTCATGAGTTTCTTGTTGATTTTCTGGGATTGCCATCGCGAAACAGATCTAGGTAAGTATATTAACCTTCCGCTCTGATACCAATTGTAAAGTCCCTCACACGATGGTTTAACCCACGAGTGTAAAATAACAAGACAGGTATGAACTAGAATCGGACTAGTATTACTTCAATATAAATATGCAAGAATATAAACAAAGTAATAAATGACTTAAGCAATATTTAAACAAGTAAATAAATGGTGGAACATAAATGTAGTTTTCAAGTGTATTTTCTTTATTGATGTATAAACAAAATACAAGATCGTTGCGGAACCTAGATATTACACGTATGTAAGTATCTAAACAATCTTTGAATTACAAGTGATCTATACTTGCTAAATAAACTCCTTTGATCGATATACTTAGAGTTGTGAAGTATAACTGTTTAGATCGAGAGTATTTAAGCAAGTTCACCAATTTGCTAAAAAGTGATTTTCTCAAAGAAATGACTTTGTATTTATAGGCAACAAAATTCACCAGTGAATTTTGTGCCGTACAAATATGGTTGCATACATTTAATGATCCGACAAAAACATTAAATGTATTGGATAAGAATAAGGATAAAGTCACATCAAATGCAAGTGTATCCTTTTATCCAACCACCTTTACACACGTATACTTTGGTAAAGAACAAGTGGGTTGTTCTTTGGAAAGTGTGTAAAGGCTTAAAGTCAAATCCTCGATATCAGTGTTCAGACTTGTAAGGTCTAGAACACTGACAATCCTCCAGTGTGCAGATCTGGTAAGACTTCCAGTGGACTCCGCCATTTGTCAGTCTTTTTTATTCTTACTTCAGTCTTTGACTTCAGTGAGAACGTCTTCAGTAGAGTAGATCTGGACTGGGGTGAAGTCCAGTGGTCTTCCATTATTTCTGGACAAATCTTCAGAGGGACTCCAGATTCTAAGTCTGGAGTAGGTCAGTTTCTGGACAGATCTTCAGTAAGGCTCCAGTAGTCGAGTCTGGAGCAAGTCCAGTAAATCTGGACCTAACAATAGATATATTAATGAAACTATAAACAACAGAACAGAATATAAAGACAGTAAAGTAAAAGTGCAGTCCAAGAACAAAGTGCAAGCTGAGTTTCAACCAATTCTTTTATTGAATAATAAAAAGAATTACAAGTAGTTGTGGAACAGATTAGCCTACAAATCTAACTACTTGGCTGAATAGCAAGTTAAAACTTTGTTTATTAACTCCACTAGCTCAAGCTGAGTACAATACAGATCCAAGTTGAATGCTTTAATCGTTGTGAGAGTTAATGTTATGGATGCACACATTCTTGAGACACAAAGGCTGGTTTATATAGGCATCAACACTGCCTTGGATGCCGTCCATTTCTTTCCACGCGTCTTGATCTAATAGTCTCTGCATGATCAATACTAGGTGACAGTGACATTGTCCTTTTTGTTCCCTACTTGTTTACCAAGATAAATCGTGCAGCAACAATACAATGGACACCTCATAGAATGTTTACAATCAACAACTGGCACTTCTAGAATGTCCTTTCTGGTGTTTATCCAGTTGATTGATGATGTATACAAAGTTATAACAACCTTGGAGCACTTGCAAGACTCCAGGCTGACAATGTACCTTCAAGCTGACTTAAATCCAAGCTGACTGTAAGATCCAAGCTGACTTCCACTCATCAGCTTGGTCTTCTATCCTTGTTCTTCATCTTCGATTTAGACCAAGTGTTAGTTCTTCATTTGATGCAACTTGAAAGATACCATCTTCAGATTGAAGATGTTCAGGTTGACTAAGCTTGGAACCATCCAAGCTGACTCAGCTCCAGAACCAAGGACTTAAGTATTTCTTGAGTTGTTTGTCATATTCAAATCTATTTTTTTGATATGTGAGTGACTTGACTCCAACAATCTCCCCCTATTTGATGATGACAAAACCTTTGCAGCTTCTTCTGATCTGACCCTTTTCAATCTTTTCCTTGGGTTCTTTTGATCTTTTTCAACTAATACAACATATATTTACAAAACTGAGTGAAAAAGATAACCTGAACACTATTTTCTTGAAAATAAATTTTACATTAAACCATAACACAGAGTATTTACAAACATTTTGTTACATAAAGGACAGAGTTTGAGTTTCAATCTAGAAAGCTTTCATAATACTCTTCCTTTATGTGGTTAGGAGCAGGCTTATTCAAATCATACCCCCTTCTTGAGCCTTCAATCATTACGGCTTGATGAAATCTGCTTTTGTTGTCACCAATTTGAGTGCAGACCAGCTTGAGAGCATATAGATGTACATTGGGGACCATTGCCAGCTCAAAAGCTCTTTGTAGCCCAATTTCTTCTTTGCGAGTTCTGATTATCATACCAAGTTCAGGGGTTTCAATGATTTGGAGTTCTATTGGATTTGCAATTTCAGGAGGCAAGCTGAAGTTGAGCTTATCCATCTTTTCACCATATCCAGACTTTAGGATCTTGATATGCACTTCTCTTCTTTTGAGCAAGTCTTCAATGGTTACTTTCTTCTTTTGAGACTAGGCACAGTCTCATCTTCATCAGCTTCAGAATGATCTTCAGGAGCAAATGGTTGTGGCAGTCCAGAAGTGTCAATATTGTAACTTTTCATCTTGTCAAATCTTCTGGACAAGTCACCAGCCACTACTCCATAATTGCTTGGCTTGTTTAGCATAAGAAGATTGTACAACTCCACACATTCAGCATATCCAAGACTGAACAACTCAGAGATCTCCAACACTTTACTTGCACCAGAGTCACCTTCTCTTTTCAAGTGGATTTTGGGGTATTTACTTGTTTTAGACTTTGTGAGCTTGACCCCAACAATCTCTTCTTGAATAGCCCTAGTCAACTTGAATCTCTCCAGTTTATCCTTTTCTGTCATTGATTGCTTTCTGGAGATGACTGCTGGCTTTTTCTTTACTTGAGCTGACTGCTTCTTCTTTGGAGAGTCATCAAGGTGCTCTACTTCTAATTCTTGGAGAGCCTTTTGTGATTGTTCCTCTTCTTCTTTCAATCTCTGCCTCTTTTCTTCTTCATTTAGCTGATCTTGAAGCCTTAAAAAATTTTCTTTTTCCTTTTTTTAAGGATCAGCTTCCTTGCCAATCTGGCATCTTTTGCAATTTGTCTTCTCTCCAACTCAGCTTGATTCTTTCTAACAGCTTCTTCTTCAATCTCAAGCTGACTTCTTTGTCTTGAGGTACCTTCAGTCTGTGTGCCTCCAGTCTAAGTATCTTGGACAGCTTGAGTTTCCAAAGGTTGAATAAGGGCTGAGGCTGATCTAGATCCTCTCCTTTCTGTAAAGTAAGTCCCAATGGACTCTTGTCACTATCATCAGAGGAGGTTTCATCATCTTCAAATTCAATAAGATCTGCATCAGCTAGGAGAGCTAACACAACTTTGACTTCTGCTCCTTCTTCTTCTTCATCACCAGAATCTTCCACAACTACTTCTTCTTGCATTAAACCTGAATCTTCTTGGGTTTCAGACTGATCAGCTCCAATGTTCATTATTGCCACAGCAGCTTCAACTTCTTCATCATTTACCTCATTATCAACTTCCATTGTGGCAGCAACATCATCACCATCTACTCTCTCCCTTTCTACTTCCTTCTCCCCCTTTTTGTCATCATCAATGGGAGCAGAGGAACTAGAGCTGATTGACTTTATGAGCTGAGTAAGATCATTTCTTAAATAGGAATCCAGCTCAGTCAATTTTGTAGTGTGGGATGAGCTTGAAGTCTTCAGCTCATCAACTGTTGAGCTGATTGCTGCAACTTTGTTTCTCAGCTCAGCTTCAGACTCTTCCACTTTGGAAGGTGCATTTTCAACTTCTTTGAGTTGAGTCTTCAAAGTCTTGATGTCTTTGAGAACCCTTTTGTTTTGCCTCTGCAGTCTAAGCCTATTGGCTTTGAATCTGGTTCTCATTGACTTCTTCATCTTATCCTGGGATTTGGCAAGAAGATCTAAGTATCTTCTATTTTCTGCATTTATTTCAGTCATCCCTTGACTCCAACCCCTGTTTGTACCACTCAGTCTGGCACCCATTCTCATTATTTCATTTGTATCCGCCCTTATTTCTTCTTGTTGGGTGGCCAGAATCCACTGAGTTGTCACAATATCTTGAAGCTGATCCTGCAATGATACCTGTTTACCCTGTAAAGCATCCATACATTCACCAAGCTGTGTGATGTCATCCTTGTGGGCAGTATTCATCTCAGTGAGCTTGGCTACCACATCCTTTAATATGGATCTGGCCGTAATGGGAGGACCAGCAGTTTGCTTTTCAGCTTGAACCCTTCCAGAGGTTTCACTGGTGGCCCTAAAGGTCGGTATTTGAGGTGAATTTAGAAATAGTGAAGCTGATGGAGTTGTAGGACGATTTTCCTCATGAGAGTGAGTCTCAAGAGGTGGATCTGAAGATGTCAGTCTGGCATCAGCTTGAGGAGAATTAACATGTAATTCAAGCTCTACATTGCCTGCTTCAGGAAACTGATTTGACTGATCAACTTCAGCAGTGACAGTCATCAGAACATCCTTTGAGGATGGATGAGTGCCAGAATGACCAAGTGACTGATCACCCCTTGTGGTGGTGATAAGTCTTTGACTACCAACATCGTGAGGACCATCGGTAGCTGTCTCACCTGCAAGAGACGTATTGAGGCCTTGATAAATCAAGTCCTCTTGATCAAAAACAGTCCCTTGTGTTTCCACAAGTGCAGAGACGACTGCAATTGATGTAATGTTAAGTGTAGAATTGGAAGGCCCCTCTTCTGTGGTGTGTTTTTGCACCACAACCTCATTGGGACAGAATGTTGAGGCCTGTACTCCACCTTGTGATCTAGGTGTAGCATTGGCAGCCTGTGCAGACCAGAGTGTAAAAGAGAAGAATCAGCTTGAATACCCTTTCTTTTTGGAGATCTTTGGTATTTAAGCTCAAATCTTTGCAACTGTGAAGGACTCGACTCTTTATGGACTTGGGTTGAGTCCAGGGGTGTCCCTTTAGTGATTTCACCACTCTGTTTGGAGAGTGATGAAGGCGAAATAATTATGGACTCAGTCTGACCTTGGGCTGAGGTCTGTCTTTCAATGCTAACATTCTTTTGGGAGGATGTAGCAGTAACAGTTTTCCCTTTTATCTTACCTGCACCCTTTTTGGAGGATGCAGATGGGCGAATCGGCTTAGCAGCAGGTGAAGCTGAGTCAGCTTGGGAACGTTCCCTTGCAGATTCAGCCTCAAGGGGTAGTCTCCTTTTAGATGAAGAGACTTTAGCAGCTTTTGCAGCATGCTCCTTGTTTTGGTTAAAAATTACCAAAAATAATCTACGTTGAAAACTTAGATCAATAATGTAACCAAACTTTCGTTCGTGACGTTAAGGGCTTATAAAATATATTTGAGATTCAAAGATGCGTTTAGTGAAAGGATTTAAAGAACAATTATGTCGACTAAACAAGAAACAAAGGTGTAAAGCAATGATAATCAGAATAATGAGTATCGAAATAAATGAAATTACGATAAATAATGCTAATCAAAGTAAATAATGCGTTAAAAGAAAAGAGTAAAGAGCAAGAACACCGATATTTGTTATCGAGGAAAAGCCCTTAATCCTTTAAGGATTGCCGGCATAAAAACCCCGGGAGGAAGCAATCGTACCTGCCTTTGTTCTTTTATTTATTATTGTTAAAATGTTTACAAGGGTGGAATTCGGTTGATCGATGTGACTAAGTGTGAGAATGAAGATAAGAGAATTGAGAGCAGTGTGTGTGTGAGTACAAGTGAGTAATGAGCAAAAGATAATCTTAAATCGATCAGCCTCCTTCATTTATATAGACCTAAGATCTAACTAACTATGCGAAATTGTAGGGATCTTCCAGGTCTTCGTTGATTGAACGTTGGAGCGTATCTTTGCTTAGTCAAGTGAACGTTGAAGTATCTTCCTCGTGCTGAATTCAATTTGAAGTCCGATTATGTTGGGAGAACGGGTCTTCTTTGCGTGTTGATGGTAATTCCCATGTGTGAAATCTTCCTTTTACCGTTAGAGGTATTTTCCTTAGCTTTACATCGAATATTCTGGAACCTGCATACTTATCTTACGTGGAAATGATAATAACATTTGAAAGATAACGTTAGTAAAGTATTAACAAGTAATCAGAATATTCTTCTATGTCAAGATCCTGGGATGTTAAGATCTTGGACCTTCAGGATATTGACACCTGAAATTTTACCCATAACAATTTTCCCCAAAGTTATTTTAATAAAATCTATTTTGTTGAAATAACTTTGAATCTTCTAGAGAAAGCTTTGACCGGAGTCAATTAGTAAATTTTGAAACCATCTTAAAGATAAGACGCGTGTAAGTAAGATAACCAAGAGTCTTTATTTGATAGGTAACTACTTCTCATATTTTCACCCCTCTATATAAGGCCACAGTTTCTCTCTTTGAAAATCACAAATACTTTTAATTCTTAAAAAAATTTAATTACGCCATGTCTCTGAAATCTTTAGGAGAGTTCCTTCAAGAGGTATATATATATATATATATATTTGTCAAGATTAATTCCTTTGTTATTTCTAACTTTTCTTTATATCTTATTTCAGTCCCTTACTGAACTGGAAAAGCAACAAATCGCCAAAGATAAACTGAACGATGAAATCATAGAGACATTACAAGGCCTGGTCAAGTCTTATAAAGAATCTATCGAGACAGAAAAAGAAATGGGTTTGGAGATAAAAACCAGTTTAGAAGCCAAAAATAAGATTTTGAACAATGCCTTGAAGGAAATCTGCTGTGAGCTAGGTGCAACGCAGGAAGAACTCAGGGATGCCAGGGGGGACTTGGAAAGAGTGAAGTCCATCTTAAGTAAATTGAGGGAAATAAATCCTTCACTTTACTGGGATGTTCTTTTGTAGGTGATTTTATGTAATGTGGGCGATGAAGGATATGATGCAAAGGCCAGAGCCCACATTTTTAGACTCTTTTGTTAGTAGAAATTTGAAATGGTAGGGGATGTGTTTTGTAGAACAATGTGTTTATGAGGGGCGAGATTGATCTGGAATGATCAATCATGGTTGTAAAACTGCTTCTGAGTAGTTTTTTGTAAATATCTTTTGAATGAAAACTGTCTTTTGATCCATTTTACTTTTGAACTAGAAAACCAAAAGTGTTTTTAAGGGTAAAAACGGAAAATAATTAATCAATTATGTGACGTCACATGTCAGTAAATAATTATTCTTGACTTATTCGATTACATCAACAGTAAATAATCAAATCAACATAGTAATTAAGGAGTAAGATACATCCACCTTGTTTATGCAATTAAGATCCACTTGTAAGCAAATCTTTAAGTGTTGTCAGTCTCCAACATTTATTCCTGTAATAAAATAATCTGTGTGGGACTGAATTGAATTTTTTGGAGGGGATTAAAATTAAGAAGGGGAATTCTTAATTTTAAGATTCTCGTAGGGACATTGGCGTTCAAGATATAAAGGGGGTCTCAATATCTTGAACTTACTTGGGAGGCGTGGTTAGCCATTTTCATGTGTTTGTATAATGAGTGGCGTGGTTAGCCAATTCGGGAGATCGATGGTAACATCGACAACCAACAGAATTAATTTCGACGACCTTGGAATTTAACCCTTCAACCGTGAAATTAATTAACGTGCGACACGGGCAATTTTAAGAGAAGGTGGAAACCTTCAACCAAAAGTTGGCGTGAAAGCCAAAAGGTGAAGACCTTGTTCCACATTGTAATGCATGTGTTTGATGATATTGATTATCCTTTGAGATCTACAAAGCACAAATCTTAGAAACTGACGTTAGCCATTTGGCTAACGCCACTCCGACGCTCAAGTCAGTATCATCATTTTGGAAATAAA
The DNA here is from genome assembly GCA_034093135.1 of Erigeron breviscapus. Taxonomy (NCBI): domain Eukaryota; kingdom Viridiplantae; phylum Streptophyta; class Magnoliopsida; order Asterales; family Asteraceae; genus Erigeron; species Erigeron breviscapus. Next base: position 17,997,542 of record CM067173.1, read on the forward strand.
ATAAAAGGTAAACAAGATAAAAGTAAATTTCAAGAGTAAGAAATCATACCTGATTTTGTCAAAAGACAAAATTAATGTAACATCCCAAACTTTTCTTTACTAGTTGACTAATGTCGTTAAGTCAATATTGTGCGTGTCGTTAAGTCTATTTTAGATTTAATGCTTATATGTAGTTAATGTGTGTTATGTGTGAGGCTTGTAAGCCTAAATCTTAATGTAGTATAAATGTGTGTAATATGAAGATGAATGTCTATGTAGTGACATTTAATGAAGGATTAATGATGTATATGGTCAATAAAGTAGTTTGTGACCAACAATGAAGGATTAGGAAGCTTAGGGGCTAGTTTTGACATGTGTGCAAAGTCAAAAATGGGTTTAGAGGCTTAGGGTTGTCATTAGAGAGCCATTATGCAGATTTTCTTCCTCCTAAACAAGCCCTAGCCGATCCCCTTCCTTCCCTCTCAAGTCTCTCACTAGATCTATTCGTTGTGGAGCCAAATCGATCGTGTATTGCTTAGATCTTGGATCTTTATCACCAAATACAGGTAATATAGGTATTCCTCATCTGAGATCTGATTGTGTGAGTCTTATATTAGTCTTAATCCAGGCCATAAGGGTTTGGGTTGGGTTATTTGATTAAACGTTCACCGATTTCATGTTATTCGGGTGATTAAATGATTGATTCATTATGTAAAGGATTAAAGGATTAATAGGATGGTTAAAGTTGATGAAAGTGCAATTAAAAGGATTAATTTTAAGTCCCCAGGTTGGATTTGGGGTATGGGTTCGTATGGAATTCGTTTGATCAAAGAACAAAAATTGGTTTGCTGGTCGGCACCCCAGGTGCGGCGCACCAAAGGAGTGGTGCGGCGCACCACAGCCAGTTTGTTTTTGTTGGTGGACCCCGATATGCGACGCACCAAGGGCTGGTGCGGCGCACCTAGTGTTGGTCTGAATTCTCTGGAGGTTTGGTGCGACGCACCACTTGGAAGGTGCGGCGCACCACTTGGTCAGATTTTACAAAATGTGTCGTTTAGCTTATATTTTGATCTTATACTTGTTCTAGGATATTGGAGACACCTAGTCATCGTTGTATTGTGCTTATAGCTTGTTGTTAAGCTGTATCAAGGTAAGATACACTACTTTTGTCACGCTGAGGGTTCAACAAGCAAAGGTTTCATACTTATAACTTCCTTAACGGTAACATATGATATATGTGGGTATCTCGGGTTACACGGGAGGTACTATGGGATATGTAGTTGACCATGAGACCTGAAATGCAGATCCTAATGTAGTGAAATGAAGTATTGTTTAATGTAGTGTATTGATATGTAGTTTATGTAGAATTACGAAGTATCTTATTATGTGTGAAATGTAGAAATGGAGTTAATGTGTGACATATGCATACTACATGGCTTGTACACCTAGCTCACTAGACTTGGTAGGTTGCCATGTCACTTACACGTTTAAGGGCCCAAACGAAATGAAGGTAATGTGTGATTATGTTTAGGTTATGTGTGTTGCCTAAACTATTATGTGTGAAATCGAGCTCGTAAATATAATGCAGGGAAAGTGTTAAGCTTAACCCGTACAAGTCTTAGCCGGACGAGTACGTTGACGTAGTTGTTGCTTGGGTGGCTCCTTGCAACATGGTCTTTATAATGCAGGGCGAGTAATACGAGGGGTTTGACCAACCTCCACATACGGATTACTCATGGATTGGCTTGCCATTCCTTAACGACATACGATGATTAGCCTTTGGTTGATCATCCAGTCGGGTGTGATGCAGGGCACACTTATATGCAGTAAACGAAGATATGTGTGACAATGTGTGAACTAATGCAGGATAGGCACATTTAGGATGGTTATCCTAATTGATATGAAGTTGTTATGCAGTTATGTGTGTTGTGTGTTGTGCCTAATGAGTTTGTCTATTAACGAAGAAATGTTTTAATTGGACAAATGCTTTTAAATTAAGAGTGGTCTTACTTAGCTATTCTTATAGCTAACACTTGTTTCTTTAATGTGGTTGTTCCCTCAGGTTTAGCTTGAAGGACTTGTAGGTGCAGGACGTGAGGGCGTGGGTAGAAAGCATGCAGATTCCTTAGCTACCCCTAGTTGCTTATTATGGAGACTTTTGTTTACATTTCATTTTGATGTCGAATTTATGTAGTAATGTGTGAACGGTTGTTTAATGTTGGGCAACCATTGGGTTTTCATTTGAACTATTGTTTGATATGGCATGTAACACCAACTAAATGCAGAAACCGAAATGTTTTTATCAGTTTTGACTTTTACAGTCTTTACTTCCGCAATTTAACACCGTTAGGTGAAAGATTTTTGAAAACCCATATTTTTAAACGTCGGGTGTTACAAGTTGGTATCAAAGCATTGGTTTAAGTGAACCAAAATTCGACTTATGCCGTAGGATTTTGGACTTAGACCGATGAGAAGTAGGTTAGGCTTAAGTAGGATGCCTAGCTAATGAAGTAGAATGCTCTAAGACGGGTTGGGGAGTGAGTGAGAGTTTGATTTAAGGCTTGATTATTGTGTGTGATAATGTAGTTATATGTAGTAGAGCCTTAACATATGTGGTCACTCTTTAACTCTTGCTAACCGTCGTCGTTGCTTTGTAGAGTTAATGGCAAACACTAGAGCTAGTAATCAGAGAGCAGGAGGAAATGGTGGTGGTGTTCCTCCAAATGGAAACGGGGCTGGAAATGAAGTAGAGCAAAGGCTACCCCGTGTACAAAATCGCCATCTTGGCGATCCACCAACCGTCTCTGAAGTAGATAGGGCAAACCCGGTAATAGAGCAGGTTCCCAATCAAGCCCAATTACATGAAGAACTGAGAGCTATCCGAGCTCTCTTAATGAGAAATGAAGAGGAGTTAGCTCAATTGAGGGCTGAAAGAAATGCAGAAAGGATTGGGAGTGAACAAAGGGGTGAGCGTTCGGAAGGGAATTACTTTAATCCCTCTCAAAGTGCTGAACCATCCATGGCAGCCGTGGGTGTTAATGAAGTTAATGGTGGAGGAGTTGGAGTTGTTAAAGCACCTCGTGTTAATAACTTCAAATATGAAAGTTTTCAGAAATGTGGTGCCAAGGAGATTGATGGTACCCAAAATGCAGTGGGTGCTATGGAGTGGATCGAGGACATTGAGGTAGTTTTTGCATCTTGCTATTGTCCGGATGATATGAAGGTTTTATGTGCTAGTAGGATGTTGAAGAAGAATGCCCGTAATTGGTGGAGGGCTACTACAGTGTCTATGGCTCCTGAGGTACTTGTAGTTATGCCTTGGGGAACATTTAAGGAGAAGTTTCTAGAAGAGTATGTGGGAACGCGTGAGTTAAGGTTGATTGAAAAGGAGTTTAGATCGTTGGTTGCTAAACCCGGTGCAATTTCTGATTATGCACACTCGTTTATGGAGAAGTTGAAGTTTGTTGGACACTTGGTTCGAAGGCAGGAAGACCAAATTGAGGCTTATTGTGATGGTCTCCCCGTTAGTTATCGTGGATTATGTAGACAACATGTGACTTTATCGGCGGCTATTAAGGAGTCCAAGAGGTTGGATGATGACTTCAAAAGTGAGAAAGTTGTGGTGAAGGTTGATGACAAGAAAGCAGGGTTCAAAAGAGGGTCAAATTGGTCATCTAATAACAATAATAAGAAGTTTCGTGGGAATTCTAGCTCAAGTGGTAACAAAGATAAAAAGAAGAATGGGTCTTGGTGTGCTTTTTGCAAGAATGTTCATGAAGGTCAATGTTCCGACAAGACAAGAAGGTGTCATAAGTGCGGGAAGTCGGGACATCTTGCAACGGAATGTAGGGACAAGACTCGTTGTTACAAGTGTCAGGAAACGGGTCATCTTATTGCCGATTGCCCACAAATGAAGAATGACGGGAAGAAAGCAGCCACTTCAGCAACAAAAGTGAGAGCCTTACAGATGACTGTGGATGATGCTAAGAACAACGACGAGGTGGTAAGTGGTACTTTCCTTGTTAATTCAAAACCTGCTTCTGTTTTATTTGATTCGGGTGCAAATAGGTCGTTTGTGTCTACTTTATTTGCTCATAAATCGCCATCTTGGCGATCCACCAACCGTCTCTGAAGTAGATAGGGCAAACCCGGTAATAGAGCAGGTTCCCAATCAAGCCCAATTACATGAAGAACTGAGAGCTATCCGAGCTCTCTTAATGAGAAATGAAGAGGAGTTAGCTCAATTGAGGGCTGAAAGAAATGCAGAAAGGATTGGGAGTGAACAAAGGGGTGAGCGTTCGGAAGGGAATTACTCTAATCCCTCTCAAAGTGCTGAACCATCCATGGCAGCCGTGGGTGTTAATGAAGTTAATGGTGGAGGAGTTGGAGTTGTTAAAGCACCTCGTGTTAATAACTTCAAATATGAAAGTTTTCAGAAATGTGGTGCCAAGGAGATTGATGGTACCCAAAATGCAGTGGGTGCTATGGAGTGGATCGAGGACATTGAGGTAGTTTTTGCATCTTGCTATTGTCCGGATGATATGAAGGTTTTATGTGCTAGTAGGATGTTGAAGAAGAATGCCCGTAATTGGTGGAGGGCTACTACAGTGTCTATGGCTCCTGAGGTACTTGTAGTTATGCCTTAGGGAACATTTAAGGAGAAGTTTCTAGAAGAGTATGTGGGAACGCGTGAGTTAAGGTTGATTGAAAAGGAGTTTAGATCGTTGGTTGCTAAACCCGGTGCAATTTCTGATTATGCACACTCGTTTATGGAGAAGTTGAAGTTTGTTGGACACTTGGTTCGAAGGCAGGAAGACCAAATTGAGGCTTATTGTGATGGTCTCCCCGTTAGTTATCGTGGATTATGTAGACAACATGTGACTTTATCGGCGGCTATTAAGGAGTCCAAGAGGTTGGATGATGACTTCAAAAGTGAGAAAGTTGTGGTGAAGGTTGATGACAAGAAAGCAGGGTTCAAAAGAGGGTTAAATTGGTCATCTAATAACAATAATAAGAAGTTTCGTGGGAATTCTAGCTCAAGTGGTGACAAAGATAAAAAGAAGAATGGGTCTTGGTGTGCTTTTTGCAAGAATGTTCATGAAGGTCAATGTTCCGACAAGACAAGAAGGTGTCATAAGTGCGGGAAGTCAGGACATCTTGCAACGGAATGTAGGGACAAGACTCGTTGTTACAAGTGTCAGGAAACGGGTCATCTTATTGCCGATTGCCCACAAATGAAGAATGACGGGAAGAAAGCAGCCACTTCAGCAACAAAAGTGAGAGCCTTGCAGATGACTGTGGATGATGCTAAGAACAACGACGAGGTGGTAAGTGGTACTTTCCTTGTTAATTCAAAACCTGCTTCTGTTTTATTTGATTCGGGTGCAAATAGGTCGTTTGTGTCTACTTTATTTGCTCATAAGCTAGGAAAAGTCACTACCCTTTTAGATTGCTCGATAGAGGTGGAAATTGCTAATGGTACGGTTAGTGATATATGTGTGGGTTATGATGATTGTGACATTGAGATTGAAGGTCGTTTGTTTCCGGTCCAGTTATTGCCTACTACTTTAGCCGGTTTTGATGTAGTGATTGGTATGGATTGGTTGTCTAGAAATGAAGCTAATATTTTGTGTTCCCAAAAGATTATTCGGTTTCCTACATCCAATGGTAATGTGGTAACGGTTTATGGAGATAAGAAGAGAGGGGGGATAAAGATCATTAGTATGATGAAGGCTATTAAATGTATAAGGAAGAATAAGAGTCATTTCTTGGCCTATGTTATTGATGTGAGAAAGGAGAGCCTTGCAGATGACTGTGGATGATGCTAAGAACAACGACGAGGTGGTAAGTGGTACTTTCCTTGTTAATTCAAAACCTGCTTCTGTTTTATTTGATTCGGGTGCAAATAGGTCGTTTGTGTCTACTTTATTTGCTCATAAGCTAGGAAGAGTCACTACCCTTTTAGATTGCTCGATAGAGGTGGAAATTGCTAATGGTACGGTTAGTGATATATGTGTGGGTTATGATGATTGTGACATTGAGATTGAAGGTCGTTTGTTTCCGGTCCAGTTATTGCCTACTACTTTAGCCGGTTTTGATGTAGTGATTGGTATGGATTGGTTGTCTAGAAATGAAGCTAATATTTTGTGTTCCCAAAAGATTATTCGGTTTCCTACATCCAATGGTAATGTGGTAACGGTTTATGGAGATAAGAAGAGAGGGGGGATAAAGATCATTAGTATGATGAAGGCTATTAAATGTATAAGGAAGAATAAGAGTCATTTCTTGGCCTATGTTATTGATGTGAGAAAGGAGAAGCCTTCTATTGCTAGTGTTGATGTAGTATCCTATTTTCCCGAAGATCTTCCCGGTATCCCTCCTGACCGTGAAGTTACTTTTCAGATAGATCTTATTCCCGGTGCTATACCTGTTGCTAAAGCACCTTACCGATTAGCTCCTACAGAAATGAAAGAGTTAATGTCCCAACTTCAGGAGTTACTTGACAAAGGTTTCATTCGACCTAGTTCCTCGCCTTGGGGAGCTCCGGTTCTCTTTGTTAAAAAGAAGGATGGATCTATGCGCATGTGCATAGACTATCGTGAGTTGAATAAGCGAACGGTTAAGAATAAATATCCTCTCCCGCGAATTGATGATCTCTTTGATCAACTACATGGTGATTCATATTTTTCAAAGATAGATTTACGGTCCGGTTATCATCAATTGAAGGTTAAGAAGGAGGATGTAGCAAAGACAGCCTTCCGGACTAGATATGGTCATTATGAGTTCTTGGTCATGCCATTTGGGTTGACTAATGCTCCAGCCGCGTTTATGGATTTAATGAATCGGGTATGCCGTCCCTTTCTAGATCATTTTGTTATTGTGTTTATTGACGATATTTTGATCTATTCTAAGTTAGAAGATGAGCATCGTGAGCACTTGAAAGCAGTTTTGGAGGTGTTGAGGGAGAAGAAGTTGTATGCCAAGTTTTCTAAATGCGAGTTTTGGCTTCGAGAGGTACAGTTTCTTGGTCATGTTATTTCATCGGAAGGTATTAAAGTAGATCCTTCAAAGATTGAAGCTGTTTCAAAGTGGGAGCAGCCAAAGACACCTACTGAGATTAAAAGTTTTCTTGGCTTGGCTGGATATTATAGAAGGTTCATTCAGAACTTCTCCCGAATAGCCAAGCCTATGACTGAACTAACGAAGAAAGGAGTAAAGTTTGAGTGGAACGATAAGCAGGAGAATGCATTTCAAACGTTGAAGAAGAAGTTGTGTGAGGCTCCTATACTTGCCTTGCCTGAAGGTACCGATGATTTGGTTGTGTATAGTGATGCATCTATCACGGGTTTGGGTTGTGTATTGATGTAGAGGGACAAGGTGATCGCCTATGCTTCCCGCCAGTTGAAACCACATGAGAAGAATTACCCTACCCATGATCTTGAATTGGCCGCAGTTGTATTTGCATTGAAATTGTGGAGACATTACCTCTATGGTACAAAATGCACTTTGTTTACTGATCATAAAAGTTTACAGTATGTCTTTAATCAAAAGGAAATGAACGTGAGACAAAGGAGGTGGATGGAATTACTTAAGGATTATGATTGTGAAATCAAATACCATCCGGGTAAAGCCAATGTAGTGGCGGATGCACTAAGTAGGAAGGTGCAAAGTTCTTCTTGTAAGTTGATGAGCATGCAAGTTCAAGCCAAGTCGGGGCTACTCGATCGAATTAAAGAAGCACAAGTGAGGGCATTGATGAAGGATAACATTGACAATGAGAGCATTGGGAAGAAGAAACGTCTTGTGATGGAGACTAATAGCCGTGGGTTCAAAACATACAAGGGTCGAATTTGGGTGCCATTGCTTGGTGATAACCGAGAATTGATCCTTGAGGAAGCCCATAGAAGTAGATATTCGGTTCATCCCGGTGTCACCAAAATGTATGCAGATTTGAAGTCGATCTATTGGTGGCCGGATATTAAAGGGGAAGTAGCTCATTTTGTAGCAAAGTGTTTGACGTGTGCACGTGTGAAAACGGACCATCAAAAGCCGTATGGTTTGTTACATCAATTAGACATTCCCGAGTGGAAATGGGATCATATTACCATGGACTTTGTAATGAAGCTACCTAAAACGCCGAAAGGGAATGATATGATATGGGTGATTGTGGATAGATTGACGAAGAGTGCTCATTTCCTAGCTACCCGACAAGATGTGCCTTTAACGAAGATGGCAAAGATGTACATTGATGAAGTAGTTGCGAAACATGGAGTTCCTTTATCTATTGTTTCGGATCGAGACTCGAGGTTTGTGTCAAACTTTTGGAAGGGTCTTCAACGGGAGTTGGGTAGTAGAATAAATTTGAGTACCGCCTATCATCCTCAAACCGATGGGCAAAGTGAGAGAACCATTCAAACCTTGGAGGATATGTTGAGAACGTGTGTACTTGAATACGGTGGAGCATGGGATGATCATTTGAGGATGATTGAATTTGCTTACAACAATAGTCACCATGCAAGCATTGGAATGCCACCATTTGAGATGTTATATGGTAGAAGGTGTAGGACTCCAAGTTGTTGGATGGAGCCCGGTGAAAAGCAGTTGACCGATCCCGAAATTATTGAAATTACCTCTGAAAAGGTTAATGTAGCTAAAGAAGCCTTACGTGTGGCAAGAGAAAGGCAGAAAACATATGCAGATAAGAAAAGGAGACCGATTGAGTTTAATGTTGGTGATTTAGTGATGCTAAAAGTATCACCTTGGAAAGGAGTTATTCGATTTGGAAAGAAGGGAAAGTTGAGTCCACGTTTCATTGGACCTTTTAAAGTTGTGAAGCGCATTAAAGACGTGACATATCAGTTGGAATTACCTCCAGAATTGGATGGAATTCACAACACCTTCCATGTATCCTACTTGAGGAAATGTTTAGCTGAGGAGTCAAGTGTGATTCCTATTAAAGACGTGAGTATTGACCCAATGAAGAGAATAGTAGACGAACCGGTAGCGATACTTGGAAGAAAGCAAAAGAAGTTACATCGAAAAGTGATTGACCTTGTGTTGATTAAGTGGAAGCATAATCATGGAGAAAGCTTAACGTGGGAAACTGAAGCAGTAATGAAGGAAAAGTATCCCGAGTTGTTCCTTACTGATGAGATTCCGGGGACGGAATCCTCTTAAGGGGGAGGTAATTGTAACATCCCAAACTTTTCTTTACTAGTTGACTAATGTCGTTAAGTCAATATTGTGTCGTTAAGTCAATATTGTGCGTGTCGTTAAGTCTATTTTAGATTTAATGCTTATATGTAGTTAATGTGTGTTATGTGTGAGGCTTGTAAGCCTAAATGTTAATGTAGTATAAATGTGTGTAATATGAAGATTAATGTCTATGTAGTGACATTTAATGAAGGATTAATGATGTATATGGTCAATAAAGTAGTTTGTGACCAACAATGAAGGATTAGGAAGCTTAGGGGCTAGTTTTGACATGTGTGCAAAGTCAAAAACGGGTTTAGAGGCTTAGGGTTGTCATTAGAGAGCCATTATGCAGATTTTCTTCCTCCTAAACAAGCCCTAGCCGATCCCCTTCCTTCCCTCTCAAGTCTCTCACTAGATCTATTCGTTGTGGAGCCAAATCGATCGTGTATTGCTTAGATCTTGGATCTTTATCACCAAATACAGGTAATATAGGTATTCCTCATCTGAGATCTGATTGTGTGAGTCTTATATTAGTCTTAATCCAGGCCATAAGGGTTTGGGTTGGGTTATTTGATTAAATGTTCACCGATTTCATGTTATTTGGGTGATTAAATGATTGATTCATGATGTAAAGGATTAAAGGATTAATAGGATGGTTAAAGTTGATGAAAGTGTAATTAAAAGGATTAATTTTAAGTCCCCAGGTTGGATTTGGGGTATGGGTTCGTATGGAATTCGTTTGATCAAAGAACAAAAATTGGTTTGCTGGTCGGCACCCCAGGTGCGGTGCACCAAAGGAGTGGTGCGGCGCACCACAGCCAGTTTGATCTTATACTTGTTCTAGGATATTGGAGACACCTAGTCATCGTTGTATTGTGCTTGTAGCTTGTTGTTAAGCTGTATCAAGGTAAGATACACTACTTTTGTCACGCTGAGGGTTCAACAAGCAAAGGTTTCATACTTATAACTTCCTTAACGGTAACATATGATATATGTGGGTATCTCGGGTTACACGGGAGGTACTATGGGATATGTAGTTGACCATGAGACCTGAAATGCAGACCCTAATGTAGTGAAATGAAGTATTGTTTAATGTAGTGTATTGATATGTAGTTTATGTAGAATTTACGAAGTATCTTATTATGTGTGAAATGTAGAAATGGAGTTAATGTGTGACATATGCATACTACATGGCTTGTACACCTAGCTCACTAGACTTGGTAGGTTGCCATGTCACTTGCACGTTTAAGGGCCCAAACGAAATGAAGGTAATGTGTGATTATGTTTAGGTTATGTGTGTTGCCTAAACTATTATGTGTGAAATCGAGCTCGTAAATATAATGCAGGGAAAGTGTTAAGCTTAACCCATACAAGTCTTAGCCGGACGAGTACGTTGACGTAGTTGTTGCTTGGGTGGCTCCTTGCAACATGGTCTTTATAATGCTGGGCGAGTAATACGAGGGGTTTGACCAACCTCCACATACGGATTACTCATGGATTGGCTTGCCATTCCCTAACGACATACGATGATTAGCCTTTGGTTGATCATCCAGTCGGGTGTGATGCAGGGCACACTTATATGCAGTAAACGAAGATATGTGTGACAATGTGTGAACTAATGCAGGATAGGCACATTTAGGATGGTTATCCTAATTGATATGAAGTTGTTATGCAGTTATGTGTGTTGTGTGTTGTGCCTAATGAGTTTGTCTATTAACGAAGAAATGTTTTAATTGGACAAATGCTTTTAAATTAAGAGTGGTCTTACTTAGCTATTCTTATAGCTAACACTTGTTTCTTTAATGTGGTTGTTCCCTCAGGTTTAGCTTGAAGGACTTGTAGGTGCAGGTGAGGGCGTGGGTAGAAAGCATGTAGATTCCTTAGCTACCCCTAGTTGCTTATTATGGAGACTTTTGTTTACATTTCATTTTGATGTCGAATTTATGTAGTAATGTGTGAACGGTTGTTTAATGTTCGGCAACCGTTGGGTTTTCATTTGAACTATTGTTTGATATGGCATGTAACACCAACTAAATGCAGAAACCAAAATGTTTTTATCGGTTTTGACTTTTACAGTCTTTACTTCCGCAATTTAACACCGTTAGGTGAAAGATTTTTGAAAACCCATATTTTTAAACGTCGGGTGTTACAATTAATCATACATGGTAGGTTTTGAGATGAATAGCATTCCAAGCTCTTGGAACTAGATTACCTTGTAAATCTTGAAGCCAATAAGATCCTTTTCCAGCTTCTGCCTCGATCAAATAAGGACCTTCCCGTTTTGAATTCAATTTGACATCTGGCTTGGTTAAAGCCTTCTTGAGAACCAAATCACCAACTTGAAATCGTCTTAATCTTAAATTCTTATTATAAGACTTGGCAATTCGTTGTTGATAAGCTGCTATTCTTATCTTGGTCCTTTCTCGTAACTCAGTTACAGCTTCCAAATCGTTAAGTAACAACTTTTTATTTTTCTCATAAGAGCAAGAACACCGATATTTGTTATCGAGGAAAAGCCCTTAATCCTTTAAGGATTGCCGGCATAAAAACCCCGGGAGGAAGCAATCGTATCCCTGCCTTTGTTCTTTTATTTATTATTATTAAAATGTTTACAAGGGTGGAATTCGGTTGATCGATGTGACTAAGTTTGAGAATGAAGTTCAAGATAGCCTTGATCTGTTGTACTTGTCCAGGATATTGAAGGCCACTTCAAGATCTTTTAAGTGATCTTCAGCTCTCTTTGATTTTACCACCATGTCATCTATATAGACTTCCATAGTATCCCCCAGTTGGTCTTTGAACATCATGTTGACTAGCCTTTGATATGTCGCACCTGCATTTTTAAGACCAAAAGGCATAGCAATATAACAATAAATACCTGTCGGGGTCATGAAAGCGGTGGCTTCTTGATCTTCAGGTTCCATCTGAATTTGCTGAAATCCAGAAGAAGCGTCCATAAACGTGAGCATCTCATGTACAGAAGTTGCATCTACCATTGCATCGATATGTGGCAGTGGAAATGGATCTTTTGGGCAGGCCTTGTTAAGATCAGTGAAGTCTACACAAACCCTCCATTTTCCATTTTTCTTTTGTACTACCACCACATTTGTTAGCCATTCAGGAAATTTTACTTCCCTAATCATTTTTGCTTTTAATAATCTCTCCACGTCTTCTTGGATAATTGCATTCCTTTCTGGAGCAAATTTTCTTCTTTTTTGCTGAACCGGCTTGAAATTTTTATCAATTCCAAGCTTGTGTGTAATCACATCTTTAGATATTCCAGTCATATCCTCTTGCTTCCAAGCAAAAGTCTTCATTCTGGTCTTCAAAAAATCAGTAAGTTTGACCTCTAAATCTTTTGAGATCTTTGCACCTAATAAAACTTTGATGTTAGGATCTTCAGGGTCCAGAATAACTTCTTTAACATCTTGCTCCTCTGGCTCATTGACATCGAAGATCCTCTTCTATAATTGCTATTGTGAAGTTGACCTTGCTGCCGACTTCATGGTGGATGTATAACATTCCTTAGCTTCTTGTTGATCTCCTTTAACAGTGATCACTCCCCAAGGTGTTGGCATTTTAACACATTGGTGATATGTTGATGGTACTGCCTTTATTTCATGAATCCAAGGCCTTCCCAAAATTATGTTGCAGCCTGGAAGAGTGTCGACTACACAAAATTTTTGCATGGAATTAACCCCTCCAACATATACTGGTAGCTTAATTTCACCCACAGTATATTTGGTCTCGCCACTGAATCCGATTAGTGGTGACGCCTTGCCAATATTATTATCTTCAGAAATGTCCATTCTTCTCAGGGTCTCTAGCTTGATTATATTCACTGAACTTCCATTATCTATCAAGATCCTGCGAACATAATGGTTAGCAATAAATAGAGTGACGACTAAACCATCATGATGAGGCTCCATTATGTCATCAAAGTCATCGTCTTCAAAAGAGACAATATCTGAATCTGAAATTGAAGCTTTCTTCACGCCTTTTCTCCTTTATCTGCCTTGCTTTGTTTTGCAAATCTATTGGCTGCTGAGTATGTTGTCCCACAAACTTCTGATCCGCCAGAAATAGTGTTAATTACTCTTGCATCTGGAGGTGGAGAATATGCTTTTTGAGTCGAATTAGGCCTTGCAAATTCTATGCCTTCAACATCCTTAGCCTTCTTCCTTCCAAGGAGCTCTTTAAGATATCCTTTGGCCAGAAGAGTGGAAATCTCCCTTCTTAACATTTTGCAATCTTCAGTAAGATGGCCAAAGTCTTCATGATATGCACACCATTGACTGGGATCTTTCTTTTTGTAATAAGAATCATTCTTCTTTTTTGGCCATCTTACTTTGTCGCCAAGATCTCTAAGTGCCATTATAATGCCAGGCGTTGATACTGAGAAGCAGTATGTTGAAAGGGCAGGATATTCGACCCCATCATCTTCTTCGACTGCATTCACTAGATTGTTAACAAGTCTTGTGTAGGGCTTATTTCTTGGCTTATATACTGGAGTTTCTGCTTTCCTATTCGGGTGATCATATGATAAAGCTTCCAGTTTTGAAGACGTCAGCTCATTTTCTTCAAGCCTTATAAATCTTGCAGCCCTTGCTTTGGCTTCATCGAGATTTCTACATGGTGTCATTATAAGATCTTCTTGAAATTTAGATCCTTTATGGAGACCCCTCTGCAAAGCTTGTATAGCAGTCACCATATCTAATTTAGGAATATTAAGAGATTTTTTTGTAAATCTAGTCATAAAATCCCTAAGTGATTCGTGTGGTTTTTGAGTAATTTTATAAAGATCATAAGTCAATTTTTCAAAGGTTCTACTGCATGAGAACTGACTATAAAATAAATTAGTTAAATCAACAAAAGAATTGATAGATAGAGGAGGCAAACTCTGCAGCCATTTTAAGGTTGATCCTGAAAGTGTAGATCCAAAGCTCCTACATAAGCAGGCTTCCTTCATATTGGATGGAACAGGCACAGTTTCCATCTTTTACAAATATAATGCAATATGCTCTTGAGGATCAGTAGTTCCATCAAATGGCTTCATATTTGGAACCTGGAACTTCTTTGGGATCTCTACATTCGCGATCATGTTACCATATCTATTAATAAGATAGGATGCAGGGTTGACCTATGGAATTGGATTGCAGAATCCAGGAACACTAGAGATCATATCTTTAATCCTCTGAAACTCTCTTGTGATATATTCGTTTGGTCCTTGTCCCTGCGATGAGTTAGTAAAAGCAAATGATCCATTATAATTATTAGAATTGTGTAAACCTGCGCCCATAGTGGCAGATGTCCCAACAGCATGAGTATTTTGAGGAATGTTGCTCCCAAAATTCTGAGTTGCAGTTGGGAATGACGTATTAAACGGCGCAGATCCAGGTGCTGCAGATGCTCCTGGAGTTGAAAATAAATTCCTTGGGGTTATTGGAGGTCCATTTTCTATAATCCTGGACTCCAAAATCCTAAATTGAGTCTGATTAAATTCTTGATTGGCTGCAACAGTATCGGTAAGTTTCTGCAAAATAGCAAACAAATTAGGGAACTTCTTCATGATCAAGATTTCGAGCAGCCTTTTCAGATCCAATATTAAATGGGTCTGGGTAGCCTTTATCATTGTAAAAGCTTGATCGTCCCGGTTGTCCAACATTTATTTGAGGCGAATTTCCCGCTGGTGTGTCGCCCATGATGTTGAATTCATTACTTTGATCAGCTGGTCCTTTGTCTTTGCTTTGATTCGGAATTCGAGCAGCATTATTCTTGTTCCTTCGATACGAATTATTTCTGGAGGAGGAGGCATCATAGAAGAAGAAACAGCATGAGTGTTTTGTGAAGAGTTAGTTAGTTGAGTCGACATTATCGGAATTAATTTCAGAAAATTGGTTTTGATAAAAAATCAAAAGAATTTTTAATCAATTGAAAGCGCCTTTTGCCCCACGGTGGGCGCCAAATTGTTTTGGTTAAAAATTACCTAAAATAATCTACGTTGAAAACTTAGATCAATAATGTAACCAAACATTCTTTCGTGAGGTTAAGGGCTTGTAAAATATGTTTGAGATTCAAAGATGCGTTTAGTGAAACGATTTAAAGAACAATTATGTCGACTAAACAAGAAACAAAGGTGTAAAGCAATGATAATCAGAATAACGAGTATCGAAATAAATGAAATTACGATAAATAATGCTAATCAAAGTAAATAATGCGTTAAAAGAAAAGAGTAAAGAGCAAGAACACCGAGATTTGTTATCGAGGAAAAGCCCTTAATCCTTAAAGGATTGCCGGCATAAAAACCCCGGGAGGAAGCAATCGTCCCTGCCTTTGTTCTTTTATTTATGATTTTTAAAATGTTTACAAGGGTGGAATTCGGTTGATCGATGTGACTAAGTGTGAGAATGAAGATAAGAGAATTGAGAGCAGTGTGTGTGTGAGTACAAGTGAGTAATGAGCAAAAGATAATCTTAAATCGATCAGCCTCCATTTATATAGACCTAAGATCTAACTAACTATGCGAAATTGTAGGGATCTTCCAGGTCTTCTTTGATTAAACGTTGGAGCGTATCTTTGCTTAGTCAAGTGAACGTTGAAGTATCTTCCTCGTGCTGAATTCAATTTGAAGTCCGATTATGTTGGGAGAACGGGTCTTCTTTGCGTGTTGATGGTAATTCCCATGTGTGAAATCTTCCTTTTACTGTTAAAGGTATTTTCCTTAGCTTTACATCGAATATTCTGGAACCTGCATACTTATCTTACGTGGAAATGATAATAACATTTGAAAGATAACGTTAGTAAAGTATTAACAAGTAATCAGAATATTCTTCTATGTCAAGATCCTGGGATGTCAAGATCTTGGACCTTCAGGATATTGACACCTGAAATTTCACCCATAACACTCCCCCTCAACTGATGCTCTTTTTCTCTTTTGAGATATTTTCTTTTTGTGTTTTGGAGATTTTGGCTCATTTTGCAAAATTGGAGATTTTTGTGAGGGATCGGCTAGGAAGGGATTTTGTGGGTCCACTTCCTTACCCTCTAAAAATGAAGAACGATGAGATGGAGAAGGAGTTTCAGGAATATTAGAAGTTGTACCTGGATCACCACTCTGAATAGCCAAGTCTGAGTCAGCTTGAGACTGACCAGCTTGCGTCGAAGAGTGGTCAGCCTCAGTTCCGTCTTGAGAATCAGATTGATCCTCAAGGTTCTCCATTTCCCTATTGACACAAAAATCAAGATAATCCTGCATAGCAGGGATTAATGTCTGGTGAACCTCAATAGGTCCAAAAATATTTGAGGCCAGGGGAGAAATTTTTATAAAATCTCCTGTTGCCCTTTGGAAATCACCTTTCAAAAATTTTTCAATAATGTAACCCAAGATTCTGCCATAGTAAACATGTTCAGATTTTGCAGAGATCTTGGTTACAAGATCATCAAAGATTAGTTTTCCAAAATCAATTAACCTATTATTGTAAGTCCCCACTCGATAGATGGTACTACTGAAGACACCTCAATGTCGATGGTGGAGTTACTTTGCAATATATGCACTGAACTGGAGACGACCAGTTGCAGTGTGTATATACCAAGTTCTAGATAGATTACTTATTTAAATGACAATAAGTAAAGAACAATGCAATAATACAAATAACTTGTAAGATAACTTGATGAGACAATATGTATTTTTCAATGTGTAATTTATTTATTGAAGTTAAACAAATTACAAGGTTGATGCGGAACCAAGATAATACACGAATGTAAATATCCTAACAACCTATGAAATACAATTGTTCTACACTCGGAATTTCTCAAGACAATCGAAACACTTAAAGTTGTGAAATGTTTCTTTTAGCGATTGAGAGAATATTGCACAAGTTCACCAAGAATATTGCAGGTTTGCAAAGTGAATTCTATCGAAGTGTATTCGAAGAAGTTATATTCTTGGTTGTGCAATGACTTGTATTTATAGGCAAAGTTAACATTAGGATGTTAACTTTAGCCGTACAAATGTGGTTGAGAGCATTTAAGGAATAGCATTTAATTCCTTAAAAAGCAGTGTAAAGTCGCATGATAAAGCAACTTTACACAACCACCTTTATGTACCTTTTATTACTTAAATAATAAGACAAGGCTTATTATCCGGGTAAAGGTACATAAAGCATACAAGTCAATTCCTCGTAATCAGTGTAAAGCTTTGTAAGGGCTTTCCACTGATGGTCTCCAGTTTGTAAATGACTAGAATGCCAACTGCTCTTCGCTGCCATTGCCATTCTCTATCTTCCATTTGTTGTCTTCGACTTCAACTGGTCAGTTCTCAACTGGAGGAAGTCTTCAGTAGCGTTGACTGTACGGTGCAATGACTTGTATTTATAGGCAAAGTTAACATTAGGATGTTAACTTTAGCCGTACAAATGTGGTTGAGAGCATTTAAGGAATAGCATTTAATTCCTTAAAAAGCAGTGTAAAGTCGCATGATAAAGCAACTTTACACAACCACCTTTATGTACCTTTTATTACTTAAATAATAAGACAAGGCTTATTATCCGGGTAAAGGTACATAAAGCATACAAGTCAATTCCTCGTAATCAGTGTAAAGCTTTGTAAGGGCTTTCCACTGATGGTCTCCAGTTTGTAAATGACTAGAATGCCAACTGCTCTTCGCTG
This sequence comes from Erigeron breviscapus, assembly GCA_034093135.1. Taxonomy (NCBI): domain Eukaryota; kingdom Viridiplantae; phylum Streptophyta; class Magnoliopsida; order Asterales; family Asteraceae; genus Erigeron; species Erigeron breviscapus. The sequence continues at coordinate 18,015,383 of CM067173.1, forward strand.
CCATTGCCATTCTCTATCTTCCATTTGTTGTCTTCGACTTCAACTGGTCAGTTCTCAACTGGAGGAAGTCTTCAGTAGCGTTGACTGTACGGTGCAACTGGACTTCAATATATTTCTGGACAAATCTTCTTGGTCACCAGTTTCACTGGTCTCCAGATGCAACTGGTGACTGGCAAGTGTAAACTGGTGACTGGACAGTTCCAGGTGAACTGGTCCTAACAAATTCCCCCTATTTGTCTAGAAATATAGTCTAAGTCTTTTTCTAGTTCTTGTATCTATACAAGTGTGAACTATAGAGACTTGTTCGATTTAAATCTATCTAAGTTTCTAAGGCATTTTTATAGATCAATAAATGCCTTAGGTTTTTTCTTTTAGGTTTGTTAGATTTTAATCTATTATCTACCTTGTGGTTACAAACTGGTAACTTCATTTATACAAGGAAATGGAATTTATACAAGTTATAGAATGTAAATACAAATTACAAGTAGATAACTGAAGAAAGAACTTAATGAGATGGCCCTTCGCCAGTTCTTCTTCTCTTGGCAACTGAAGAGATAGGCTGAGTATCTTCAGGATCAATATTCAAATTTTGCTCAAGATTTTCTTTATGTTGAATTTTCCCCCTTAGAAAGTTTACCCATGCTTTCTCAAACCTATTCTTTTATGCCTTCGCATCTAGCACATTCACCATCTCCACCCATTCGCTGAACCCATATTGCATAGCACCAGGATTGTCAGTTTTAACCAGTGGCCCACTGGTATAACTAACTTCGACTTGAAAAACTTTGGTGCCTGGCTTGATTGTTACATTTACACCATTAATAGTACCACTATGTCTTCTGGTTGACATGATCTGGGAGTAGTAGCTTCTAGCTTCAGATTCATTTGTAATTCTTATACTCCCAGCACCAGCAGCCAGTACAGCGGACTTGATGTCTTCATTTGAAACCTCGCCAGTTGGTTCAACAAATGTGCTAAGGTCAGCATCTCTAGACAGTGGTCTTCTTGGTTGTGGAATCCTTCTTGGTGGATTCAAAACCTTCTTCACAACCTTCTTAACATTTTCAACTCGTTTAAGAATCCCACTGGCCCTTATCTCCTTAGCCTTCTCCACTGAAATGTTTAAACTCCTGGCATCAAATTCTGCTTCATCCTCAGGATAGTGTCTGTCCAGTTCTACATCCAGCATTTCTTTCAACTGGTCAACTATCCTGGGATCATTCTTGATCCTAACATACTCCTCCTTAGTGATACCCAAAAGATTGGCATCACTCATATCAAGTAACTTGATTTATGCAAGATGTGCCCTGGCTTCAGCTTGGTTTCTTTCTTTCTTTGATATCATTTCCAAGTCTGGCCAGTCTTCTGCTATCACTATCTGAAACTGGAGGAAGTACATCAGCATTACAAGTTTCAAGCATTACATCAGTGGCCGGCTGGGCAGATGCTTCAAAAGCCAAACCTTTACCCTTATCCAAAACAACATTCCCCCTATCACCATCATCACCAGATCCACCAACTCTTTGCTCACCAGCTTCAGTACTGGTAGCCACACTTAATTCTCTTCCAGATGGAGTCCTTCCAGGTGCAACTGGTGTAAGGACTGAACTTCTTTCCCCCTTGGCAGCATCTAGACCTGCCCGAATAGCTACCCATTCAGAGGGGTGAGATGGCAACCGGTCAAGAGGCTGCCATGACTGCATGTCCTTACACTCCTTAAAGATCCCACACATCATTCTGAAGGACCACCACAAATGGTTCGTCTCCTTTGACTGAATCAAGACATTTGCACTAACTTGTTCTTGACCAGTTTTCAATTCATTTAGGATCTTGGAGTCTTCGTCCAAACCAGAGACAACCTTATCCTTCACTTCATCATCTTTCTTCTTCAGATTTTCCACTTCAGTTGTCAGTTTCTCTAAGGATTGAGCATGTAGAGATACCTCGGTGTTCTAACTTTCAATGCTGCCTCTCAACTGGTGAGTGGGGCCAGATCAACCTGAGGAGTGGCCAGCTTGGTGATCTCAGATATCACCCTTTCAACCAATTGTGCTTCCCTAGCACCTAGCGTATCCTCTATTTTCTGACCAACCGAAGTCATCAACTGCTCTCCAAGTCCAGTTACATCTAGGCCAGGTCTTTCAATAAGTTCCTTTACCTGCCTTTCAATCTCTTTCAAGTCAACTTCTGAAGTTCTGACAGTATTTCCTAGCAAGTTGGAGATTGAAGATGTAACCTTGGAGTGAGTTAGGTCAAAGGCTTCCTTTAAAGTACCAGCCAGATTGTTGCAGCCAGTGACCAACTCATTGAGCTTTTTAAACACCAAGTCTTCATTAGATGAAAACTTGTTTATCCCCAGATCAACCACCTTAATATTTGTCAAATGATCTTTGTGGTATCTGGAGAATGACTTGGTGTTTTTGTCAAGTGTCTTCTGAATCTCCTCCACCCTGGTTAGAAGGTTTTGGAGATCGGCTTGAAGTGAGACAACTTGACTGTCCAGTGACAAAGGAGAAGGTGTCACTGGACCAGCAGCAGTTACTACTGGAGCAACTGGAGAAGGCAAACTTAAGGAAGTCTTCCCAGTTGTCAAACCAGCAGTTGAAGATATAATAGGAGTGGTGGATGAAGAAAGGACTGGAAAATCAAAGTGTTGTTCATGCTGAGAATGCTCAGGTGTGAACAACGGCGACAGTGGTGGTGGCATTTCTCGAGCAAATGAGAATTGCCCAGTTGGTGAAGGAGCGGTATATGTTGGGAAAGATATATCAGTAGGCACATTTTCTTGGGAGGGTGAAAGTGAAATTGATGCGTCTGGAAGGGAGACTGGAGATGAAGGGTCTTGAGCTTGTACAGAAGCATCAAGAATCTCCAAGTCTGTTTCAGTACCTTCAGAATCCGAAGATTCTATAAGGATTTCCCGTCATTAACACTCATGTCCAGATCCATGAATGTAACTGAGGGCTGACCAGTTTCCTGGTCAGACTCCAGATGACCTTCCCAGTTTCCTGGATGGGTACATCTATTGGAGGATCAGATACTGAAGGAGCATATGGAACAGTCAAGAGATTTACATCTCTTGAACGAGATGATCTAGGAGCCATAGGAAAATGAAAATGAAATTTGGGATTTAGGGTTCTTGATTTGTGAAGCAAAGAGAAGAATGAAGCAAATTTGATGATTGGGAAGTAAATGAAGGAATGTAAGAGAAAGAAGTAAATGAGTTCGGAGTAAATAAGGGTATTTATAAAGGGATTCAAGATCCCAATGAAACACCAAAATTTTATTTTAATAACCAAAATCCTTTTTGTAGATATTTTCACAAAGTTGGTTTGAATTTTGAAATAAAATAATAATTTGCATGTCAACATTAAATGCTACCATGTCAGCATTAAATGCTACGACGGCTTATCTACCCACGCGCACTCATATCATTATGCCCATATACAAAATGCTACCATATCAGCATTAAATGCTACCATATCAGCATTAAATGCTACCATATCAGCATTAAATGCTACCATATCAGCATTAAATGCTACCATATCAGCATTAAATGCTACCATATCAGCATTAAATGCTACCATATCAGCATTAAATGCTACCATATCAGCATTAAATGCTACCATATCAGCATTAAATGCTACCATATCAGCATTAAATGCTACCATATCAGCATTAAATGCTACCATATCAGCATTAAATGCTACCATATCAGCATTAAATGCTACCATATCAGCATTAAATGCTACCATATCAGCATTAAATGCTACCATATCAGCATTAAATGCTACCATATCAGCATTAAATGCTACCATATCAGCATTAAATGCTACCATATCAGCATTAAATGCTACCATATCAGCATTAAATGCTACCATATCAGCATTAAATGCTACCATATCAGCATTAAATGCTACCATATCAGCATTAAATGCTACCATATCAGCATTAAATGCTACCATATCAGCATTAAATGCTACCATATCAGCATTAAATGCTACCATATCAGCATTAAATGCTACCATATCAGCATTAAATGCTACCATACACATTAAATGCTACCATATCCTTAAATGTAGATATTTTCACAAAGTTGGTTTGAATTTTGAAATAAAATAATAATTTGCCATGTCAACATTAAATGCTACCATGTCAGCATTAAATGCTACGACGACTTATCTTACCCACTCGCCCACTCACTTTTTGTTTTCCCAATACAAACAGTTGTCAAGTACTAAAATAGCTTTGAACACGTCAGATCACGATATCAAGTGGTTTAAAACACTCGAGTATCATCACGTGTCACACATATTGACCAAGTATTTCTAATGTTAGAAAAAATTAGACAAGACTGAATCTGGTAACTGGAGGATCAGTCCAGTACCAGTTTCCAACTGAAGAGTTCTCCAGTTGCATTTTCAAACAAAAACGAATTTTAGTTAGAAAATTATTTTGAGTCTTTCCCCCTAAAATGATGATCCAGAAATCAATTAGTGCCAAGATAGTATCACAAAGGCGTTCGATAGCCTGGCGAGCAAAGATTATCTGGACCTCCTCAACTGGAGAACTTCATCAGTGTCACTGACGCGTTCAATAACAAAGAAAGATCCAGTTAAGGATTTAACATTCCCAGTTCGCTGATGAGATGTTTAAAGGTTTTCTCATCGAGAGGTTTTGTAAAAACATCAGCTAACTGTTTGTCAGTGGGGATGAAATGAATTTCAATATCTGCTTTCATAACATGATCTCGAATGAAATGATACCTGATGTCAATATGCTTTGTTTTGGAGTGCATCACTGGGTTGTGAGATATAGCAATTGCACTGGTGTTGTCACAAAAGATTGGGGTCCTTGTATACTTTTGACCATAATCTAGTAACTGGTTCTTGATCCAGAGAATCTGGGCACAGCAACTGGCCGCAGAAATGTACTCTCCCTCAGCAGTGGACATAGAGACTGAAGTCTGCTTCTTGCTGGTCCAACTCACCAGTTTTCCTCCAAGGAAATGACAACCACTAGTTGTTGATTTTCTATCTATCTTACAACCTGTATGATCAGAATCTGAATAACCCATTAGATCTAATCCTGAGCCTTTGGGGTACCAAATACCAAGATTAGGACACCCTTTCAGGTATCTAAAGATACGCTTTACAGCGTGCAAATGTGATTCTTTAGGGTTAGCCTGAAACCTGGCACATAAACATGTTGCAAACATTATATCTGGTCGACTGGCAGTTAAGTACATCAGTGAACCAACCATACCTCTATAGTCAGTTATGTTAACTGGTTTGCCAGTTGGGTCAGAGTCCAAATTCAATGGTGCTGCAATAGGTGTGTTTTTCGATGGGATTGAATCATATTTGTATTTTCTTAACAAATCTCTGACATATTTTCCTTGGTTTATGAAAATTCCATTTTCAGTTTGCTTAATCTGAAGACCTAAGAAAAATGTTAATTCACCCATTAAACTCATCTCATACTTAGATGACATGATTTTAGAAAACTTTTTACACATTGCATCATCAGTTGAACCAAAAATAATGTCATCAACATAAATTTGTACCAATAAGATATTACTCTTTCTTTCAAGATAAACAAGGTATTATCTATTGCACCTCTTTGAAAGCCATTTTTAAGAAGATGTTTAGTTAAAGTATCATACCAGGCTCTTGGGGCTTATCTTAGACCATACAATGCTTTGTTCAGTCCATAAACCCAATGAGGATGCTTCTCATCGATGAAACCTGGAGTCTGCTTAACATAAACTTCTTCTTCCAATGTTCCATTAAGTAACGCACTTTTGACATCCATCTGGAAGACCTTGAACTGCAGATGGGCTGCATAAGCCAGAAATATTCTTAAGGCTTCAAGTCTTGCAACTGGAGCAAAAGTTTCATCAAAGTCAACGCCCTCTGCTTGACAATAACCCTGGCAACTAGTCTGGCCTTGTTTCTTACAACATGGCCATCTTCATCCATTTTGTTTCGGTAGACCCATCTGGTACCAACAGGTTCTTTCTTTAACCCTGGTGGACAAGGAACAAGCTCCCAAACATTGTTCCTTTCAAACTGGAGGAGCTCTTCTTGCATAGCTTCCACCCAGCTTGGGTCTGCCATAGCCTCGTCAATCTTCTTTGGTTCAATTAGAGATAAGAAGGTGACGATTAAGCATTGCTCACTTGTGGCTCTTCTAGTTTGAACCCCACTAGCTGGATGACCCACAATTTGTTCAATTGGATGGGCTTGAGTCCATCTAGTGTATTGACTAGGCTGGTGAACTACAATATCAGTGCAAGTCACCTGGCGATCTTCTTCAGTTGCAACAGCTTCTGGAGAAGGATCAGTCTAAACAACTTCTACATCCTCATCAGAGTCAATGAGGTCTCGATTAGCATCATGAAATTCCTCATTAGAAGGCATTTCATGAAGAACTGGAGAAGTAGGTGTTTGAACTGGTGCTGATATTGGAGTGGCACGAACATCAGATCCAATCACCAATTCTTGTGGTAAGTTGAAATTAATGGAGGGATAGAATGATGTGTCACTGGTGCTTTTCTTCTTCTTAACTGGTTCCAATTTGTTGTAACTGGAAACATCTTCTGGTGAAACAACTGACCGATGAACTTGGTCAGTTTCACTAAAGTTGATTGGAACGACTGGAGTAATATCAAGGCTTGGTCTCTTGTTGATTGCTTCAGTTGATTCATCGAATGTGACATGAATTGTCTCATGAACCTTTTGAGTCTATAATTATAAACTCTAAAGGCCTTTCGAATATCTGAATAACCTAAAAATACCCCTTCATCATCTTTTGCATCAAACTTTCCAAGCTGACTGGAATCGTTTAAGATATAAACTGGACAACCAAATACATGGAAATATCCAATATTTGGTTTACGATTCCTGAGTACTTCATAGGCAGTCTTCTTATGTCTCTTGATGTAGACTGACCGGTTTTGGGTGTGACAAGCAGTTTCAACTGCCTCAGCCCAAAAACTGGTGGGAAGACCAGATTCAGATAGCATACTTCTGGCTGCTTCTATCAGTGTACGATTCTTTCTTTCAACAACTCCATTTTGCTCTGGAGAGTGAACTGATGAGAAGTTTTGAGAGATGCCAGTGTCATTGCAAAATGTTTCAAGTACCTTATTTTGGAATTCAGTACCATTATCACTTCGCAACTGACAAACTTTTCGAGTATACTTGAGCTCTATTCTTTTAATGAGAGAGATGAGTTCAGCAGGTGCATCAATTTTGGATCTGATGAATACCACCCAGCAGTATCTGGTGAATTCATCAACCACAACTAAAGTGTACTTCTTTCCAGCTCTAGTTTGAACATTCACTGGACCAAAGAGATCCATATGTAGCATGTGAAGAGGTTCAGTGATGCTAAAATTTTGCCTAGTTTTGAAACTAGCTCTTTTCTGCTTGCCCATCTCACACCCTGGAAATGGTTTTTCTTTATTGAAAGAAATTTGAGGTATCCCATCAACCAGTTGTTTGCGAGACAACTTGTTGATATTCTTAAAATTAAGATGGGATAATCTTTTATGCCATAGCCAGTTGGTGTCCTCATCAGCTTTGGTATAGAAACATTGCTCTTTTGGAGCTGGTTCCATATCCATGATGTACACATTTCCTTTATTGGTGCAATCATCACCACTTTCCAATCCTTGTTAAATATGGTACCTTGAGCAATATTGAACAAAACTCTGAAGCCATCATCACAAAGTTGGCTGACACTGATCAGGTTGTATTTCAAACCCATTCACAAATGCAACTCTTTTGAATTCGACTTGTCCATTATTGAGCACACCATATCCTTCAGTCTTTCCAGATTGATCGTTACCAAACGTCACTGTCGGTCCATCTTAGACAGTGAACTCTTCCAGTAGGGGCTTACATCCGGCCAGCAGCGCTGTCCAAATACCAGATATTCTTCATTCGATCGCCCTACACACACACAAAAATCATTAGTTCTTTTTGTGAACCCATCTTTTCTTGATGGGTTGGCTGAACTTCTCTACAGAAGTCTCAGTTGATTGTTGAGGTGTTGAACTGGAGGCTGCATCTGGAGCTATCACCAGCTCCAGGTGCAGGAGTAAAAACGATTGGTACTTGATATTTACTCCCCTTATTTTTACCAGATTTTGTTCCAGATGGAACATTCTTTAGTTTAGATATTAAAGAGAGTGGTTTAATATTTTGTTTGAAAACTGGAGGTAATAAACCTCCTTCCAGATTGTTAATCCGGGCAGTACAACTCTGAACCTGCCGAGACAAAAGTTGGAGTTGACTTTCCAGATTAACCAAAATATTATTTTCAGGCAGTTGAACCTTGGACCTTGGTTCAACTAGTGCTTTAGTCTGACGGGTCTTGGGCACCTTAGACTTTTGAGGTAAAGGCTTGTTACCAGTGGCCTTTTTGACTGGAGCTTTAGCCTGTTTGGCTCCAGTTTTAACCTCAATGGGGGTGGTCTCAGAGGTTTCAGTTTTAACAGCTTCAGGTTGATCATAAGGTGTTTCAACCTTGAGAGCCAACTGGACACTTTGTAAATCATTCAGTTGTGGTTTAACAATGTCCAGTTCAATTAAGATAGTGTCAAGATATCTTTCACTATCAGCTCTTACAGTTTCCACAAAAGCTAAATCACCACTTAATGATTCAGCTAGGTCCAGTTTTAGTTCAGGGTCAATCTGGTGATCATAATCACATACCTTTTTCAAGATTATGTCCACCCATCTTCCAGTGATGACATCTTCTTTTGCCACATGTTGCTGTTGGTCTTCCAAGGCCATGAAACACATGTCCCTTTCCTCTTCTTCATCAACTGATGAGTCATCAGAGTACTCCCATTTTCCCTCAGTTTGTGCCATTAAGCACTGATCCTTTTTCTTTTCCATGGACAGGAGGGCAATCTGGGCCTTAAGCTTCTTGTATTTAGCTTTGTAGCTATCATCAGGCCGATTGAAATTAGGGACAGGGGGGCCAGTTTGGTTGTTCAACTGACTAGATCTGCATTCCTTCATAAAGTGACCCTTCTTGCCACACTTATAGCATGTAAGATTGGTCTTATCCAGAGAGCTGGAGCTGGAAGCAATGTTGGGGCCATTAAATCTTTTAGATTTATGCTTAAACCTGTTAAAGGTTTTAGCAATCATGGCGACCAGATCATCATCGTCAGTTTCATTACAACCATCACTGTTTTCAGTGGTCAGGCCAGAGTTCAAGAAACTGTTTAACATCTCCTTCATTGAGTGTGCCTGGACACTCTCTGCAGACATTAAAGCAGTACAAGATCGCTCAGGTACACTAGCAACCTTGGAACTCTGAGCATGGTTCATGGCATCTTGCTCAGCCACCAGTCTTGCAGCAATATTATCTTCAGTGAATCTAAAGGCTCCACAGAGCGATGCAAGAGTATGGCTGTGCAAGGTTTTACCTTGTCTCAAGACAAGAACCATGTTTTCCCATTTGGAAGGAAGAATATCACAAAACTTCTCAAAAAGAATATCCTTATCCTTCTCTACACCCAAGCCTCTCAACTGATTAATGAGTCTAGAAAATCTGGTGTATGTACCAGTTAGACTTTCATTGGGCAAGGCAAAGAAGGATTCATACTTCTTGTTCAAGGCAACTTTTTTAGTGACAATAGTGTCATCACCTCCTTCAAACTGAATAACTAATTCGTCCCACATTGATTTTGCACTGGGGAACAACACAAGTGTTGGAATTAGATCTTCAGAGATCATGCTGAGTCTGCC
>CM067173.1:18036320-18067044 GCA_034093135.1 Erigeron breviscapus
GAAGTTTCCAACTCCAACAAGTGATGAATTAGATATTCTTTTTGAAGAATTCTATAATTCAAAACCGATTCATGATCAAGAACCTCAAGTCTTCGTTGAACCAATTCAAACCAATGAACCTCTTCATAACAATGATCCAGTTCCTGACAACATTCATGAATCTTCATCAAGTTCTTCTGAGCAAGAATTCTTTTCTAATGATTCTTCTCCATCATCCTCTCCTGATAATTCTTCTCAAGTGAATGTTCAAGAACAACCTTCTCGATTAACTCAGACAATAAATCCATTAAACACTCCAAATGTGTATGTACCACTTGATTTTGATCATCCAGCTTATGAGGAAAGAGTTATACCAAGTTATGACTCCATCTCTCAACAAAACTCAAGTTTTAATGATGGTGAAGTTGATCTTCAACAACAAGATCCTCTTCCTCATGCTCACAAGTGGACATGTATGCAGAAAGACCATCCTACTGATCAAATAATTGGAGATCCACAAGCAGGAGTTACTACTCGTACCTCAGTAAATGAGTGTCTTGTTGCACTTTCTCTTAGCAACATCGAACCCAAAACCGTATCTGAAGCTCTTCGTGATCCAGAGTGGGTTAAGGCAATGCAAGATGAACTCGCGCAATTTGAAAGACTGAAGGTATGGAGATTAGTTCCAAATCCTAGAAAAGATGATCCAATAGGAACAAAGTGGATATTCAAAAACAAAAAGGATGAGAATGGAGTGGTAGTAAGGAATAAAGCTCAACTTGTTGCAAAGGGTTATTGCCAACAACCTGGTGTTGACTTCGACGAAACTTTTGCTCCAGTAGCAAGAATGGAGGCCATTCGGATATTCTTAGCTTATGCCGCATTCAGAAACTTTACTGTGTTTCAAATGGATGTGAAGACTGCTTTCTTGAATGGTGACCTCAAAGAAGAAGTTTACGTTGATCAACCGGAAGGTTTTGTTGATCCTCAAAGGCCAAACCATGTCTACAGGTTAGACAAGGCTCTCTACGGTCTTAAGCAAGCACCCCGAGCATGGTATGATTCTTTAACTACTTTCTTACTAAGAGGTGGCTTTACCAAAGGCACAATTGACCCTACCTTGTTCATTCGCAAACAAGGTAAGCACGTTCTACTTGTTCAAATATATGTTGATGACATTATATTTGGGTCGACCAGTCAAACATTTTGCCGAAACTTTTCATCTCTTATGGTCAATCATTTTGAAATGAGTATGATTGGGGAAATGAATTACTTTTTGGGTCTTCAAATCAAACAGTTACCAACTGGTATTTTTATATCACAAGGTAAATACATAAATGACATGTTGAAAAAGTTTGATATGACTTCATGTTCTTCAATATCTACCCCAATGGCTGCTCGAACAAACATAAATGCTGACACAAATGGGAAACCATTTGACCAAAAGAGATATCGAAGTATGATTGGTTCGTTGTTGTACCTAACAGCATCTCGACCAGATATAATGTTTGCAACATGTATGTGTGCTAGATATCAAGCTGCTCCAACTGATTTACATTATCAAGCTGTGAAACGAATCTTTCGTTATCTGAAGGGGACACCTGATTTAGGTCTCTGGTATCCAAGGGATACTGGATTCAATCTAACTGCATATTCAGATGCAGATCATGCAGGTTGTAAACTTGATCGCAAGAGCACTTCCGGTACTCTACAATTTTTAGGTGATAAAATTGTGAGTTGGTCTTCCAAGAAACAGAATTGTGTGTCTCTATCAACGGCTGAAGCAGAATATGTGGCTGCGGCTAGTTGTTGTGCTCAAGTTTTATGGATGAAGACACAACTAACTGATTATGGTCTGAAATATGATCATATCCCTATCTATTGTGATTCTCAGAGTGCCATTGCCATTGCAGTCAACTCAGTAAACCACTCTCGCTCAAAGCATATTGATGTTAGATATCATTTTCTCAAAGATCATATTGAGAAAGGTGACATCGAGCTCTACTTTGTGGGTACTGACTTTCAACTTGCAGATTTGTTCACAAAACCACTGGATGAAAAGAGGTTTAACTTTCTTATCTCCAAGCTAGGTATGTTAAATCTTAAACCTTAACTCTTTTGAAGGTATTCTTGACACATTCCAGAAAACCAAAATACAAAATTGCATATTTTCAAAAATAAACAAAAAGATTTTTATTATCAGTGGCTTGCATATACTATGTATGTAACCCGTTCTTAAAAGATATATTTATTTGTAGAATGTTTTTACATTCTAAGCTTTTGTTATTATACATATAAATTGATATAAGATAACATGGAATCGAACGCCTTTGTGTACTTCCAAGTGGTCTTATATGAGTATGTATGTGTAATAGCAATCAAATTTTTTCCTACGAATAAATTTTTTTTCAAACTTTCAATTGTTGATATGAGAAGCAAAGGATCGAACGCCTTTGTGTACTTCCAAGTGGTCTTATATGAGTATGTATGTGTAATAGCAATCAAATTTTTTCCTACGAATAAATTTTTTTTCAAACTTTCAATTGTTGATATGAGAAGCAAAGGATCGAACGCCTTTGTGTACTCCCTAGCTGTCTTACTATCAACATTGTTGTTGAAGCAAAACTTTATGTTTTTTCAAAATCTTGTTCACTTTAGACTCTCAAAGTTTTTTTTTAAAAATATCACAACAAAGATTTTACTACTTTTGATCTCACAAAACCAATTTTTGCTCCACCTTTCTATGAAATTTTTTTTGATCTATTCTTGCATAGATTAAGGAGGAGTTTGTGATTTCAACAACCTTCAAAACTTCAAATGTGTTTCAAATGTTTTTTCATGCACACATTTGATGTTTTTCCAATGATTTTCAATCAAATGGAGTTCGGTGATTAGTTTGCACATGAGTGATAAGTAATTCTCAAAATTTACTCCATGAATTTCATCATCGCCGATGAATTCTAACCCCGGAGTATTCACTTCTTTCATTAGATAGTGAGGGTATTTTGAGTGATGTTGTTTTCGTGCAAATAGGATGGAGGGAGTAAAGTTGAAAAGTGAGAGGGTAAGGTGATATGATGTGAGAAAGGGCTAAAAGAAACAAAAGTCCTCCCTAAAATTCTCAAAAAGCCGGGTAAACACGTCCCTATCGGATTTCATTTGTTGATTTCTCGATATTGAAACAGTCTTCATGGACCCAGTGAAGCAATGCACATCTTTACCTAACCACTCAAGTGTTTCTTAACAAATACTTGTTTCATTTCTCATCACACAAACACAGAACTCACTAACACCATGATATAACGTTTGTACCAACAACTTCGATCTTACATTTTAGTCACCCCTAGGATTTCTTGGGTTGGGCTAATGGTTTGGGTTGATGTTTTGTTGGTTGCAGTTTCTTTATGATTTCTTTTGACATTTAATCAATCAAATGTGTACATAATGACATTGGTTCCCAGTGATGTCATTATGAGGAGGAGAAAATATTATGATTGATTCACTAATTGATAAGGAAACAAGGAGAAAAGTTTATGTTTGGTTGTTTTAATTGGGTTTAGGCTTTTCAAAGTTCTAGGCTTATCAAAGTTTGTGTATAGGGGGAGAAAATTATTCATGATGTGACAATAGTTTCAGATTTTCACTAGACAATTGGTGATTGAAATTTTGATTTTAAAAAGGGGGAATCTGAATTGACGTCAAAGATAAGAATGAAACCGAAGATGAAAAGATTTTCACTCAAGATGCTTCAAAAGTTGAATTTCACTCAAGAATCGAAGATTGAAAAGTTGAATTTCATCAAGAATCGAAGATTGAAAAGTTGAATTTCACTCAAGAATCGAAGATTGAAATGTTGTAAGATGCGAAGGATTGAACGCCTTTGTGTACTCCCTAGCTGTCTTACTATCAACATTGTTGTTGAAGCAAAACTTTATGTTTTTTCAAAATCTTGTTCACTTTAGACTCTCAAAGTTTTTTTTTAAAAATATCACAACAAAGATTTTACTACTTTTGATCTCACAAAACCAATTTTTGCTCCACCTTTCTATGAAATTTTTTTTGATCTATTCTTGCATAGATTAAGGAGGAGTTTGTGATTTCAACAACCTTCAAAACTTCAAATGTGTTTCAAATGTTTTTTTCAAAATCTTGTTCACTTTAGACTCTCAAAGTTTTTTTTTAAAAATATCACAACAAAGATTTTACTACTTTTGATCTCACAAAACCAATTTTTGCTCCACCTTTCTATGAAATTTTTTTTGATCTATTCTTGCATAGATTAAGGAGGAGTTTGTGATTTCAACAACCTTCAAAACTTCAAAAAGGATCAGAGATTGGTTAGAAGATTCAAGTCAAAGAAGTAAAAGCTTTAAAAGAGTCTTCATCAAACACACTTCATTCAAAGATCTTCAAGTCATACTACAACATTTTGTTCAAGAAACTCCAATGCATACATCAAGGGGGAGAGTTCATATTCATGAAACTTCATTCCAAGAAGATGAAATTCATTCAAGAATTAAAACTGAAGAATTGAAAAGTTGAATTTCACTCAAGAATCGAAGATTGAAACATTCGAAACCAAGATTCATACCTTCCGCATTTCAAAAGACAACTCTGATTCATGATTCAATAATTCTCGAAGATTCAAGTCACACATATTTGTTCGACTTCATTATTCTCTTCATTCAAGACTCACACGCATTCATTATTCTCTGTTCTAAAAGAACATTGAGAATCCTCACATGATTTAACTTCAAGAAGTTCAAGACCAAGATCAAGACTGAATCAAGTTCTCCAAAGACAACAGAGAAAGCTTTGAAGACTTGTTTCAACACCCCAATTGTCTTCACCACCGGGCTCATCAAATTCATTCATACAAGACAATATAACACGTACTTCATTACAATGTATCACTAAGGGGGAGAATGTTAGAAATCCAAAAATAGTGATAAATTGTAATCTAGATTAGAGGAATTTCTTGTTGTTAATTCATAGATAAATGATTACTAAGGTTGAGGGGCTAATTGTGACAATTAGCATAATTGTAGAATTAGACTATAAATAGCCCTCTCATACCTTAGAGATCATAACAACAATTACATAACAATTACACATAATCTTTATACTTGTGAAATCACACACAGTTACCTTTGATTCTCTCTTAAAACACACACAAACACCAAGAACACACACTATCCAAACCGCCATTGATGAATTGAATTCAGTGATAGAAATCGTGTTATAACAGGTTCCATAGTTAATGCAGGAATATTGGTTGGACCGTTGGCTTTTCTGAACCGGTCAGAGTTAAGGAGTCCTTCTTCAAATCTCCATTCCGCCAGGAATCTTGGTATAGCATTAATAGATCTCCGCAACCACTGAGCGGGTGGTTCAGGATGAGTACGTCGTGACTGAGGGTGGTTAAACATCGGATATCTAGGCGTTCGGATCCTTCGTATTAAAGATCGAGGTGAACTTGAAGGACCTTCCCCAGATGGATTTGAAAAAGTAAAAGTAGGCGTAGTGCTAGTAAAAGCATTAGTGGTGACAGTAGTGTTTGGTCCAAGGACAAGTGCGTTATCATATATATATATATATATATATATATATATATATATATATATATATATATATATATATATATATATATATATATATATATATATATATATATATATATATATATATATATATATATATATATATATATATATATATATATATATATATATATATATATATATATATATATATATATATATATATATATATATATATATATATATATATATATATATATATATATATATATATATATATATATATATATATATATATATATATATATATATATATATATATATATATATATATATATATATATATATATATATATATATATATATATATATATATATATATATATATATATATATATATATATATATATATATATATATATATATATATATATATATATATATATATATATATATATATATATATATATATATATATATATATATATATATATATATATATATATATATATATATATATATATATATATATATATATATATATATATATATATATATATATATATATATATATATATATATATATATATATATATATATATATATATATATATATATATATATATATATATATATATATATATATATATATATATATATATATATATATATATATATATATATATATATATATATATATATATATATATATATATATATATATATATATATATATATATATATATATATATATATATATATATATATATATATATATATATATATATATATATATATATATATATATATATATATATATATATATATATATATATATATATATATATATATATATATATATATATATATATATATATATATATATATATATATATATATATATATATATATATATATATATATATATATATATATATATATATATATATATATATATATATATATATATATATATATATATATATATATATATATATATATATATATATATATATATATATATATATATATATATATATATATATATATATATATATATATATATATATATATATATATATATATATATATATATATATATATATATATATATATATATATATATATATATATATATATATATATATATATATATATATATATATATATATATATATATATATATATATATATATATATATATATATATATATATATATATATATATATATATATATATATATATATATATATATATATATATATATATATATATATATATATATATATATATATATATATATATATATATATATATATATATATATATATATATAT
The DNA here is from genome assembly GCA_034093135.1 of Erigeron breviscapus. Classification (NCBI taxonomy): domain Eukaryota; kingdom Viridiplantae; phylum Streptophyta; class Magnoliopsida; order Asterales; family Asteraceae; genus Erigeron; species Erigeron breviscapus. The sequence goes on from CM067173.1 coordinate 18,043,178, forward strand.
ATATATATATATATATATATATATATATATATATATATATATATATATATATATATATATATATATATATATATATATATATATATATATATATATATATATATATATATATATATATATATATATATATATATATATATATATATATATATATATATATATATATATATATATATATATAAGTATTACTATAATATATATATATATGTATATATATATATATATATATATATATATATAATATACATTAAATTATATATTCTAAACATATATAATCAAGTAGGGATTATTCATAAAATTATGCATGTATGTGGGTTTTGTTCTATATGGGGTTATAGTCTAGGTCCATCAATTTGCTACCTAGTTCACTATAACTTGGGCTCTGATACCAATCTGTCACACCCGCCCTAAACCGGGGTATGACTTACATGGATTCACAACACAAGATATACTGAACGACACAAAACGTTGTCGTTTTAAAATACATTTATATAAAAACATTGTTCACAAATTTATATTACAATTTATGAAATATATTATTCTTGAAAACATTTATTTAATATTAAACAATATTAAACAGTAGACAGAGACTTTAGCAAATTGACTTGTCTTTACTAGAGTCTGAGGGTAGGCCATGGTCCAGTATGTTGTATGCAGCGGAAAAATGTCCCATGTATAGAGTATCGTCTAGTTACCTGAGAATACATGCTAAAATACGTCAACATAAAGTTGGTGAGTTCCATAAGTTTTTCATATGGAAAATATAGTTTCACAAAATGCCAGAGTTCAGTGTGACCATTGCCTTACCACAATGTCAAATAGTTATGATACAATATCAGCAAAGAGTATCATATGTTTTTAATTAAAATATAGAGTATGAACCACAAGATTTAAAGTAACTATTTGATCACACAATGGATCAAATAGAATATAAGAGTAGATACTGTATACATCAAGTTCTAAGCTCATGAACCGAAACTAGACAAGTGTGTGTTTATTTGCCTCCAGAGTAGGTACCTTGTTCAGGGTACCCTAAGCTTTCCAGACATAATGCATCCGTATCCAGTTGGTATGACCAACACGGATGGGGGTGCCTACCCCAATAGTACTATTCAATATTCCCACGTTTATGTTTCCATAATTAATCGTTCATGATAGTGAGGACTTTGAGTGAACAGAGCAACTTAGAATCAACCATATATACATTTCTGGAATACTTGTGTTCATCATAACAGTAAAGAGTTTGTATTTTACCCCGAAGGTAAAATAAATAAAGTGAGTTACAAAATATATATAATATATATATATATAATTTTGTAAATATACATATAAGTATATAACTTTGAAAATATACATATAAGTATAACAAGTAGTTTTATTGCATGTATCTCAGTCCCCAAATAAATGTATAAATAATTGAAAAAGGGAGTATGAAGACTCACCTTAGTGTTGTAGAAGAAGATCACTTAGACGTACTTAATCTTGTGTGATTATAAAAGAGATTTTAGAAGTGAATATAAATGGTGTGAGTTTTATAATTAAACTAAGGTCGCTATTTATAGAAAATAATTTTAGAATATGCCTTAGCATATTCTTTGGAATATGCCTTAGCATATGCTTTGGAATATGCTTTTTACCTTTACCATTTACTTTTTACCTTTACTATTTACCGTTACTATTCATAGTAACTATTCACGGTCACTATTCATGAATACGATTTCTGGATACGGTTACTATTCACTGATACAGTACTATTCATGTATATGGTTACTATTCACAAATACGTACTATTCATAAGTATGGTTACTATTCACAATTACGGTACTATTCATAAGTACGGTTACTATTCATAAATACGGTACTATTCATAAATACGGTTATTGATAGTATAAGTATGAAAAAATATTTCCAAGCAACTCTCAAATAACTATTTGAGTAATTGGCAATAGTTATCCATAATTTATCAAAAAAAAAATATGTGTTCAGTTTATTATGCCATAAAATGTTTGTTCATATTGTTTGATCAACAAAAATTTAATTAGTACACGTAATAGTAAATTAATCAACCTGAAATTTTTGGCGGTTGTCACACATAACCCTTTGCAACAAGTCTTGCCTTGTTTCTGATGACATGACCATCTTCATCCATCTTATTTCTGAAGACCCATCTTGTCCCAATTGGCTCCTTCTTCAGGTTGTTAGGACATGGAACAAGTTCCCAAACATTGTTCCTTTTAAACTGGTTGAGCTCATCTTGCATGGCTTCAACCCCGCTTTGGTCTTTCATAGCCTCGTCAATCTTCTTTGGTTCTATCAGTGATAAGAAGCTGACATTTAAGCATTGATCGCTTGTGGCTCTTCTGGTCTGAACCCCTCTACTGGACTCTCCAATAATTTGCTCGATTGGATGTGCTTTTGTCTATTTAGAGTAATAACCAGGATGAACAACGATATCAGTGCAAGAACTCAACTGATTCACTTCAGGAGCAGCTTCAGAAAATTCATCTTCAGCTTCTTCTTCTTCCTGCAGATCATGATTGGCATCATGAAATTCTTCTGATTGTTGTGAATTAGTGGAAACTGGTATCTGATTTGAAGCAGCACGCACATCAGATCCAATAGTTAGTTCAGAAGGTAGCTTAAAACTGACTGAAGGATAGAATGGTATGTTGCTAGGCAATATTTTTGCTGGTTCTGAACAGAGATGATCAGAAGCAGGTTCAGGTGACTAATCTGGTTGATTAATAGGATCAGTTTCACCAAAACTGATTGGACTTTCTGAGGGTGGTATAGGAGTTGGTTTATTGAAGATTGTAGAATTTGATTCATCAAGGGTAACATGAATTGACTTATCAACCTTGTCAAGTCTCTTGTTATATACTCTGAAGGCTTTGCGATTTACTGAATAGCCTAAGAAGTAACCTTCATCAGCTTTTGCATCAAACTTTCCAAGCTGACTGGAGTCGTTCAGAATGTAAACTGGACATCCAAAAACGTGGAAATATCCAATTATATGGCTTTCTATTTCTGAGGACTTCATAAGCTGTCTTCTTATGTCTTTTAACATAGACTGATCTGTTCTGAGTGTAGCAAGCAGTTGCAACAGCTTCAGCCCAGAAATTTTAAGGAAGACCTGATTCAGTGAGCATACTTCTAGCAGCTTCAATCAACGTTCGATTCTTTCTTTCTACAACACTATTCTGCTCTGGTGTATGAGCTGAAGAGAAGTTCTGAGATATGCCAGTTTCAGTGCAGAATGACTCTAGAGTGGCATTTCTGAATTCAGTGCCATTGTCACTTCTGAGCTGACGAACTTTTTGCTTGTGTTTGAGTTCAATTTATTTGATGAGGGCAATAATTTCAGCAGCAGCTTCACTCTTTGTTATGAAGAAAATCACCCAGCAATATCTTGTGAATTCATCAACAACAATAAGGGTGTATCTCTTTCCTGCTCTGTTCTGAACAATCACTGGTCCAAAAAGGTCCATGTGAAGCATGTGAAGAGGTTTAGTTATGCTGAAATTTTGCTTGGTTTTAAAACTTGCTCTCTTTTGCTTTCCCATTTCACAACCTGGACATGGCTTGTCTTTATTGAAAGACATTGGAGGTATCCCTTCTGCAAGTTGTTTTCTTGACAACTTATTAATATTTTTGAAGTTCAGATGAGATAACCTCTTGTGCACAACCAGTTTGTGTCCTCATCTGCCTTTGTATAGAAACATTATTCATTGCGTGAACTTTCCATATCAATGATATAGATGTTTCCTTTCCTAGTGCAACCAACACTACCTTCCAATCCCTGTTGAATATGGTGGCTTGACAAATGTCAAATAAAACCTTAAAGCCATCATCACACAGTTGACTGACACTGATCAGGTTATATTTCAAACCATTCACATATGCAACACGTGTGAACTTGACTTGACCATTATTCAGAACACCATATCCCTCAGTTTGTCCATCATCACACAGTTGACTGACATTGATCGAGGGCCCTTCTTGCACCCTATATTCCTTCAGCTGGGTTTTATTACCAGTCATGGTTCTGCCAGCTGCAATGTCAAGATACCATATATACTTCTTTCGGTCTCCCTGCACACACACAAAAATTAGTTTGATTTGGGAACCCATCTCTTTGATGGGTTCACTGGACTCTCCTTTAGACGTCCCAGAAATTTTTGGTTTTGGAGGAACTGAAGGATCAAAGGGGATCTCAGTCATAATTTCAGATGACACAAAAACAGTTGGTTTGATGGTACTTTCAACCTTTTTCTTCTCAGATTTTTGCTTGATTTGTTTGGAAAAAGGTTTTGGGTTTTGTTTAGATTGGAGAGGAGTTCCTTCAACATTTTTCAAACGTGCATTACAACTTTGCACTTGTCTTGTCAACAACTGAAACTGACTTTCTAATCTCAACAAAATTGATTCTTCTTTAGACACTTGAGCCTTACCTGAATCAGAGGTAGAAGGCTCAGTGGGGGGACATTTTTCTTCTTCTTTTGGCCTTTTGGAACCTTAGATGAAGACTGAGGGGATAGCTTTTTGATTTTAGTCTTCTTTTCTGAAACAGTGGTCTGAGGTGTTTCAGATTTTCCCTCAGATTGTTCCTGGACCACTTTAGTTACAGTTTTCTGTTTGCCAACTTCTTTAAAAATTATTTCAGGTTTCATTTCTTTTGGAAGTACATCTATATCAGTGATGATAGATGCCAAATGAAGATTACCAGATTCATATGTTATTCTTTGATCAAAAAAAGATTTTTTAATTGCAACATCTGGATTTGGTGATTTCATCCATGATTTAATTATTTTTTGTTCTTTTTCATGGATGTTTTTCAACTCTTCTTTTTCCATTTCAAGTGTGGCAACAATAGACTGATAACTTTTTAGGGCCAACTGAACATCTTTCAGTTCTTTCAGCCTGGCCTGACTGGCGTTCAGTTCAGAAGCATTATTTTCAAACATTTTCAGGCTTTCTGAACGCACAGTCTCAACATACGAGATGTCAGCCTCTAAAAGAACCAAAAGATCCAGTTTGTGTTCTTCATTACTTTCATATCCAAAATCACTAACCTTTTTCATTATTATATCCACCCATTGACTAGATTCAACATCAGACTTGACCAAATGACCTTGATCTTCACGAGTCATGAAACACATGTCCCTTACTTCTTCATCATCATCAGATGATACATCAGAATCTTCCCATTTTTCGGTTTTGGCAATCATACAACCATTTTGGCTTGAATTGTCTTGTGCCATGAGAGCTATATGGGCTTTAAGCTTTTTGTACTTAGCCTTATAACTCTCATCAGATTTCTGAAAAATAGAGTGGTTAGGACCAGATTGTGATGAAGAGGGTTGACTAGATCTACATTCCTTCATGAAATTTCCTTTCTTGCCACACTTAAAGCATTCAAGATTAGACTTATCAATAGAAGCGCTAGAAGCAAATGGTTTGCCAGATCGATTTGATTTGGCCTTAAAACGGGGGAGGGGGGGGGGGGGGGGGGGGGGGGGGGGGGGGGGGGGGGGGGGGGGGGAGGGGGGGGGGGGGGGGGGGGAAGCTGGAAAAGGTTTGCCAGATCGATTTGATTTGGCCTTAAAACGATTGAACGTTTTAGCCAGCATGGCAACCAGATCATCATTCTCATCCTCATCACAACCATGTGTAACATTATCAGTAATACCATGAGTCAGAGTTATCACTCTCAGAACATAGTAAAGCAGTCCCATGTGGCTCAGAATAATGAACCACGACTGAACTAGTAGTAGCATGATTTTTGGCATCTTGCTCAGCCACAGCTCTCTCTGCTTTGTTCTCTTCTATCTGAAGGCTCCATATAAGGATGCAAGAGTGTGACTGTGCAAGGTTTTTCCTTGTCTAAGAACCAAGATCAAATTTTCCCATTTAGAAGGTAAAATATCACAAAACTTTTCCAACAAAATTTCTTTGTCCTTCTCCACACCCAAGGCTTTCAGTTGGTTTACCAGATTTGTAAATTTGATGTATGTTTGAGTTAAAGTTTCACCAGGGAATGCAAAGAAAGACTCATATTTTTTATTTAACGCAACTTTTCTTGTGAAAATTGTTTCAGAAGTTCCTTCAAACTGAGTCATGAGTTCCTCCCACATTAATTTAGAATTTTCAAGCAAATCAAGAGTAGGCATGAGGGTTTCAGGAACAACATATAAGATCATATTCTGAAGCTTAGTATCAAGATCTACCAGCCTATGATCTTCCTCAGACCAATGATCTTCTCCTTAGGTGTCATCCTAGGAGTCCCATCGGCATTTCTGACAACAGTTGAAGCATTCATGGGAACAAAGGGTCCTTCTTTTAAAATGGTGGTCAAGTGTCTTTCTACACCAGCAATATACTTCAGCATGCATGCTTTCCATGTTATAAAGGTGTCAATGTTCCCATCAAACTTAGGAACAGGATTATTTGGAAAATGAACATGAACATTATGCAGAGGTATATTGTTGTTGATAACAGGGGGTGGGTTATTTGCATTAAGGTTAGGTCCTTCATTGTTTTCGGGGTTAGCCATCACAGCAGATCTAGGTTAAGGAATATAATATTCAAACCTTCTGCTCTGATACCAAATGTAAGTCCCAAATTGATGGATTACCCGACTGGCAGCAATTCTGATCTGGAATGAGACCAGTTCAGAATGACGATCCAGATATGGATTAAACAATAAATGTAAGTAACTGAAAGTAAATTGCAAGAAACTAAAGGTGCTGAAACTATATAAATGATGTATATAAGTCAAGTATGTAGCATTGAGACACGTTGTACTTTTCAAATGTATTTTATTAATTATGTTAAATAAAATACAAAGGTTGATGCGGAATAAAGATAAACACAAATGTGTAGTATCTAAACAACCTTGAAATACAAGTGATCTAAATAACTTGGAAATACTCTTAAGATTACTTAGAGTATAACTCACAAGTTGCAATGCCAAATTTTCGAGCAGCTTGCAATTTGTGAGAAGCCTTGTATTTATAGGCAAAGTCCATGATGACGTGGACAAGGCCGTACAAATATGGTTGGGAGCATTTAAGGAATTAAAGTTAATTCCTTAATATGCGCAATTTAAGAATATGTGTGAAAGTCACTTGATGTGACTTTACACCTTTTATTCCCAACCTTTTACACAACCTTGTACTTTACCTAGAGACAATGTTATTGTCCGGGTAAAGGTTGGTAAAGTCTAAAGGCTTCCTCGTAATCAGTGCAAAGTAATGTAAGTACTTTACACTGAGATGCTTCAGTCTTCGATCAGGTAGAATCTTCTCTTTGCTCTGCTACTGAGATGATTCTCTTTCTTCATTCTTCAGTCTTTGACTTCAGATGAATGCTTTCAGTTTGAGGTTGATCTGAACTGAAGTGAAGCTCAGTGAATATTCTGAAACTGAAACATTTCAGAATTCTGCACAAGTATTCTTCACTGGTCTTCGAACTATTTTCTGGACAAATCATACTTGGTCGATTTCGACCTAACACCACCAAATAAAGGCACCCAAATTCGGCCTTGTAAGATTGAGGCCACGGCTGTTCACTTCCATATCTAGTCGTTTTTAGCCTATACCTTCATCATTCACATTAGCATCTAAAAGAGATTCAACCTGAGCTGACTTGATGAGCTCAAGTAACCCAGATTCAACTCGAGTCGACATAGCACATAACTTACTAGTAGCTTGCCCTTTTCGACTTAAAGCATCCTCCACAACATTAGCTTTACCTGGATGGTATTTGATTTCACAATCATAATCTTTAAGCAATTCCATCCATCTTCTTTGTCTCCCATTCATATCTTTTTGAGAAAACACATCCTGCAAGCTTTTATCATCGGTATACAAAGTGCACTTATAAATAGTGTCTCCACAACTTCAATGCATAGTCAACTGCAGCGAGCTCTAAATCATGAGTAGGATAATTCTTCTCATGAGGCCTCAAATGACGTGAAGCATAAGCAATGACTTTGTCTCGCTACATAAGAACACAACCCAAACCCATAACAGAAACATCACTATACACAACCAAAACATCAGTGCCCTCGGGTAAGGATAGAACATGAGCTTCACATAACTTCTTTTTCAACGTTTGAAAAGCTCGTTCTTGTGAATTAGTCCACAAGAACTTCACTCCCTTCTTCGTCAACTCGGTCATAGGCTTAGCAATTCTAGAGAAATCTTGAATGAAACTCTGCTAAACCAAGAAAACTCTTGATCTCAGTAGGGGTTTTAGGTTGCTTCCCACTTTGATATGACTTCAATCTTTGAAGAATCAACTTTTATTCCCTTAGAGGAAATGACATGCCCAAGGAAATGAACTTCCTTAAGCCATGATTTACATTTGGAGAATTTAGCATAAAACTTCTTCTCCCCCAGGACTTCAAGAACAACCCTTAAATGCTCACGATGTTCAGCTTTAGACTTTGAATACACCTAGATATCATCAATAATGACGATCATGAAATGATCCAAAAATGGGCGACAAACATGATTCATAAGGTCCATAAAAGCAGTCGGTGCATTTGTCAAACCAAAAGGCATGACTAGAAACTCATAGTAACCATAACGAGTAAGGAAGACTGTCTTAGCTACACTTTTCTCCTCAACTTTCAATTGGTGATTTTCTCCTCAACTTTCAATTGGTGATAACCAGAACGTAAATCAATCTTGGAAAAAGTAGAGGCACCTTGCAATTGATCAAAGAGATCATCAATGCGAGGAAGAGGATATTTATTTTTTAACCGTTCACTTATTAAGCTCATGATAGTCGATACACATACGCATAGAACCGTCTTTCTTTTCAACAAACAAAATAGGAGCTCCCCAAGGCGAAGAACTCGGACGAATGAAGCCTTTATCAAGAAATTCCTGAATCTAAGTCATTAACTCCTTCATTTTTGTAGGAGCAAGTCGATAAGGTGCCTTGGCGACAAGGGTAGCACCAGACATAAGCTCTATAGAGAATTCGACCTCACGGTCGGGTGGAAGACCAGGTAGATCTTCGGGAAATACATCAGGAAACTCAGAAACCAGATCAACATCAGAAAGAGAAGGTTTTGCCCTTCATGACTAAATCACACACGCGATAAAATAACATTTGGTCGATAGAATAACTTGAGAATCGTTGTCAAAGAAATGACCTTACTACAAAACTTTATTAAACGTCGAAAGAAAGAAACTCATCCTCCACTTGAACGGTTAAACACATGATTCGATAAGGACATAGAAAAACATCAACATCTCTCAATCCAATACCTCATCAGCATCAGATCACTCCAAATAGCGTAGAAGGCAGGTAAAACTAATGAAAAGGATAAAACTTCCATGTTGAGGGAGTAATCGAAATATCCGTAACCACCATTACTACTTCATCGCACTAAGACATAATTTTACAGTGTGAGGAGTCCTCACACATTTACTCGATGGATACTACCTTCATACCCATTTTATGAGATACATGCAGTGAATGCAATCCACAATCATCATATATTAGCTTAACATATATTAGCTTAACATAGTCCTTCAACATCAACATCTATAGAGTATTCACATAAAACACATAATGTAAAACTACAAATACGTCTTTCATCACAATGAGTAAACAATTCTACACATCTCTGGCACCGACATCATTAGATCTATAAAATGACTTTTACTCTCAACACATAAAATAACACTACATAGAAATCTCACCAACTTCGTTACTTTCTACACCAGTCAACACAAGAATGGCACAACAAACACGCTCACGTCATGATACACTTGCAATTATGTTCCAGACCATAATTGTAATTGTATCCTTTCACGTGCGTGTTCGTTACCACATTTGTGTATCACCTTCTTTTCACCAAATCCATTCACGCGACCTTTATCACGCATACAACATAAAATTTCCATCACGATCCTTGTCACAAACCCCATGCGTTGGACATTGATGGAATACCATTTCACCTAATCCTCCAACATTTGTCCACCTCAGCTACTTCACACATAATTTAAAGCATAAGTTTATCAAATCCAACTAAGTAAATAGCACATCACCTTGAGGACCGTCTATTATAGCAATAGAATAATCTAGCAATGGAGAAGCGAGAAACATGAGAATAAAGGCTAAATGACATATTCACATATCAACAAACAATTATCATATAACCTTAATCCTACACTCTCACTCATCGCAACCCGTCCTACAAACGTCTCATCTTAAGGCTAAAGCACAACTACTTAAGCCTAGCATGTCCCATCACAAATAGTTGAAATGGAAATCCAACGGTTGCCCAACATTAAACAATCACATCAAAGGTAACTACATAGTCAATAACATCTAAATAAACGTCAAATGTCTAATGAGAAGCAACTATGGGTAATTTAAAGCCATTTTCTTTGCAATCTACCCATGCCTCGCACTTTATTCATCATCTAGCTCAACCTTGCTGAACCTTAGGGATCAACACATTTCAAGAAACAAGTGTTAGCTAACGAATTAGCTAAGTAAGATAACACATGGTTAATAAATCATTTGTCCATTTAAACATTATGAAAAGTCACATTTTGTCATTAAGGCACATATCACAAGTCATCACATCTATCATATCACATCTTGCATTAAACATCTTTCATATAGGATGGATCATCCTAAAGGTTCCTAGTCATCTTTTACACCTCACATATAACATCTAACATCTTGTAGTTGTGACATAAGTCACACATCTTATATAGGTGTAAGTTTGTGTGTAAGCGGTCATTAGACCTAACAGGGAACCTCACACCCGACTGGACGGATAAGCCTTACGGTGGTCTATCAATGTCGTTATGGAATAGCAAGCCAATCCCGGAGTAGTCCGTATGTTCAAGACAATGGGGCTGGTTAGGCCTGCTAGAGTTACTCAATCACATCTTACCATGTTGCAAGGAGCCACCCAAGCAACCACATCAACGCACTATCCGGGCAAGGGCAAGTACGGGTTAAGCTTAACACTTTCATCTAAATTATGAGCTTGATTTGCATCTCATATAGTTTAGGTGATTACACTACCTAAACACTCATCATATAATTTCATCTTAACATTTGGGCTCTTAAACGTGCATGTGTCATGGCAACTTACAAAGTCTAGTGAACTAGAAAACAAGCCATATAATCATCACACTTCACATCAACACATGCACATATGATTATCATCTATCATTGCATATAATAGTTCATCATGTATCGTAAGTCATTGCATATCATCTTTCATTTCATATCATATATCATTGCATATCATCTATCATCTCATATCGCATATCCTTGCATATCATCTATCATCTCATATCTTATATCATTGCATATCATCTATCATCACATATCTTATATCATTACATATCATCTATCATCTCATATCATATATCATTACATATCGTATTTCATAACATCTCAAAGCATTTCATAGCATTTCACATCATATCGTATCATCTCATAAACGATAACTAAGGTTACCATGCAAAGCAAGTATTCTCGACTACCTATAATAAACATAGGACCAATTAACGAGTATACATGAAGCTAAACCGATCTTCAATTCATACACGTGTCGAATAATATTCACTGTTGACTTCTTTCATCTTTTTGTAGACTACTAGTCTATTTTTAACTACATTCATCTTTTGTAGACTACTTGACTCTTTTGTAGACTCCTTTCATATTTTGTAGACTACTTGTCTCTTTGTAGACTACTTTCACCTTTTTGACTATTTTCAGTTTTGTAGACTACTTTTGGCATACAAGACGACCAAATGAGACAAAACTTAATTCTTAGCAAATGTAGAGGACTCAAAGTCCTTTTCAGAAATGTAAGGTTTGACTCTTAAAGAGTTATAAAGAACGAGTTATGGCGTTTTCAAAACAGGCCTACACAATTTGCCCGAAATCCAACTACTATTGGAAATCGACATTTTTCACATATCTCTGAGCAAAATCACAAGAAACTTTCTTCATATTGAATTTAGAGGACACATAGAGATTTTTACAAATGTAAGATTCATCTCCTAACTCATTATTATAAAGGAGATACGATTTTTGTAATATGACTGAATTTTCAGACCTTATAAACACTTTGTTTTACAAAAAATCTCGACCATCATACATCCATGGAAATCAACCTTGACACCTACAGTTCATATACACCCAAAATATGATTCAATTGACACTATGAAGTCATATATTGATTCATGGATTCATTACACACATTTTACAATCGTTTTGACACCCGAAATGACCTAAATCGACCAACAAACGCATTTGAATCCTAATTAAACCTCAAGAACAGATATGAGGTGACATAAATGATCAATTGAACATTAAATCATTAAAGGAATACAATGTATAAACCACATCTCACTCAAAATACCAAAAGAATGGATGAATCGGACAAGAATTGCTCAAGAGACCAAAGGGACGGCTAGGGTTTGAGAAAGAAGGAGAAGAAACTGATGTTTGATTACAATTAGGGTCTAGTTAACCCTTCATCCCATTTTTTAGTTTCCCCCTATGTCAAAACTAGTCTCTAGACTTCCTTATGGCTCATATTAGGCTAAAATCACTTATTGGGAATACTTACAACACATTAAACGCTTCAAGCACCTCTAAAGGCATTTAAAAAATACCTTAAACACTTAGCACATAAATCATTAAGTCATTAAAGCCTCACACCTATAACATCTTAAATCACATATAAGCATTAAATCTCCTAGAGACTTAACGGACATGAAGTGTTGATTTAACGACTATGTCAACCGTTAAATAAAAGTTCGGGATGTTACAAAAACGTTTGCATCCTATTAGTCAAATGCGTCGGGTGTTCTTAAATTGAATAATGGGTAAAACTAATGATTTGCATATGGTTTGTGATTTGCATACAAGTTTTACAAATTTTGCATACAGGTAATGACTTGCATATGAGTTTTATAAATTTTGCATACAGGTTATGTTTTGCATATGAGTCTATAAGTTTTGCATACAAGTTTTTGTGATTTGCATATGTACTTTGAAGTGGGACCGTTTTTTTATAAAAAAAAATTGACTCTTTTCGGGTCGAGTCCTTTTAAAGGTGTTTGATGAAATGTCTAAACCAAAGTTTGATAATATGATTTAATCACCTTTTTGATTCTGATTAAAATCATATTTGATTGGCTAAACCAATCAAACTTGAGTGGTCAAGATAAACACATATGATACGAAATACAATAGATTCAAGCATATAATCAAATTTTATTGTGTATAGGCTTGTTGATATAAACTCCATTTGTTTCTGTAAAAGTATGAATAAAATCAAATTTGATTTTGTATAGCTTTTTGAAACTTTACTTATACAATCAAATTTGATTGTGTATAGGTTTGTTGATATAAACTCCGATTGTTTGTGTAAATGTATGAATTAAATCAAATTTGATTTTGTATAACTTTTTGAAACGGTACATATACAATAAAACTTGATTGTGCATAGGTTTGTTGATATAAACTTCATTTGTTTGTGTAAATGTAAGAATAAAATGAAATTTGATTTTGTATAGTTTTTTGAACTTGTATATATATAATCAAATTTGATTCAGAGGGACATGTAAAATCAATTTGATTTGGGGGAAATCGTGACAACGGGGCCTTCAGCGACTGCTCTAGGGTTTAGGGTTTGAAGGCCGAAGGTTAATTTGATTCAGAGGGGGAATCATCACAACGGGGCCTTCGGCCATCGCTTTAGTATTCAATCAAATTTGATTTAGATAAGAACATCGCACTTGACTTGGAATAAAACTAATTTCAGTATTCAATCAAATTTGATTTATTTAAGAACAACACACTTCATTTGGCTTTTCTAATCACATTTACACATAATTAAACACATGATATATACAATCAAATTTGATTGACTAAGCTAATCAACTTGACTGGTCAATCTAAACACATTTGCATTCTATTATATAATCAAATTTGAATAGTTAATCCAATCAAATTTGATTGATCGAAACAAGCACATTAGTATTCCGGTATAAAATCAAATTTGATTTGTTAAACCAATCAAATTTGATTGGTCAAGGCAATATTCCTAATGGTGAACCACAATCCGATGGAATTGGATTGGCCCAAAATCTGAGGGGAATGAATTGGCCTCTAATCCGAAACGAAACGAATTGCCCCTAATATGAAAGAATGGACTGGCCCTAATTCTAAGACGGGCCTTCAACCGCAGAGCTTGCTTATCCGAAGGAGAAGTTGCATTTTAAAACCCTAACCGGCCTTCGGCCCTAATTTACCCTATGGGGCGTTTTGATACGGTACGGGTTTAGGCTTAGAAGTTTAGGGTTAGCCAAGCTAACCTAGAACTTCAAACCCAAACCCTACAGTTACGGGGCCTTCGGCCCACGCTATAGGGTTTAGGGTTTGAGTCCAGGGTGCTAACCCTACTTCAAACCCTAAACCTTATAGCTTATTCTCCGAAAGGAAGCTACATTCTAAAACCCTAAAGGGACTTCGACCCAGTTTTACCCTAGAACTTCAAACCCTAAACCCTACAATTACAGAAGCCTTCGGCCCACGTTTTAGGGTTTGAAGTTTGAGGGTTAGCCGCTTATTATCCGAATGGGAAGCTACATTCTAAAACTCTAAAGGGACTTCGGCCCTGTTTTACCGTTTGGGGGGAAATTAGTTGATACGGTATGGGTTTAGGCTTTGAAGTTCTAGGGTTAGCCATACGGCTAACCCTAGAACTTCAAACCCTAAACCCTACAATTAGTTAATCCGAAGGGAACTTCAAATTTGATTATATACATGTCAAGTATACTATGAAATTTGATTCCATACCTATTCCGCATACAATCAAGTTTGATTGAACATATTAGTATATATGTTTTGTATACAATCAAGTTTGATTATATATAAAATTAGTCAAATTTTACTGTTGTTTAAATTAACATAAAATGTGATTTGATTAACTGATTGGATGATGTTTTTGCGAAAAGGTACAACATGATGTTTGTTCGAAATAACCCGCCTTAACCAAACAGGGTTGATTGGTTACATATGTTGTTCTATGCTTTTTAACCCATATATAAGTTTAATTATGTATCCAATCAAAGTTGATTACACATTGGAATATGTTTTGTATTAAAAGAACATCTATTAAACAATCAAATATGATTTGACATTGGGAATATATGTTTTGTATTCAAAATAACATGTTTTAAACAATCAAATTTGATTGGATATTGGGAATATATGTTTTGTGTTTGAAATAACCTGCATTAGACAATCAAGGTTGATTAATTACATATGTCGTTATATGGGATTTCTTTTGGATTAACTTTAACTATGTATCAAACATGGTTAGTTTTAAAATAGGAGATAGTAGGTTAACTTTAACTATGATACGGAATGATTGGTGACAATCGTAATCTACGATACAATCTGATTTAATTGAATACAAAGTTTGATTGTTTCTGTACACAATAATATTTGATTGAATACAAATATTTGATTGTTAGCATATCATATAACAAACTTTTAAACACATTCAACTACATAGGTGTATTAAACTCAAAAGCATTCAGTTTAACATCATTCCAATAAAAACTTTTTTTTTTGAACAGCAATGGTGATTGGACTCAGCGGCATTGCCTCTTCATTGTCCGGTAGAGATTGACCACGTCACCAGCACAGTCAATCCGAGGGCATGACTGGCGGTGGAAGTCCCACTACCGTTCTGGAGAAAACCAGCTAAATGCTAGATAAAACCCCCATGCCCCACCTCATAGGCAATGACTTCCCAATATACATTTCATAGGTGTTGAACCCGTGACCAACATTTTGCTGAAAGACATAAGGGGCATTAAATGTCCAGTTGGGCTAATCCCAAGGACTCATTCCAACAAACTTGATTGGTCCATATAAAAAAATTTTGCATTCCAGTATACAATCAAACTTGATTGGTTAAGCCAATTAAACTTGTTTGGTCAAGGCGAACACATTTGACGCGAAATTAAACACATACGAGTATATAATCAAATTTGGTTGGCTTAACCAATCAAATTTGATTGTTTAAGGCAAGCACATTAGTATTCCAGTATACATACAAATTTGATTCCTCAAGCCAATCAAACTTGACTGATCAAGGCAAATACATTTGACATGAAATCAAACGCAATATAATATACAATCAAATTTGATTAGCTAAGCCAATGAAATTTGATTAGTCAAGGCAAACTCCCTAATGGTGAACACCAATTTGAGAGAATTGGCTTGGCCAATAATCAGTGTACAATCAAATATAATTGGTCGTATAGTCAGTAAATACGTATATAATCAAATTTAATTTAGTACATACAGTTTAGTTTAGACATTTCATCAAACACTTTGTGAGCAAAACTTTGTAAATAAATTTTAAACAACAACAACCAATGGTACTTTTTATCATATGAGAAGAAAAAAAACTAAAAATCATGGATAAAAATGGTTTGCTTATCTATATTTTATATGAAAAAAATTACCTACATAAAATCTCACTCTAATAATATATCTAAAACATAATCATCCATTTGTTGTTGTTCCGATTGGTTTGAGGTGGAGATCTAGACAAGGGGGAGCACGAGATAATGGTGGCAGCGGTGGTGGTGGTGGTGGTTGTTGTCGCCAGAGTAGAGGAGATAGAAAGAGAGGGAAAGTGATGCGGAAATGTCCAGGTTCACTGAACTGACTAACACCTGTGAACTGGAAAAATCAACTGAACAGAAAGGTGGAACTGAACTGTTAATGCCATCTGAACAGGCCATGTTAATTCTGCCAGCAGTGGCCCATTTCAGACAATTCTTCACTGAACCAGTCTAGTCACCAGTAGTAATACTTCCACAGTGGCAAAGACCTCCAGTGACAACCAGCAGTGATCCGCCAGTGAAGATGACCACTGAAGAACTCCAGTGACGAGCTCCAGTCCAGTCTCCAGTATGGATGCTCCAGTTTTAAGTCACCAGTTTCTAATAAATAAATTTGTTTCAGTCACATGTTTGTGGGCCCAATAAAGGAGTGTGCTTGACAGCTGTTGATGGGGATAAGAGAGAAGCGTGTGACAACGTTAATCCTAACGGTTTGTGGGTCCTTGTGCAGAAGGAATCTTTCTAGAAGCACAGTCTGTCCATTTCCTATTGGTTGATAAGTTAGTGGATGTCCTTAGCACATGACAGCCTTTATTTATTTTATATTATTATTGTATTTTCCTTATTTTAGAAAATAGCATGTGTGGCTATAAATAGGGGCTCTTTTTCTCATTGTAAGGAGGACTTGATTGATTGAATGAAATTAATAGAGCAGCCTCTATTTCTTAACAAAAATCTTCATTTACCTTTATAGATCTGAGATCTTGGTGGTTTGAAGTGACCCCTTTATCTATAGTTGTGGTGGTTCATCCTTTATCAATTATAGTGGTGAGGTCTTTAAATCTTCGATTCCTTTATCTGAGTTTGTGGTGGCTAGACCTTTATCAAACATAGTGGTGGGTTGGAGTGTTTCCTTTATCCTAGATTCTGGTGGCTTGTCCTTTACGAATCTTGGTGGTGGATTCTTTATCTATCATTTTTTTTCTTGTCTTGTTTTGTTGTGTTGTTTCATAAAAATCATAAAATACCAAATATAGTCTTCCGCTGTCGTTTGTCGCGTGATTTACGCATCAAATTGGTATCAGAGCCCAAGGTTCTTTTAAAAGGTTTCTTAATCTTTTAATTCGTGGGTTTTGTTATTTTGATTGTTGGGTCATATTCAAAAGGGTTATCTTAATCTTCTTAGTCTGTTGGAGTTTGTTTATCCTATGTTTAGATCTGTTATTAGTATCATATTGTTGAATATTAATGGCCTTTAGAAGAAATATGACTTTAGAAGAAGCTCATAATATTAGAAGAGATAGGCAGATTGAAGATCTCCAAGAAACACTTGGAAGAGTTGTTAATCTGTTAGAAGATGGAGGTTTAAGATTTAATAGAGAACATGTTGTTGTTAGTGAAAGAGATTCTGAATCTCAAGGTCCTAGTGAGAGATCTGATGGTACACCCAGATCTTCTAGTGATTCTGATGAGTCTAATCAGTCTAGGAGAAGACGAAGGAGACATAAGGTTGATGATACTAAAGATATTAAGATAGATCCACCAGATTTTGTTGGTTTATCAAACCCTGAAGATTACTTTGAATGGGTTCAGGTTATGGATAGGATAATGGAGATAAAAGGTTATGATGATAAGAAAAGTTTTAAAGTTGCTATTATTAGGTTGAAGAAGTATGCTTCATCCTGGTATGACAACATGAAAGCTGAAAGAGAGTACAAGGGTAAGAGTAAAATCAAGACCTAGTCCAAGCTGAAAGAAGTTATGCAAAAAAGGTTTGTTCCTCAGTCTTATAAGCAATACCAATATCTTCTGATGAATAATCTGAAGCAAGGTACTAAAGAAGTTGTGGAGTATATCAGAGAATTCGAGCAACTGAAGACTCGAACTGGTGTGAAAGAAACTGAAGAACATACCATCGCCAGATTCCTTGGTGGGTTAAATACTACCCTTGCTGAGAAGATAGAATTGCAGCCCATCTAGACTTATGAAGGTGCTTGCAAACTGGCCCTCCAGATTGAAAAGCAACTGAAGAAGAAGGTTAATTACAAGTCTTTCACTAAGATTCCTTCCAGTCCAAGTCAACCAGTTGTTAAGCCCATTGAAACTGGTCAAAAGTCCTTCAGATGAAAAGAGAAACAAACTGGAGGATTCAAAGAACCAGTTGGAAGAAAATGCTTCAAGTGTCATGGTTTTGGTCACTTCCAGGCACAGTGTCCCAACCAGCGAGCACTCACTGCTAAAGAGATTGAAAGTTTACCAGATGTTGATACTGAAGAAGGTGAACTAGTGTATGATGAAGATGAGAGTGAAGGGGCATATGTAGGTGTAGATGTTGGGGAAATGCTGGTAGTAAGAAGAGTAATACATGCTGATGAAGTTGTAACTGATGCTGCCCAGCGAGAGAATATCTTTCATTCCAGATGTACTGTCAAAGGCAAGGTGTGTAATCTGATCATTGATGGTGGAAATTGTGCTAATGCAGCTTCAACTTACATGGTAGAGAAACTGGAACTGCCTACAGTAAAGCATCCTCGTCCCTACAAGCTACAATGGCTCAGTGAAGGATCTGAGGTAAAAGTTAATCGACAAGTTACCATTCCTTTTTCCATTGGATCTGTTTATCAAGATAAAATTGTTTGTGATGTTGTTCCTATGGATGCTTGTCATATTTTATTGGGGAGACCTTGGTTGTTTGATAATTATGTATTTCATAATGGTCGTGCAAACTCTTATTCATTATATGTAAGTGGGAAGAAGATCACTTTGACTTCTTTGAAACCCAATGAATTGTTGAAAATTAATAAAAAAGACCAGCCCAGTAAGTCTTTGTTTATGTCCCAAACTGAAGTTGAAGAAGAACTCACTGGAGGCACTTCAGTCATAATGTTAGTGATGCTTGAGCGTAATGAAGACAAGGAGTTCACTGGAATCCCCAGTCTCCTGAAGTCTCCACTGAAGGAGTTCACTGATGTTTTTCCTGAAGACCTACCTGATGGTTGCCACCAGTAAGAGGCATAGAACACCAGATTGACCTGGTTCCAGGGTCAGTTCTCCCAAACAAAGCTGCTTATAAATGTTCACCTACTGAAGCAAAGGAGTTGCAAAGGCAGGTAGATGAATTAGTTGCTAAAGGTTATGTGAGAGCAAGTATGAGTCTGTGTTCAGTCCCAGCTCTCCTGGTTCCAAAGAAAGATGGTTCGATGAGAATGTGTGTTGATAGTAGAGCCATAAATAACATAACTATTAAGTATAGATATCCAATTCCCAGATTGGATGATATGCTTGATGAGTTACATGGCTCCAGTGTGTTTTCTAAAGTTGATCTCAGAAGTGGTTATCACCAGATTCGAATGAGAGATGGAGATGAATGGAAAACTACATTCAAGATTAAAGGAGGCCTTTACGAGTGGTTAGTAATGCCTTTTGGATTATCTAATGCTCCTAGCACTTTCATGAGGTTAATGAATGAAGTCCTGAAGCCACTTATTGGTCAGTTTGTTGTTGTTTACTTTGATGATATTCTTATATATTCAAAAACTGAAGCTGAACATGTTAATCATTTAAGAAGTGTGTTTGATTTACTGAGAAAACACCAGTTGTATGGTAAACTGGAGAAATGTGATTTCATGGTAGAGAGTGTAATATTCCTAAGATATGTAGTGTCAAAAGAAGGTATTTCCATGGATCCTTCAAAGGTGGAATCCATCAGATCATGGCCAGTTCCTACCACAATCACTGAAGTAAGACGTTTTCATGGACTGGCATCTTTTTATAGAAGATTTATCAAGAATTTCTCTATAGTTATGGCTCCAATCACTGATCTTTTAAAGAAGGGTGTATTCGACTGGCCTAATTCAGCCCAGTTGGCATTTGAGTCACCGAAGGAAAATCTCAGTTCTGCTCCAGTATTATCTTTGCCTGACTTTGATATGTTATTTGAATTGGAATGTGACGCTAGTGGGGTAGGTATTGGTGCCATTTTAGTACAGGCAGGGCATCCAGTGGCTTATTTCAGTGAAAAACTTAATGGTTCCAAATTGAAGTATAGCACATATGACAAAGAATTCTATGCAATCATCCGTGCTATCAATCACTGGTCACATTATCTGAAGCCTAAACAGTTTGTCTTATTTTCTGATCATAAAGCACTGAAGTTCATTAATAGTCAACACGAGCTTAATGCCAGACATGCAAAATGGGTGGAGTTTTTGCAGTCTTATTCTTTTGTTTCTAAGCACAAAGTTGGGGTAGCTAATGTTGTTGTTGATGCACTTTCTAGAAGATATTCATTTTTATCCATTCTGGAAGCAAGAGTTCTTGGATTTTTGTTTCATCAAGGAGTTATATGCTGCTGATCCAGACTTTGCTGATCGTCTCACTGAAGCTAATCAGAAAGGACCATTTGTTGTTCAAGATGGTTTCTTATTCAAGAGTGGAAATTTGTGTATTCCAAAGGGTTCTATTAGGGATTTATTGATTAGGGAAGCACATGGAGGAGGTCTGGCTGGCCATTTTGGTATTAATAAAACTGGAGAAAATCTCACTGAACATTTCTACTGGCCAAGTTTACTGAAAGATGTTCAGAATATAATCAGTCGTTGTCCAACTAGTCACCAGGCAAAGGCTACTTTTCATAAAGGATTGTATACTCCTCTTCCAGTTCCAAACCAGCCATGGGAAGATCTTAGCATGGATTTCATTGTTGCACTGCCCAGAACCCAGAGGGGAAAAGATTCAATAATGGTGGTTGTTGATCAATTTTAAAAAATGGCACATTTTGTTCCTTGCAACACCACAAGTGAAGCTTCCGCAGTGGCAAATTTATTTTTCAAAGAGATTGTTCGTTTGCATGGGATTCCAAAAACAATTGTGTCAGACAGAGATGTAAAATTCTTAAGTTATTTCTGGAAGACCTTATGGAGATTGATGGGTACCAGATTAATGTTCAGTACGTCTCATCATCCTCAAACTGATGGACAAACTGAAGTCACTAATAGAACAATTGGTATGCTGTTAAGAGCACTGGTGAAGAAGACACTGAAGGATTGGGATCTGAAGCTTGCTCATGCTGAGTTTGCCTTCAATAGAGCTCCTATTTATTCTACCAGTAAATCACCATTTGAAATCTGTTATGGTGCTAATCCTTTGACTCCCATTGACTTGATTCCATTTTCGATTGAACCAAGGGCAAGTGTTGAAGCTGAAGCCAGAGCTACAGAAATCAAAAAGATTCACCAGCAAGTAAAGACCAGAATTGAGAAGGCAAATGCAGAATACAAGGCCAGAGCGAATAAGCATCGAAAAAAGCCAAGTTTTGCACCAGGTGACCTAGTTTTGGTACATCTTAGAAAAGAAAGATTAAGAACAAGAAGAAAGAACAAGTTGATGCCCAGAGCTGAAGGACCATTCAAGATTCTGGAGAAATATGGTGATAATGCATACAAGGTTGAGTTACCTGGAGATATGGCAGTTTCAAGTACTTTTAATGTTGGTGATCTCATGCCTTATTTGGATGATGAGTACCTCGAGGACTTGAGGATAAGTCCCTTTTTAGAGGAGGAGAATGATGCGGAAATGTCCAGGTTCACTGAACTAACTGACACCTGTGAACTGGAGAAATCAACTGAACAGAAAGGTGGAACTGAACTGTTAATGCCATCTGAACAGGCCATGTTAATTCTGCCAGCAGTGGCCCATTTCAGACAATTCTTCACTGAACCAGTCCAGTCACCAGTAGTAACACTTCTCCAGTGGCAAAGAGCTCCAGTGACAACCAGCAGTGATCCGCCAGTGAAGATGACCACTGAAGAACTCCAGTGACGAGCTCCAGTCCAGTCTCCAGTATGGATGCTCCAGTTTTAAGTCACCAGTTTCTAATAAATAAATTTGTTTCAGTCACATGTTTGTGGGCCCAATAAAGGAGTGTGCTTGACAGCTGTTGATGGGGATAAGAGAGAAGCGTGTGACAACGTTAATCCTAACGGTTTGTGTGTCCTTGTGCAGAAGGAATCTTTCTAGAAGCACAGTCTGTCCATTTCCTATTGGTTGATAAGTTAGTGGTTGTCCTTAGCACATGACAGCCTTTATTTATTTTATATTATTATTGTATTTTCCTTATTTTAGAAAATAGCATGTGTGGCTATAAATAGGGGCTCTTTTTCTCATTGTAAGGGGAGTTGATGATTGAATGAAATTAATAGAGCAGCCTCTATTTTTTAAAAAATCATTTACCTTTATGTAAGTCCCAACTCAATAGATGGCACTACCTGAAGACACCTCTATGTCGATGGTGGAGTTACTTTGCAATATATGCATTGAACTGGAGACGACCAGTTGCAGTGAGTATATACCAAGTTCTAGATAGATTACTTATTTAAATGACAATAAGTAAAGAACAATGCAATAATACAAATAACTTGTAAAATAAATTGATGAGACAATATGTAATTTTCAATGTGTAATTTATTTATTGATGTTAAATAAATTACAAGGTTGTTACGGAACCAAGATAATACAAGAATGTAAATATCCTAACAACCTATGAAATACAATTGATCTACACTCAGAATTTCTCAAGACAATCGAAACACTTAAAGTTGTGAAATGTTCCTTTTAGCGATTGAGAGAATATTGCACAAGTTCACCAAGAATATTGCAGGTTTGCAAAGTGTGAAGTGATGTATGTTTTTCACTTGAATATTCTTGTTATGCAATGACTTGTATTTATAGGCAAAGTTAACATTGGGATGTTAAAAAGCAGTGTAAAGTCGGATGATAAAGCAACTTTAATCAACCACCTTTATGTACCTTTTTGCAATTAAATAATAAGATAAATCTTATTATCCGGGTAAAGGTACATAAAGCATAAAAGTCAATTCCTCGTAATCAGTGTAAAGCTTTGTAAGAGCTTTCCACTGATGGTCTCCAGTTTGTAACTGACTAGAATGTCAACTGGGCTTCGCTGCCATTGTCATTCTCTATCTTCCATTTGTTGTCTTCGACTTCAACTGGAATGATTCTTCAACTTGGTCAGTTCTCAACTGGAGGAAGTCTTCAGTTGCGTTGACTGTACGGTGCAACTGGACTTCAATATATTTCTCGACAAATCATCTAGGTCTCCAGTTTCACTGGACAGTTTCACTGGGTCTCCAGATGCAACTGGAGACTGGCCAGTTTACCAGGTGAACTGGTCTTAACACTTTATAGATCTGAGATCTTGGTGGT
>CM067173.1:18068044-18073044 GCA_034093135.1 Erigeron breviscapus
CACCGTTAGCGCATTGTTTACGATGTAAGTCGCACCGTTAGCGCATTGTTTACGATGTAAGTCGCACCGTTAGCGCATTGTTAATTATTAACTATGTAAGCCGCATCGTTGTTGATCGTTATTGATTGTTATGGAACGTTGTTGAACGTTATATGGAATCGTTATTATTGAATGTTGACTTGTATTGAATTGTGATAATGTGAAACCTTACAGGTTAACCTTGGATGTGATTAGTTCTCCTAATCCTCACTTATTGTTAACGGTTGTTATCTGACACGGTTATCCCATATTACTTGTCCCTACGAACTCACCAACTTTATGTTGACGTATTTTAGTACACTTTTCAGGTAATCAGGTTAATCAGAGACAAAATGGATGATTATTGCTTGCATTGCTAGGATTGGACTAGCTTTGGACTTCTGGATCCGTGATCCTTATTTCCCTTTAACGGGTTATGCTTAGGATCAACTACTATCATTTAAACATTTCCATTTAATATTGATTGAGTGTGTATCTTTGATAGATATTGATTATTGTATACATTTGAGTGAGTTTATGGATTGTTTCAATCCTATGAATGCATATAGTTTGACTCTACATAATTCTCATGTCGTGCTGTGCTTTTCTAAGTGATACCCCATGATTCCGCCATGTTGGTGTGTTACAGGTACGGGGTTGGTGCTTTGTTTGAGTCTCGGTTATTTAATCAACTAATTTGGATTTGAACTTCATTTATGTGCAATCTGAGCGTATTGTTGAGCGAAATCAAGATGGATGCCTTTTAAATTATTGTCATAAAAACATTTTTAATATCGTTTGAGGACGATCCCTGCCCCGGTAATACCGGATTTAAGTACTTTTACTTTTTGCAAAGTGACAATTCGGTCACAAAACCCCCTTTCATTTGAACTACTTAATTTTAATAATTGCTTTCAAAGTCCTTGTGTTCGATCCTGACTTACCATTTATCTATACTATACACGAACGGGTCCACTGCCCGAGAGTGTGCATTAGGTAGTAAAATCGGTATTTCTTGTTTATAAATTTAAAACTCGATTTTGCACATCAAGTTTTTGGCGCCGCTGCCGGGACTTTTGTTTAAGTAGTTGTTTTATTTTGTAGTTCGATCCTTTTTCACATTCATTTGTGAGAAAGTTATTGTTTTACTAGATAGATTGTATTTTATTTACTTTTATTTATACCACAGGTGCGGTTGACGGTTTGTTTGTGGTGATTGTGCAGGTTCTTGTTAGTTGATGAACACAAGAGCTTCTGGCCGACCTTTGCTTAGCCCATTGTCTAATCCAGGGAAAGTCAGACGTCGAATTGTGTCAAGAGATAACCAGGAATCCTCCACACCAGTCAAAATAGATTTGGAAACCACAAATCAAGCTCCACCGGACCAATCCTTGAAAGAGAAAGTGGTTAATAGTTCGGAAGATGCAGCTTGGATTTTTAAAACAGGAGAAGACTCGGACTCAGAAGATAAAGTTCAAACACCTGAACCGAGTGTACTTGTATTCCCTCGAGTTAACCTTAATATTAACCAACAACCGAGGGGTAGAAGAATGGGAGATGAACAACCGGTAGATCCGAACACCCGTCCTTACGGGGAGAGAAGAAGAAATATACCGGCGGACCGGGGCACAGCTATTCGCCCTCCGGCTATTTCAGTAGATTTTTCTTTGAAAGGGAATCACCTCAAAAGTGTTGAAGAGGATAAGTTTGATGGGATTCGAACATCTTGAGAGGTTTGAGAAGATCTACAGGTTATATCAGTATGGAACAGGGCAAGCTGAGGCTGTTAAGTTGGAACTATTTCCATTAACTCTCATTGGAGATGCAGCTGCTTGGTTTAAGGAGTTACCCAATAACTCATTCACCACTTGGGCCGAACTTCGTGAAGGATTTATTGATGAGTTTTATTCTGTGAGAACTCAAAGGCAATTAGAAAATAAAATCAGAGGCTTTTCTCAAGAATCGGGTGAAGATGTTGTTGATGCATGGAAACGGTTCAAGGAAATGTTAAGAAATTGCCCCGGATATAGTATGGGTACTGAAGAAAGTTTTGAGATTTTCTATGATGGTTTGGATAGAAAGACCAAAAGGGAGCTCGGTTATGCATTTGGGGGAAGTTTAAACAACATTTCCCCAAATGAAGGATACAAGATCCTTGAAGATATGGCTAAGGAGTATTCAACCAGAGATGAGGACCGAGACAAGAGATCTAGTAGAAGCACTGTAGCTAAGGTGAAGAGTAATGAGGACTCAAAACTTGTTACTGAAGTCAAGGCTTTCTCGAAGCAAATGAATAAGAGGTTTGATAATCAAGATAATAGATTCAAGAGCCTTGAAAGAGACGTTAAGGTGATGGCTGACGTTTGTGAGCATTGTGGAGACTTGCATTACACGGAGGATTGCCCGGATAAACTAGTGCAAGATGTTAGTTACGTTCAGAATCAAGGGAATTTCAACCAAAATACCGGTTATCAAAACCGGCCATCAGGTAGTTCTTACCCTACTTTTTCTTCTTTTAATGCTAACAGTTCTGGTTATGGTGGTAACAGGTTTAGTAGGTTCAACAACCAACGAGGCTCGGATCTAGAACTAAGAGATATAGTGAAGGATTTAATTAGTGCCCAGAAAGCAACTAATGAACATGTTACAGAAGAGTCCAAGAAGGTGATTTCAGTGTTGGACGCATTGACCACTCGTTTGGACGGATTGGGGCACAAGTTGGATCAAGGAGCAAAGAATCAACAAGCCACCATTAAGGATTTAGAAGGAAGGATTGAGAGGCTAGGAAACTCCAATAGGCAGCCCGGTACTTTACCGAGCAACACTCAACAGAACCCAAAGCCTCAATTCAATAATCAAGGGCAAAATAATCAAGGATCGGGGCAGAAGTACACCCCTCCAAATGCTCGAAATGAGCAAGTGAATGCCATCACTACGAGGACAGGTAAGACTTATGACTCTGCAAACCCTTTACCTGATGACTCTACCCCACTCGTGCAGGTTAATGAAGATGAAGAAACGGGTGATGAAGAAGTTGAGATGGAACCGAACCAAGCCGTGCCGATACCGTCCGTTCCATCCAAACCCGCTGAGAAACCGACGGTGAAGCCTTATCAACCAAAGGTCCCATTTCCTCAACGGTTGAGGAAAGAAAAAGTCAAGGAACATTTTAAGAAATTTGTTGATCTTATTCAGTCTGTTAATATAACTGTTCCTTTAGTTGATTTGCTTGCAGGTATGCCAATTTATGCGAAGTTCCTCAAGGAACTTGTCAGTGATAAGAAGAAGCTTGAAGAGGCTAAGACTGCAGTTATGAGTGCCGAATGTTCAAGCCATCATTCAGAATCAGATTCCTCCCAAGTTGGAAGATCCAGGGAGTTTTCTAATTGCTTGTTCTTTTGGTGCTTATTTGTGTGAGGCATTGGCCGATCTTGGGGCTAGTATCAATTTGATGCCTTATTCTGTGTATAGGAAGTTGTCCTTAGGAGAGTTGACCCCTACCCGCATGAGCATTAGGCTCGCGGATCGTTCTTTCCAATATCCCATGGGGATAGCGGAAAATTTTCAAATTAAAGTAGGGCACATGATATTTCCGGTTGATTTTGTTATTCTTGAGATGGAGGCGGATGCTAAAGTCCCCCTCATTCTTGGCCGACCATTCCTTATGACTGCGGATGCTATCATCCGAGTTAAGGCTAAGGAAATTTCCTTAGGGGTCGGTGATGACCGAGTCATTTTCAATGTTGATAGAGCACTAAAGCACCCTTACTCTTGTGATGAAACTTGTTTCAGGGTAGATGTGATTGAAGAAGATGATGATTTGGAGAAGGAGCTCATGGATTTCTTGGATATGGAAGAAGGTGAAGCATTGCTAGCTTGTAGTGAAGAAGAGCAAGAGTTGGTTGGAGATATGATGCAAGAGATTATGGCCTTAAGTGTTGATGAAACTCCACCGGAAGACGAAACCTTTGAAGAGATCACGGTTAGTGATAGCACACGGGTGCTAACCTCGGTAGAGAACCCTCCTACCGACTTGGAGCTCACCAACTTTTGGACCATCTTGAGTATGCATATTTGGAAGGTACATCTCTTTTACCTGTTGTCATCTCATCCTCATTGATGGAGGATGAGAAATCTAGACTTTTGACCGTCCTAAAGGCCCATAAAAAGGCCTTTGCATGGAAAATTTCCGATATTCCGGGTATAAGTCCAGAATTTTGCAAACATACCATAAACTTTGTTGATAATGTTAAACCGGTTGTCCAAAGGCAACGAAGGTTGAATCCAAATATGAAAGATGTGGTTAAAAAAGAGATAATCCAGTTGCTTGATGCGGGAATTATATTCCCCATTTCGGATAGTTCATGGGTAAGTCCGGTACATTGTGTACCGAAAAAAGGTGGGATGACCGTAGTTTTGAATGATAAAAATGAATTGGTTCCCACAAGGACTGTCACGGGGTGGAGGGTATGTATAGATTATCGGAGATTAAATGATGCTACCCGCAAAGACCATTTTCCCTTGCCCTTTATTGATCAAATGCTCGAACGGCTCGCCGGTAACGAGTATTTTTTCTTTTTGGATGGGTTCTCCGGGTACCTCCAAATACTCATTGACCCCAAGGACCAAGAAAAGACCACCTTTACTTGCCCTTTTGGCACTTATGCTTATAGGAGGATGCCATTTGGTCTTTACAATGCCCCGGGTACTTTTCAAAGATGTATGATTGCCATATTTCAGGACATGATCGAAACATCCATGGAAGTTTTTATGGATGACTTTTCTGTTTTCGGTAGTTCTTTTGAAAATTGTCTTGAAAGTCTTGATAAAATGCTTGAAAGGTGTGAAAGGGCACACTTGGTCTTGAACTGGGAAAAGTGTCATTTTACGGTGAAAGAGGGTATTGTTGTAACACCCGTCATTTAAAAACATGGGTTTTCAAAAACTTTCACCTAACGGTGTCAAATTGCGGAAGAAAAGAC
>CM067173.1:18078044-18083535 GCA_034093135.1 Erigeron breviscapus
GGTAATTCTTCTCATGTGGCTTCAACTGGCGTGAAGCATAGGCGATCACCTTGTCCCTCTTCATCAGCACACAACCCAAACCCGTAATAGATGCATCACTATACACAACCAAATCATCGGTACCTTCAGGCAAGGCAAGTATAGGAGCTTCACACAACTTCTTTTTCAATGTTTGGAATGCATTCTCTTGCTTATCGGTCCACTCAAACTTTACTCCTTTCTTCGTTAGTTCAGTCATGGGCTTGGCTATTCGGGAGAAATCCTGAATGAATCTTCTATAATATCCAGCCAAACCAAGAAAACTTTTAATCTCAGTAGGAGTCTTTGGCTGCTCCCACTTTGAAACAGCTTCAATCTTTGAAGGATCTACTTTAATACCTTCTGATGAAATGACATGACCAAGAAACTGCACTTCTCGAAGCCAAAACTCGCATTTAGAAAACTTGGCATACAACTTCTTCTCCCTCAACACCTCCAAAACTGCTTTCAAGTGCTCACGGTGCTCATCTTCTGACTTAGAATAGATCAAAATATCGTCAATAAACATAATAACAAAATGATCTAGAAAGGGACGGCATACCCGATTAATTAAATCCATAAACGCGGCTGGAGCATTAGTCAACCCAAATGGCATGACCAAGAACTCATAATGCCCATATCTAGTCCGGAAAGCTGTCTTTGCTACATCCTCCTTCTTAACCTTCAATTGATGATAACCGGACCGCAAATCTATCTTTGAAAATATGAAGCACCATGTAAATCAAAGAGATCATCAATTCGTGGGAGAGGATATTTATTCTTAACCGTTCGCTTATTCAGCTCACGGTAGTCTATGCACATGCGCATAGATCCATCCTTCTTTTTAACAAAGAGAACCGAGGCTCCCAAAGGTGAGGAACTAGGTTGTATGAACCCTTTGTCAAGGAACTCCTGAAGTTGGGACATTTCATTTCTGTAGGAGCTAATCGGTAAGGTGCCTTAGCAACGGGTGTAGCACCGGGAATAAGATCTATCTGAAAAGTAACTTCACGATCGGGAGGAATACCGGGAAGATCATCGGGAAACACATCGGGAAAGTCGGATACTACATCAACACTAGTAATAGAAGGCTTCTCCTTTCTTACATCAATAACATAGGCCAAGAAATGACTCTTATTCTTCCTTATACATTTAATAGCCTTCATCATACTAATGATCTTTATCCCCCCTCTCTTCTTATCTCCATAAACCGTTACCACTTTACCATCGGGTGTAGAAAATATTAGCTTCATTCTGAGACAACCAATCCATACCTATCACTACATCAAAACCGGCTAAGTAGTAGGCAATAACTGGACCGGAAACAAACGACCTTCAATCTCAATGTCACAATCATCATATCCCACACGTATATCACTAACCGTACCATTAGCTATCTCTACCTCTATCGAGCAATCTAAAGGGGTAGTGACTCTTCCTAGCTTAGGAGCAAATAAAGTAGACACAAACGACCTATTTGCACCCGAATCAAATAAAACAGAGGCAGGTTTTGAATTAACAAGGAAAGTACCACTTACCACCTCGTCGTTGTTCTTAGCATCATCAACAATCATCTGCAAGGCTCTCACTTTTGTTGCTGTAGTGGCTGCTTTCTTCCCGTCATTCTTCATTTGTGGGCAATCGGCAATAAGATGACCCGTTTCTTGACACTTGTAGCAACGAGTCTTGTACCTACATTCTGTTGCAAGATGTCCCGACTTCCCACACTTTTGACACCTTCTTGTCTTGTCGGAACATTGACCTTCATGCACATTCTTGCAAAAAGCACACCAAGACCCATTCTTCTTTTTATCTTTGTCACCACTTGAGCTAGAATTCCCACGGAACTTCTTATTATTGTTGTTATTGTTAGATGACCAATTTGACCTTCTTTTGAACCCTGCTTTCTTGCCATCAACTTTCTCCACTACTTTCTCGCCTTTGAAATCATCATCCAACCTCTTTGACTCCTTAATAGCTGCCAACAAAGTCACATGTTGTCTACATAATCCACGATAACTAGCGGGGAGACCATCACAATAAGCCTCAATTTGGTCCTCCTGCCTTTGAACCAAGTGCCCAACAAACTTCAACTTCTCCATAAATGAATGTGCATATTCAGAAATTGCACCGGGTTTCGCAACCAATGATCTAAACTCCTTTTCAATCAATCTTAACTCACGAGTTCCCACATACTCCTCTAGAAACTTCTCCTTAAATGCTCCTCAAGGCATAATTGCAAGTACCTCAGGGGCCATAGAAACTGTAGTAGCCCTCCACCAATTACGGGCATTCTTCTTCAACATCCTACTAGCACACAAAACCTTCATATCATCGGGACAATAACAAGATGCAAATACTACTTCAATGTCCTCAATCCACTCCATAGCACTCACTGCATTTTGGGTACCATCAAACTCCTTTGCACCACATTTCTGAAAGCTTTCATATTTGAAGTTATTAACACGAGGTGCATTAACAACTCCAAGTCCTCCACCATTAACTCCATTAACACCCACGGCTGCAATGGATGGTGCACCACTTTGGGAGGGATTAGAGTAATTCTCTTCCGAACGTTCCCCTCTACTTCTCTCTGCATCTCTTTCTCTCTGCATCTCTTTCGGCTCTCAATTGAGCCAACTCTTCTTCGTTCCTCATCAAAAGAGCTCGGATAGCTCTCAACTCTTCATGTAATCCTGCTTAGTTGGGAACCTGTTCAATCACCGGGTTTGCCCTATCTACTTCAGAGGCGGTTGGTAGATCCCCAAGACGCCGATTTGGTACACGGGGTGGCCTTTGCTCCACTTCATTTCCAGCCCCGTTTCCATTAGGAGGAACACCACCACCATTTCCTCCTCCTCTCTGGCTACTAGCTCTAGTGTTTGCCATTAACTCTACAAGGCAACGACGACGGTTAGCAAGAGTTAAAGTGAGACTACATTTATCAAGGCCATACATCATTTAGCTACATTATCACACACAATATTCAAGCCTTAGATTTACACTCTCACCCACTCCCCAACCCGTCCTATAGTACTTCATCTCAAAGCTAGGCACACCTGCATAAGCCTAACTTATCCTACATCGGTTTAAGTCTAAATTCCTACCGTCAAAGTTAAATCTTGGTTCACTTAAACCATTTCTCTGATACCAACTTGTAACACCCGTCATTTAAAAACATGGGTTTTCAAAAACTTTCACCTGACGGTGTCAAATTGCGAAAGAAAAGACTTTAAAAGTCAAAACCGATAAAAACTGTTCGGTTTCTGCATTTATTGGTGTTACATGCCATACCATAAAATAGTTTAAAATAAAAACCCAACGGTTGCCCAACACAAAACAACCGTTCAACAATACTACATAAATTCGACATCAAGTACGAAATGTAAATAAATGTCTAAAGAGATAATCATCTATGGGTAGCTAAGTCCTCCTGCATGCATCTACCCAACTCTCACTCTTATTCCTGCATCAACTAGTCCTTCAAGCTAAACCTGAGGGAACAACCACATTTAAGAAACAAGTGTTAGCTAACGAGTTAGCT
This sequence comes from Erigeron breviscapus, assembly GCA_034093135.1. Taxonomy (NCBI): domain Eukaryota; kingdom Viridiplantae; phylum Streptophyta; class Magnoliopsida; order Asterales; family Asteraceae; genus Erigeron; species Erigeron breviscapus. The sequence goes on from CM067173.1 coordinate 18,081,607, forward strand.
AAGTAAGATATCACTATGTTATTAAAGCATTTGTCCACTTAAAACAATCTTCATTATTAGACAAGTTTATTTAGGCACAACAAACATCACACGTTCACACATAACTGCATATCAACTTCATATCAATTAGGGCGAATCCCCTAAATGTGCCTATCCTTCATTTTATTCACACATTATCACACATATCTTCGTTAACTGCATATAAGTGTAACATAAGTCACACCCGACTAGATGCTTCACCGAAAGGCGAGTCATACTTCATCGTTAAGGAATGGCAAGCCAATCCATGAGTAATCCGTATGTGGAGGTTGGTCAAACCCCTCGTATTACTCGCCCTGCATTATAATGACCATGTTGCAAGGAGCCACCCAAGCAACAACTACGTCAACGCACTCGTCCGGCTAAGACTAGTACGGGTTAAGCTTAACACTTTCCCTGCATTATATTTATGAGCTCGGTTTCACACATATGGTTTAGGTAACACACATTCCTAAACCGTCACACACATATAGTCTAGGTAACACACATTCCTAGACATTCACACACTTTATCTTCATTGCGTTTGGATCCTTAAACGTGCAAGTGACATGGCAGCCTACTAAGTCTAGTGAGCTAGGTGTACAAGCCATGTAAGCATGCATATATCACACATCAACTTCATTTCTACATTTCATGCATAAAGAGATACTTCGTAATACAACATAAACTGCATAACAATACACTACATTAAGCAATACTTCATTTCACTACATTAGGGACTGCATTTCAGGTCTCATGGTCAACTACATAACCCATAATACCTCCCATGTAACCCCATATGCCCACATGCAATATAAAGATACCAAATGGAAGTATTTATGATTTGAAACCAGCTTTTCGTTGAATCCCCCAGCGTGTCAAAATAGTGTATCTTACCTCGACGTAGTTCACAACAATCAACAACTAGTCACTGTGTAAAGCAACTATGCTCGTCTACCTATAATTAGTAAATGATTATTAGACAAGCTACATACTCACGTCATTAAGGCCAATAGCTAGACCCACACACAATAATGACTCACTTTAGTTTCAGGTCTAATCTACATGTCAAACGACGTTACGGTTCAAAAGTTAACATTTTCTGAAAACTGGTGAGTTGCGCCGCAACATGGAGTTGCGCCGCAGCTCAAGCCTCCAGTTGCGCCGCAACTAGGCGATGCGCCGCAACTCCCCCCGACCTGCACTTTTACAAAAATCGTTTTTCAATCCAATTCGACCCCAAACAACTCCAGGTATATAATACAGATTCAATACTCCATAATCCTTCATATTTAGACCATTACAAAGCATTTCAATCATTAATTACACCATATATGGCTTTAATCCATCAAAACCACTAATAATCTTCGTTAAACGATTCCCCCCATAATCCAATAATTATTCCTAATGACACATATAATCAAAAGGACCTGAAATCAATAACATGATACCTTCTTTACCTGAAGATCACTAAAGGGATGATAATCACTTGACAAAACACACCCAAATCACACGTAGGAAAGCTTTTCGGCTTGCAATTGATGAAGGAATGCTATGGGAAGGCTTAGGGCTTGTTTTGAGAGTGTTATGGCTGCAAAATATGATCTAATAACAACCCCTAATTCCTTAATCCCGTTTTTGACTTTGCACACATGTCAAAACTAACCCCTAGGCTTCTTAATGCTTCATTATTGGTCACAAACTACTTTAATGACCATATACAACATTAATCCTTCATTAAATGTCACTACATAGACATTAATCTTCATATTTCACACATTTATACTACATTAACATTTAGGCTTTCAAACTTCACACATAACACACAATAACTACGTATAAGTATTAAATCTGCAATAGACTTAACGACACACATAATGTTGACTTAACGGCATTAGTCAACTGTTAAAT
>CM067173.1:18084535-18102035 GCA_034093135.1 Erigeron breviscapus
TGCTGAACTATCAAGAATAAGGTGAGTTTTCGTAACTCCCTACTCAATTGAGATTCGGGCTGGAAAGTGTACTTATATATATGTATTTATATATATACTTATATAGATAACTGCTTATGTGAGTGTTTATGGGAATTGATCCCAGTACCTTGATTTGGTTATTGTGTTTGTTGTAATTGTTGATAATGATGTTGTTGATGATGTTGATATTGATGTGCGCACCCCGTTTTGGAGGGAACCTTGTGCGATATTTGATGATGTGCACACCCCGTTTTGGAGGGAACCTTGTGTGGTATATGTTGATAATGATGGGTTGAACTGATATCATTGGTACTTGTTGGCATAGTTGTTTAATTATTGTATTTGAAGAAATGATTGTTGTGTGAACATATGCCTAACACAAAGAGCTTACAGTAAGTATTGTTATTGCTCTATAATATTGTACAAGTACTTGATATATTATCATAATTGATGTTGTTATTTGACACCTACGAACTCACCAACCTTCTGTTGACACTTGCTAGTACACTTTTCAGGTAATCAGGGTAATTTCAGAAATCAGGAATAATTGGATGCTAGAGATAAGGCGACTTAGTATTCATGTGGTCTCTGACCCATATGCCCCCTTGTTTGGGGATGAACTTATGAAATTATGTAAAATATTGTTGTGTGATTTGCATGTAAACCTTATGAGGTTACCTTGGTTTGAACTATTGTATGTTTGATATGTTTGACAATAAACCATTTAGTGTTGCTCTATGTAATTTCCATGCTCATATGTGCTATTTCTCGACATCCCATGATTCCGCCATTGTTGGGGTGTTACATGCGGCACAACTTAACTTTCTGTAATTCGATTGCGGCGCAGTTGTCCTTTTGCCAGCTTTGACTTTTGTTGACTTTCTGCAATCTTCATCCAAATGCTTCCGAAATCCTCCGTTAGCACTTACTTCACCTCAACAATGTCGTTTTCTCCAGATTTACGCTTAAATACCTATCAGTAACCTGAAACACTAACAAATACCATAAACGCACCAAATGTATACAAAAACGACTCATAAACCATGCAAATTCAACTAAATACAATGTGGGAAATGGGTATAAAATACGACACATCAAATCCCCCCACACTTAAGCTTTGCTTGTCCTCAAGCAATTCCAAACTTCAAAACTCAATTTACCTTGGTACATATGGGAATAACATTACAGTAATCAAAAAGAAGCTCAACCATGATCAAAAATGAGAATAGATGGTTAGGCAGTTTTAATCTTAAATGAAAACCGGAATGTTTGACAATACTTGACTGAAACACAAGCCTTAATAACACGACTAAACACAAGATACTTCATATCATAACATACACTACATTATACTACATATCATAACATTCACTACATTATACTACATATCATAACATTCACTACATTATACTACATATCATAACATTCACTACATTATACTACATATCATAACATTCACTACATTATACTACATATCATAACATTCACTACATTATACTACATATCATAACATTCACTACATTATACTACATATCATAACATTCACTACATTATACTACATATCATAACATTCACTACATTATACTACATATCATAACATTCACTACATTATACTACATATCATAACATTCACTACATTATACTACATATCATAACATTCACTACATTATACTACATATCATAACATTCACTACATTATACTACATATCATAACATTCACTACATTATACTACATATCATAACATTCACTACATTATACTACATATCATAACATTCACTACATTATACTACATATCATAACATTCACTACATTATACTACATATCATAACATTCACTACATTATACTACATATCATAACATTCACTACATTATACTACATATCATAACATTCACTACATTATACTACATATCATAACATTCACTACATTATACTACATATCATAACATTCACTACATTATACTACATATCATAACATTCACTACATTATACTACATATCATAACATTCACTACATTATACTACATATCATAACATTCACTACATTATACTACATATCATAACATTCACTACATTATACTACATATCATAACATTCACTACATTATACTACATATCATAACATTCACTACATTATACTACATATCATAACATTCACTACATTATACTACATATCATAACATTCACTACATTATACTACATATCATAACATTCACTACATTATACTACATATCATAACATTCACTACATTATACTACATATCATAACATTCACTACATTATACTACATATCATAACATTCACTACATTATACTACATATCATAACATTCACTACATTATACTACATATCATAACATTCACTACATTATACTACATATCATAACATTCACTACATTATACTACATATCATAACATTCACTACATTATACTACATATCATAACATTCACTACATTATACTACATATCATAACATTCACTACATTATACTACATATCATAACATTCACTACATTATACTACATATCATAACATTCACTACATTATACTACATATCATAACATTCACTACATTATACTACATATCATAACATTCACTACATTATACTACATATCATAACATTCACTACATTATACTACATATCATAACATTCACTACATTATACTACATATCATAACATTCACTACATTATACTACATATCATAACATTCACTACATTATACTACATATCATAACATTCACTACATTATACTACATATCATAACATTCACTACATTATACTACATATCATAACATTCACTACATTATACTACATATCATAACATTCACTACATTATACTACATATCATAACATTCACTACATTATACTACATATCATAACATTCACTACATTATACTACATATCATAACATTCACTACATTATACTACATATCATAACATTCACTACATTATACTACATATCATAACATTCACTACATTATACTACATATCATAACATTCACTACATTATACTACATATCATAACATTCACTACATTATACTACATATCATAACATTCACTACATTATACTACATATCATAACATTCACTACATTATACTACATATCATAACATTCACTACATTATACTACATATCATAACATTCACTACATTATACTACATATCATAACATTCACTACATTATACTACATATCATAACATTCACTACATTATACTACATATCATAACATTCACTACATTATACTACATATCATAACATTCACTACATTATACTACATATCATAACATTCACTACATTATACTAAATGATGAACTAATGGCTCCCTCCAAGACCCTAAACCCGTTTTTGACTTTCACACCATGTCAAAATTGGTCCCTAAGCTTTATAAAGTCATATTTCTTGTCCAAAACACCTCTATGGACTATATACAACTCATTAAACACTTTGAACACCTCAAAAGGCATTTAACTACATCTTAACCACATTACTACATCAATCAATAAGACATTTAAGTCTTACACGTATAACACATTAACTACATATAAGCATTTAATCCACCGTAGACTTAACAAACACGTTATGTTGACCTAACGACTCAAGTCAACCGTTAAATAAAAGGATTGGGATGTTAGAATTACCTCCCCCTTAAGAGGATTCCGTCCTCGGAATCACTTCAGCATCAAATAGGTGAGGATAACTTCCGAATCAACTTTCACCGTAAACATGATTCCATCCCACTTGCACAAGCTCAATTAACTTCCTATAAAGCTTCTTTTACTTTTGGCCAAGGACCTCAACCAGGCCAACTACAAACACTCCTTAACATCAATACTCATATCTCTCCATGGATTCACATTGGTTTCATATCAACATAAGTCATTTCAACATACATATATTCCCATAATACATTCAGCGAATACTATTTATTTGGCGGTTAAGCCTTCCAAGCACGTATCCTTACTAAGTTGCTGTCACAACTCACATATTTCATTTGAACAAAGGGTCGACTCGCCATACTTTCGATGCATAACACATCCCTCCATAGAGGCTTATGGTTAGACCATATTACCCACTTTGCTCATAATAGGCTTCCTTTGTTCACCACAAAACCTTTAGACAATTTTGAGCCAATCAAAACACTTCTTTAACAATTCCAACTTTATGAACTATTGTCTTTATGATCTTTGGCTCTGCACTTTCCCTTCAATAACTTGTCGTATCATGAAATGACATCCAACACCTATGGCATAATCATTGTTGCCTATGAACACAACAATAAATCTCGAGGCACCATCACACAATCATATGGTTTTACCAAGTTTCTAACTCATTCATTCTCTTTCCCATTAGTCTAAGAGTGATAGGCATCACTTGAGTTCACCATTTTCCTCATACTTTGTCAAACATCTTTAAAAAATTTCACATAACGGCCTTCTCGATTCAAAACATTCAACCATTTACTTTCACACTTTAAGAGCACTTCTTGATCATACATCTTTTCTTTTATGTCCAAGGAAACGATGCAATAGTTCACCATGAAATAAGCATCTTTGGACAACTTGCCTATTAATTGCTCATGTCATATCATTACCTTTAACTTCCCACGCAACTTTGTCTCTTATTCCAAGGAGACGTGACCACTCACTTCCGTCAGAGGACCATTAAACTCTTTGTATTGCCACCAAACTTTCGGTGTCTAGCCTTGGCTTTTAACCCAATCACACGTCAACATATAAAATTTACTACACCTCGTATCATAATAGGTCGCATCACACTTTAGGCGGCATCCAAATGAGTCATGTCACCACGGTTCATAAACTTCCTCAAGTACAACTTTTGGTCATTTCGTTCTCGGATACCGAAATCTTACTTTTAGACTTATAGTTCCACGTTGGTTATTTATGAATTTTCAGAATCCACTCACATAATACCAACATCTTCGTCTCTAGCAACATCACCTTCATGTCACACCGGCGAAGGCAATATGCGATAGAACTGCTAGAAAGGTTCATGTGTTAGTTCTCCATACCTTCATGCAATATAAGGAAGGATCTCCACCTGTAGATACTCGTTCCGATCGTCATCTAACATCCCGTAACGAAACCTAAACTTAAACGAGTCATAAATCCAAAACAGACCAAAATATGCGCCGCATGGATGGTGCATGCGCCTCCTAAATCGAGCATTTCTGATCAGTAACTTCTATGTGTTTGCACATGCCCCGCATAAACTTAAAACTCAGAATATGCGCCACATACCATCTATGACCAGGAAAGATAATTTCAAACAAAATCTAAGCGTCTTCCTTACACCCAAGCACAACTTTAAGACTTCGCAGCTCGAAGAAAATCTCACATCATAACATGGTGTTCAGAGAATGGAAGAGCTTCATGGTTAAAAGGTTCATTCATCCATAGCGTTATCTTCTTTACTTGCTTCAGCTTCATCATTCTTTAACCCATAGATACACGTCTACTCTTCACGTGGTTAATTATGCTACCAAACAGTGATTCCATCATTCCCATCTTCACTCCATTCAGATCAGCACAGACACAGTCTCACAAACACACACATGTCGTGATACATTTACAATTACGTTCGCGACCGGAATTGTAACTGTATCCTTCCATACATGTGCCCGGTAACCCTTCTATGCGTCACCTACTTATAACCTTCAAAAATCCAGCATCAACTCCACTCGTCAACTTCAAGTCCATGTCCTTTAAACTAGTAGACTTAACAACATTGTCTACCAATCACTTCACTCCTCACGTACCTTTAGACTTCATTTAACTTCATGTACATCATAATCATCATAAACATTTAACCGGCTATAACTTTTCATAAGGGAAAACTCTTTATCTTGAGAAGCAGTCAGACATAAGATTTCGTACTCATATAGGATATCAACATCACCTTCATGTCACACCGGCGAAGGCAATATGCGATAGAACTGCTAGAAAGGTTCATGTGTTAGTTCTCCATACCTTCATGCAATATAAGGAAGGATCTCCACCTGTAGATACTCGTTCCGATCGTCATCTAACATCCCGTAACGAAACCTAAACTTAAACGAGTCATAAATCCAAAACAGACCAAAATATGCGCCGCATGGATGGTGCATGCGCCTCCTAAATCGAGCATTTCTGATCAGTAACTTCTATGTGTTTGCACATGCCCCGCATAAACTTAAAACTCAGAATATGCGCCACATACCATCTATGACCAGGAAAGATAATTTCAAACAAAATCTAAGCGTCTTCCTTACACCCAAGCACAACTTTAAGACTTCGCAGCTCGAAGAAAATCTCACATCATAACATGGTGTTCAGAGAATGGAAGAGCTTCATGGTTAAAAGGTTCATTCATCCATAGCGTTATCTTCTTTACTTGCTTCAGCTTCATCATTCTTTAACCCATAGATACACGTCTACTCTTCACGTGGTTAATTATGCCACCAAACAGTGATTCCATCATTCCCATCTTCACTCCATTCAGATCAGCACAGACACAGTCTCACAAACACACACATGTCGTGATACATTTACAATTACGTTCGCGACCGGAATTGTAACTGTATCCTTCCATACATGTGCCCGGTAACCCTTCTATGCGTCACCTACTTATAACCTTCAAAAATCCAGCATCAACTCCACTCGTCAACTTCAAGTCCATGTCCTTTAAACTAGTAGACTTAACAACATTGTCTACCAATCACTTCACTCCTCACGTACCTTTAGACTTCATTTAACTTCATGTACATCATAATCATCATAAACATTTAACCGGCTATAACTTTTCATCGATCTTCTCACATTTCAACACACTTGAGGCATCAACATCATTATAGTTGTAACACGGTGTTTACTCTCGACACATAAAGATTCACTACATAGAAATCTCTCCAACTTCATTACTTTGTACACCGGTCAACACAAGCATGGCCATACTAACACGCTCGCGTCGTGATACGCTTGCAATTATGTTCCGGACCATAATTGTAATTGTATCCTTTCACATGCGTGTTCGTTACCACCATTGTGTATCACCTTCTTTTCACCAATTTCCATTCATCTAATCCTCCAACTTTTGTCCATCTCAACAACTTCTCACATAATATAAAGCAAAAGTTTATCAAATTCAGTTAGAGGAATAGAAGATCACCTCGAGGACCGTCTATCGTAACAATAGAATAACTTAGCGACGGAGAAGCGAGAAACGGAAGAATAAAGGCTAAAACACATATTCACATATCAATAAACAATCATCATATAGCCTTATTCCTACACTCTCACTCATCCCAACCCGTCCTAAGGCATTTCATCTCAAAGGCTAAGCATACCTACTTAAGCCTAACCTGATCTCTATCGGTTTAAGTCCAATTCCTATGGCATACCTATAGTCATTGGTTCACTTAAACCATTTCTCTGATACCAACTTGTAACACCCTTCGTTTAAAAATACGGGTTTCAAAAATTTTCGCCTAACGGCGTTAAAATAAAGCGGAAGAAACATTAAAAGTCTAAACCATTAAAAATCTGTTTGGTTTACTTTATTCAATGGTGTTACTAATCGCATCATCAAAACAAGTTTAATAGAAACCCGTCGGCTGCCCAACACAAAACAACCGACTACATAATAATCCAACTCCATTAAAGACAAACATAAACAAATGTCTACAAAAGTTCAGCATCTATGGGTAGCTAAGGACTTCATCACGCATTCTACCCATTCCTCACTCATCTTCATCAACAACCTCAGCTACGCTAAACCTGAGGGAGCAACACATTTCAAAAGACAAGTGTTAGCTAACGAATTAGCTAAGTAAGATAACACTCAAGTTATAAAACAATTGGCCGTTTCAAAATTCAGTCTCTGTTGCGCCGCAATGACTTCATTGCGCCGCAACCTATCTGTCTGTAATCCAGTTGCGCCGCAACTGGCCCCGATTCAGCACAGCAATGATCGTTAAACCTCCAAAACTTAACCAAACATAACCCAAACGACCCCAAACCATATGAACGACTTTTGTACCTCAAAATCCATCATATTAAGACCATAATGATGCAATAAAATCTTTGATTAATCCATACATGATTTGCATCATAAAAACAATTGTCGTTTCAAAATTCAGTCTCTGTTGCGCCGCAATGACTTCATTGCGCCGCAACCTATCTGTCTGTAATCCAGTTGCGCCGCAACTGGCCCCGATTCAGCACAGCAATGATCGTTAAACCTCCAAAACTTAACCAAACATAACCCAAACGACCCCAAACCATATGAACGACTTTTGTACCTCAAAATCCATCATATTAAGACCATAATGATGCAATAAAATCTTTGATTAATCCATACATGATTTGCATCATAAAAACAATTGTTTTAGATTACCAAATCGATCAAAACACATGTTTTTACATCAAACACACAATACTTCATATTAGGATGAACCACCCTAAATGTGCCTATCATGCTTTACTTCATTACACACATGTAACCACATAACTGCTTTCTACATTAACTGCTTTACTACGTTTTTAACTGCTTTACTACGTTTTAACTGCTTTACTACGTTTTAACTGCTTTACTACGTTTTAACTGCTTTACTACGTTTTAACTGCGTCAATGTGCAACATAAGTTACACCCGACTAGATGACAACCATTCAGTTGAACATCAAACGTCGTTAAGGAATGGCAAGCCAATCCCCGAGTAATCCGTATGTACAAGACAAATGAGGGCGGGTCAGACCCCTCGTATTACTCAACTGCATCTCAATTACCATGTTGCATGGAGCCACCCAAGCAACCTACGTCAACGCACTTAGCCGGGCTAGGGCAAGTACGGGTTAAGCTTAACACTTTCCTGCATCAAAGTTCTGCATCATTTAGTTTAGGTGACTACATTACCTAAACATTTACTACGTTGACTGCTTTTACGTTTTGGGCCCTTAAACATGCACGTGTCATGGCAACTTAACAAGTTTAGTGAACTAGATGAGCAAGCCATACAATCATGCACAAAACAACATATGCTACATATACTACATCTCAATGCATCACAAGATACTTCATATCACTTCATAACATAACGCTACATTATACTTCATATCATAACATTCACTACATTATACTTCATATCATAACATTCACTACATTATACTTCATATCATAACATTCACTACATTATACTTCATATCATAACATTCACTACATTATACTTCATATCATAACATTCACTACATTATACTTCATATCATAACATTCACTACATTATACTTCATATCATAACATTCACTACATTATACTTCATATCATAACATTCACTACATTATACTTCATATCATAACATTCACTACATTATACTTCATATCATAACATTCACTACATTATACTTCATATCATAACATTCACTACATTATACTTCATATCATAAAATTCACTACGTTATACTTCATATCATAACTTCAACTTAACCAAACATAACCCAAACGACCCCAAACCATATGAACGACTTTTGTACCTCAAAATCCATCATATTAAGACCATAATGATGCAATAAAATCTTTGATTAATCCATACATGATTTGCATCATAAAAACAATTGTTTTAGATTACCAAATCGATCAAAACACATGTTTTTGACATCAAACAACCCTCCAATGACTTAGATCTGATATTGAATGAATCAAAGGATTGGAATGACATGAAATCAAAGTAATAATACCTGAAGATCACAATGGGGATGCAAAATACTCGATCAATCACTCCTAAATCACACGTTTGAAGGATTTTCGGCTTAGAATTTTGACAAGGGATCAAAGGGGTGGCTAGGGCTTGAGAGAAAAGTAATATTTCTGCAAATGATGAACTAATGGCTCCCTCCAAGACCCTAAACCCGTTTTTGACTTTCACACCATGTCAAAATTGGTCCCTAAGCTTCATAAAGTCATATTTCTTGTCCAAAACACCTCTATGGACTATATACAACTCATTAAACACTTTGAACACCTCAAAAAGGCATTTAACTACATCTTAACCACATTACTACATCAATCAATAAGACATTTAAGTCTTACACGTATAACACATTAACTACATATAAGCATTTAATCCACCGTAGACTTAACAAACACGTTATGTTGACCTAACGACTCAAGTCAACCGTTAAATAAAAGGATTGGGATGTTACATATTAAAACACATTACCACTGACAAATAAACAATAATGAAAACAAGAAACACGGGTTGCCTCCCGCGAAGCGCTTAAGTTATTAACGAGTCTTTAGCTCGACTCACAGTCCTTTCTTCATTGATCCATTCCGAAAAATGGAAGCTCGTCAACGACGACTCCCACATTTTCCTCTTCTTCATGATAAAGCTTCAACCTGTGACCATTAACAATAAAAGTAGCTCCATCCGATTTAAACAATTCAACATAACCAGACGGATAGACATGTTTGATCACAAAAGGGCCGGTCCACCTAGAAGTCAACTTGGGTTGCTTGAACTTTTTAGGATTATCACCTATGGTTTTCTCTAAGATTCGTTTTAAAGCCCTATTAGTATTTTTACTTGGCCACTCGTTTGCGGGTGATAAGAAGTAGAGAAACGATGATGAACACCATACCTCTTTAACACCTTAGCAAGTTGGTGATTCGCGAAATGAGTTCCACGATCACTGATTAAGGCCTTAGGACAACCAAAACGACAAAACAATTGCTTTAAGAAATCTATGACAACCCTTGCATCATTAGTTGGCAAGGCCTTAGCCTCAGCCCATTTCGAAACATAATCAACCGCCACTAAAATGTAAAGACACTTATTTGAAGGCGGAAAGGGTCCCATAAAATCAATTCCCCAAACATCAAATACCTCACAAACCTGAATGAAGTTCTGTGGCATCTCGTCCTTCTTTGAAATGTTACCTTGACGTTGACAAACTTCACACGTCTCCACTAATGTTTGAGCTTCCTTGAAGATTGAAGGCCAATAAAATCCTGCATCAAAAACCTTTTTACCGGTTACAGATGGTCCATAATGACCACCGGTTGGTCCATAGTGGCATGCATCCAAAATCTTCCGGGTTTCTGCACCGGACACACATCTCCTGATCATGCCATCTGCACACATTAGAAACAAATGTGGTTCTTTCTAGAAATTGTAACACCCCAACCACGGCGGAATGATGAGATGTACAGAAAGTCGAGTATTCAAAACAAAGGATTATAAATAACATTCACCATAGCTTTATTTGATAAAAATAATTTTACAATGCACAAGCATGTGAACCAATTCCCAAGTACAATACGTCTACCATACTTGGATATTGAGTCCACGAAACAAATAACAAATACATGAGATGATATACTACAATGATCAAGGCGGATTCCATTGACCGTCACAAGGTTTGGTCTTTGACTCCAAAGTGCAATGCAAACAATCATGATGCATATAATTCCTCAAAGCTTATGCTAATTCCTGAAAAACATGAAGAAAAAGTGTCAACTACGAAAACGTAGTTGGTGAGTGCATAGGTTTTTAAGTAACCTCGTTACATATCCATTTCAAAACCAACTTGGAAAATATATTATCGATTAATCATTCATCATACCAAAACCATTCGGTCATCAATACTTCAATATCGCCAATTTCAACAACTTTCGAAATTCCATATAAGGTCCAATACCCAAACCGTATGTTCAATCCACAATTTCCATCCAATATAATATCAATACCTCTTGTTCAATGGTAAGACTACCATGACATAATTTGATGAGATTGTTCTTGAGCCACTACTAAGACCGGTTATGTCCCAATAATCAGATATAATGTCCCAAATGGTAAGATAATGATAAGCACATGCTGTCAATCACGTGCATAAAGATAACCAAGGGTCGTGCCATGGAGACGCCCATAAATATATAGTAGTTAGAGCACCGCGAGGCCAGACTGGCAATGAAGGTGGCCACCAAGGCAGACCAAACATCCCACCGTTACCTATAATAGTGGATGAGGGGACAAGTCCTAGTTGCGCAACCCTCTAACTACAGGCCTCAAATGAGTTAATAGTAGTGTACAGGGGACCACCGTTTGACAGTACTCAAGCTCATCATATAACATATAACACGTTGAACATACAATATAATTCCCATATCATTATCATTATTTCAAAGAATCATTTCATAAGAGAAAGTCATTTTAATTAATCATGCTTTTCACCCCGCAAGTAAAACATATAAAAGAGTTTGAAAGGGGGCTATGACTCACCTTGATATGCCGCATATTATATTCACTTATCCAAAATGGGTACTTCCCATCTATCGCTTCCTTGATCGTATATCCGTCATATTCCTCAATCACATTCCAAGCCAAGACTATCCCTACGATAGGACTAATATACGTAAGTTCCTATCTTAAGCCATCACTAAGAAATGCCACTTTCATTATGTTGTCATAAATTTTGGGATCCAAGTATATTGTTAATATTTGCATCTTTTTGGTTGAAGAGAGTGTTGGTGTAAAAGGGTCACTTTCACTATATATGTAGTTATAAGTTGTTAGAATTTCGGTAACTTGCCTTTGATTATCATGGTTCCCATTGTGTGCTTTGCTTAATTATAATATTTGATATTAGTAACTTCATAATATTAGTATTTATGAATACTTCCTGATTTATGACTATGTATTTAATTTAATATTATTTAATTAATTATTTATTCATTTTCTTGATTTATTAACCAAATAATTCTTTAAAAATACTTTTAAGTACCTCACTTGCCTTTATAATTTGTGGCTAATTATATTTGGGTTATATTCTGATTATTATGCTTTTTAACTTAGAATATTGTGATATATATATATTTATTTATGTAATTTTTCTATTAATTTAAAAATAGTTATTAATTAGTGATTTTCACTTAATTATTTCTAAATTATATGACATTTGTTCTTTAACTTAAAAATATTTTACTCCAGTAGGTTTTAGTCACTTTCATCATTGGTTGTGATTATTTAACCAATTTCATGATTTATATAATTTATTTATTTATTTATTTACCTTTTTAATTATCATTTAAATTTAATAATTAATTATTTAGAAATTTATTTATTTATTTTCTTTAGTAATTTTTGATTATTTACTAGGGTATTAGAATTTTTATTTTATGTTCATAGTTATAGGTTATTTATTTATTTATTTATTTATTTATTTATTTATTTATTTATTTATTTATTTATTTATTTATTTATTTATTTATTTATTTATTTATTTATTTATTTATTTATTTATTTATTTATTTATTTATTTATTTATTTATTTATTTATTTATTTATTTATTTATTTATTTATTTATTTATTTATTTATTTATTTATTTATTTATTTATTTATTTATTTATTTATTTATTTATTTATTTATTTATTTATTTATTTATTTATTTATTTATTTATTTATTTATTTATTTATTTATTTATTTATTTATTTATTTATTTATTTATTTATTTATTTATTTATTTATTTATTTATTTATTTATTTATTTATTTATTTATTTATTTATTTATTTATTTATTTATTTATTTATTTATTTATTTATTTATTTATTTATTTATTTATTTATTTATTTATTTATTTATTTATTTATTTATTTATTTATTTATTTATTTATTTATTTATTTATTTATTTATTTATTTATTTATTTATTTATTTATTTATTTATTTATTTATTTATTTATTTATTTATTTATTTATTTATTTATTTATTTATTTATTTATTTATTTATTTATTTATTTATTTAGAATCCTATTTATTTTATAGCTTTTTTTTTTTTCAAATTTTTTGAATTCTATTCTATTTATTTAAATATATTTATTTATTTATTTTTATTTATCATTGGTTGTGATTATTTAACCAATTTCATGATTTATATATTTATTTATTTATTTATTTACCTTTTTAATTATCATTTAAATTTAATAATTAATAGAAATTCTTAGAAATCACCACACAACTTTTTGGCTAAAAATCTCAGGCCTTTTTGGCAAATTTTATCATGGGAAAAATCATATCAATTCAACCTCTCTTGTGTCTCGCTCATTTTGAGGATTCTAAGCTTATAAATCGTTTACCGAAATAGTGATTTTTGCCTCATTTTCCAAGCAATTCAAATGCGTCAAAATGGATTTTCATCCTTATTTCATTATTTACAGAATGTTCATTATATTTTGGTGCCTTAAGTCATGATAGTGGTGGTGGTGTGATGTGTGCAAATTAAAGCTTTCGGTTAGTGCTTATATGAACCGAATTAGTAATTTGTAGGCTTGTCTTTGCCATTTAATAACCAAGTTAAGCTTTATAACTTTTATTTGACATATTCTCAGTAGGTTTATGATACTTTTTGTTACGAGATTGTTGGAGTTGGTTAGAGTTGCAATCTAGTGACTTTTAGCTTATTTTGTTGTGAAGAACTTTTACTTGGAATTTTCTGTTTTAACACTTATTTTCATAAAATGTTGAGTAGTCATTCTTGGTTAAGATGAATTATTTGGACGTTGGTGATTTTAATACAGAGACATATAGGTGTCCTATATTTATGTGAATTTTTGCTAAATTTTTAGACATTGTTTACTACCTCTAAAAATTACAAAACCAAAGTTGGTCAGAAAGCTTGCTGCTGTGCGACTCAATATATTTTATAAAAGATTTCTATGATGAACATTTAATAAAAATCTCCCAATTTTATTTTAAGTTAGGGACTCTTTGAACTCAGTTCACACCAAGTTTAAACTTCTGAAACCTATTAGTTAAGAAATTAAAAATCGTCAAAGTTGACTCAACATTAAGACAAAAATCCAGTTTTGAGCACTTTTGGTATAAAAATCATATCTTTGGTTTGGTTTAGTGTTTTTGAGTGATTCCAGTTGGAGGTTAAGCTTAACTCTTTTATCTACAACTTTTATTTTGAAAGTTTTGCTTGAAACGGCCCTCACATGCCCAGTTTATCCGTCCAAAGGCAGAAGAATAATTCTGTCAGAAGCATTTGGGTCCAAACAACACACCAATGACCATTCTTGCTTTATTAACACTTGAGTTCATCATTTACAAGATTAATACTTTATTTTTATACCTCTTAACATCAAATTTCCAGATTATTATACCTCTTTTAACATATTTTTCACTTAATACAAGTCCATCCATCTCATAATCCAATAACAAGATTCAACTTTCTTAGATCTAACATGTATTCATTCAAATCAACACTTTTCAATACCAATCTTTATAGATCTAACTTTTAACAACATAAAAACAACTTTTTAATGAAAAATCTCAGAAATATATTCTTCAAAATATACAAAAACATATAGATCTATGAAAAGGAAAATCACTTTAAAAGCTACTAATCTATAACAACACTTTTGGGTCTTAAACTTGTTGAATCCTTGGATCTTTCTCATAGATTTCGACATGCATATGCATGAGGAGAAAGACCCTATCAACTTGCCTTCATCAAGTGTATATTACAAAGAAAACAAGAAGAAAACATAAACTTTTGATAAAACCTTTGAATATAAACAAGAACAAGATTGAATCTAGTAAAAAGGATGAAGATTTATACCCTCTTGGATTCGGTTTTGATGATGAAAAGGGGCAGAATTTTCGTGACATTTAAGACCACCAAATGACTCCATACTTGACCTTAGATAGTTCTTAGTCAACTTTATTCTTTCTATGAGTAACCTACGAACTCAGTTTAAACCATTTTTATGCATCATACAGTTCACGTTGCACACAAAATTTCCTATCATGCATGCTAATATGAAATGTGGGTGTAATGGCTATAGACTAGGTCAATCCACCTAGCTCTCTACAACCACGGCTCTGATACCATTCTGTAACACCCCAACATGGCGGAATCATGGGGTATCACTTAGAAAAGCACAGCACGACATGGAAATTATGTAGAGTCAAACTATATGCATTCATAGGATTGAAACAATCCATAAACTCACTCAAATGTATAAATAATCAATATCTATCAAAGATACACACTCAATCAATATTAAATGAAAATGTTTAAATGATAGTAGTTGATCCTAAGCATAACCCGTTAAAGGGAAATAAGGATCACGGATCCAGAAGTCCAAAGCTAGTCCAATCCTAGCAATGCAAGCACATAATCATCCATTTTGTCTCTGATTAACCTGATTACCTGAAAAGTGTACTAAAATACGTCAACATAAAGTTGGTGAGTTCGTAGGGACAAGTAATATGGGATAACCGTGTCGGATAACAACCGTTAACAATAAGTGAGGATTAGGAGAACTAATCACATCCAAGGATAACCTGTAAGGTTTCACATTATCACAATTCAATACAAGTCAACATTCAATAATAACGATTCCATATAACGTTCAACAACGTTCCATAACAATCAATAACGATCAACAACGATGCGGCTTACATAGTTAATAATTAACAATGCGCTAACGGTGCGACTTATATAATGAATAATGCGCTAACGGTGCGACTTACATCATAAACAATGCGCTAACGGTGCGACTTATATAATGAATAATGCGCTAACGGTGCGACTTATATAATGAATAATGCGCTAACGGTGCGACTTACATCATAAACAATGCGCTAACAAGTCCGCATCAACAATTCAATCATACAATTAATCAAATCAACAATCAACAGTTAAACAAACATGTACACTTTTCAGCCCGAATCTCAATTGAGTAGGGAGGGTTTACGAAACTCACCTTAGTTGTAGTGGCAAATCAGAGCAGTAGATAATCCTCGTGACAAGTTAATCTTAGTACAGCTCAAAACACTTTGCAAAGTACTTTACTATGCTCAAAATGTACTACCAGGTACATGTAGCCACGTCAGAAATTAGACCAGTTCTGAAAATCGTCGTTTTTGGCACTCTTCTGAGCAAAACCAGAAGAAACTTCGTTCTTATCAAATTTTACTGACACTTGGACCTTTCCAAAAATATAGGATTCGTCTCCTAATTCGTCCAGATGAATCTTCTATGATGTTTGCAAGATGACTGAAAATTTCAGTCCTATAGAGTTTAAATTCAACTTGAAACTTCAAGTGATGAACCCAAGACTTTATGGACTTGATTGTTTTGTGTTATGAATGTGAAAGAGAGAGAAAAGAGTAGAGATGAATGATAGAATGATCATCAAATGCTTGCTTATATAGCCCAAGAGTTGCAACTAAGTGCCAAGAATATACACCTTGGCCATGAGGTGTTCATCATGTGTTTACAACTCATCCTTGAGTGTAATGGCTGAAACTTTGGCCTTAAAACAAACTAGAATTCAGTAGGAACATGTTCATTGCATGATTACAAGCTATAATCCAAGTCTTGGTTAGTTTGTGTGGGGTTTATGTCAAGAACACAAGCTTGACTTGACTTATTGACTTTGGTTGACTCTAAACTTTGATTCTTGATTATTATTTGTGTAATT
>CM067173.1:18107035-18139784 GCA_034093135.1 Erigeron breviscapus
ATTGTATATATTTATATGTTTATACCCAATAATAACAAAAATTGGCAAGAAAAATAGTCAAGAATATGACGACATTAATGGAAACCATCTTCCAAATTAGTGTTACCCGTTTATTAAATAAAATAATGGTATAATAACTTGACCGCAATTGAATTTGTCATCAAGAGCCAATCAACTTGTATAACTTGATAATGACGAAGAGAAAGAAAGCTTTCCACATGCAGATAACCTATACTTACTCTCTTTATTAATTTATAGATAGAAATAATATTAATATAACTAATGCATGATCAAGTGGGAAATTTTATCCGCGTGGGGGTGTTGTTAGTCATTTATCCGTTGTTGCCTTAAAAAAATGGAAAGTTTACAAAATTTTATATCATTCTATAGACTTTTTTGGTCATATGACTGGTAATCTATATATCTATACTATACTATAAAAAGATTAACACTTTATTTTTGGAAAATTTGAAAAATCTGTCATATTTTCACTTAGCACCCTTTAAAATTTCACTTACACTACCCCTTAACATTAATGATTAAATTACACTATCAATTCTTTATCTTTTAAAATATCTCCATTAACCTTTTACATCAATTATTTTTACATCAATTATCTACACCACTCGACGCCTCATCTACCACCAACAGTCGCCCCCACCACCACATCGTCGCCGCCACGACCACCGCCGCATTGCGCGGGTAACGTGCTAGTATTATTCATACAAGTAAGATAAATGTTACATAACAACTGAAGTTTAATTTGATGATGACATCTTAACTTATATATATAGATGCTACATAACAACTACTATGAACGACCAGTGAGTATACGTACCATTGAATACGTCAACTATGTAATTGAAAACGGAGGACACACATTATAATCATTCTAGATTTAATATATACGAAAGATGCTGGTCTGACTTAGTGACTAAAAAAACCAAAAAATCCCAAATAGACTAAAAAAACCCAAAAAAAAGCATTAGAGACGTCGAAAGGTAGATATGCAGACAGTAATAACAAAGATGCTTTAGGTATCGTCTTCGTGTCTTGTAATTTTGGTGTTGCAACACTTTGTAGCTTAGCCCGAAGAATATTTTGCGCAATTGCGAATCAGGCAATGAACATTTTCAAAGAGGTAGTACCACGTTACACGAAACTGGGTAAGATAAAAGTTCTAGAAGAGGGCTGCTTTTGATCTTTTGTATATAAATTTACTAGCATATATAAAAGGTTTGATGTTAATTGAATAAAAGGTTTTGATGTTAACGTATCATTTTTTTCATTATCACATACACCATGATATTATATCTATGCACGACATATTCATGCATACACATGAACTGTCTGAAATCACTTCAGATATCAGAGATTCAGATTATGTGCTGCTAAATTTGATTTTGAAACTTTCATAGTCACACAAGAAATGTTATTTTTTCTTATGCTATTTGTTTCGAATTTTGTTATTCAATAAGATGTTGGAATATAACATGATTCAATTCGTAATAAACACGTACCGGTTGATCCTGAGGAACCTGTGAGGGCATTAAACATTGATGCCATTGATTCGGGTTCCCAAAATAAGATGATTGAATAAGGATGGAATGATGAATTCTGAATTTATGAATTCAATAGAGGGTTAAGGACGAATTGGGGTGATTAGGGAGGCTGTGATTATGTGTGATTAACCTAAAATTAGGTTAATTACTCTCCATTTATATAAGGAGCATATTTTCACATTTAGTCCCTCTGGTGTTTAATTCGTGCCTTGTTAGTCCTCTTAAGTCCAATCACCTAATGGGAAACCCTATAATACGTCTTTAAGAGTAAATACGTCCATCGAATATTTACTAGACATAGGGATTTCAGTTATCGTCAATTATCATATCAGGAAGGATAGATGATCAGTGACGGTCACACTAACGTGGTTCCAACATTCTCCCACTTGACCAAGCGATCATTTATCTATGAGCATTTAATAAGTCCGGCCGGGATAATACTCATTTTTGTTTTAAACCGAAATCATAGCCAATAAGTACAGTCGTAGAGAAGAACATCAACTCAGGACCCCCACTAGTCAAACTATGACTCAAATTTAAAACTAATAAGCAATGATCAATTGACTAAGACAAATTTTGTTATATAACGTCTTTACACTATTATGAGCTCAAAGTGTAACTAATAGACAAACAAAATCTGAATAAGGAGGAAAATTTTCATTCAAGATTTAATATATACGAAAGATGCTGGTCTGACTTAGTGACTAAAAAAACCAAAAAATCCCAAATAGACTAAAAAAACCCAAAAAAAAGCATTAGAGACGTCGAAAGGTAGATATGCAGACAGTAATAACAAAGATGCTTTAGGTATCGTCTTCGTGTCTTGTAATTTTGGTGTTGCAACACTTTGTAGCTTAGCCCGAAGAATATTTTGCGCAATTGCGAATCAGGCAATGAACATTTTCAAAGAGGTAGTACCACGTTACACGAAACTGGGTAAGATAAAAGTTCTAGAAGAGGGCTGCTTTTGATCTTTTGTATATAAATTTACTAGCATATATAAAAGGTTTGATGTTAATTGAATAAAAGGTTTTGATGTTAACGTATCATTTTTTTCATTATCACATACACCATGATATTATATCTATGCACGACATATTCATGCATACACATGAACTGTCTGAAATCACTTCAGATATCAGAGATTCAGATTATGTGCTGCTAAATTTGATTTTGAAACTTTCATAGTCACACAAGAAATGTTATTTTTTCTTATGCTATTTGTTTCGAATTTTGTTATTCAATAAGATGTTGGAATATAACATGATTCAATTCGTAATAAACACGTACCGGTTGATCCTGAGGAACCTGTGAGGGCATTAAACATTGATGCCATTGATTCGGGTTCCCAAAATAAGATGATTGAATAAGGATGGAATGATGAATTCTGAATTTATGAATTCAATAGAGGGTTAAGGACGAATTGGGGTGATTAGGGAGGCTGTGATTATGTGTGATTAACCTAAAATTAGGTTAATTACTCTCCATTTATATAAGGAGCATATTTTCACATTTAGTCCCTCTGGTGTTTAATTCGTGCCTTGTTAGTCCTCTTAAGTCCAATCACCTAATGGGAAACCCTATAATACGTCTTTAAGAGTAAATACGTCCATCGAATATTTACTAGACATAGGGATTTCAGTTATCGTCAATTATCATATCAGGAAGGATAGATGATCAGTGACGGTCACACTAACGTGGTTCCAACATTCTCCCACTTGACCAAGCGATCATTTATCTATGAGCATTTAATAAGTCCGGCCGGGATAATACTCATTTTTGTTTTAAACCGAAATCATAGCCAATAAGTACAGTCGTAGAGAAGAACATCAACTCAGGACCCCACTAGTCAAACTATGACTCAAATTTAAAACTAATAAGCAATGATCAATTGACTAAGACAAATTTTGTTATATAACGTCTTTACACTATTATGAGCTCAAAGTGTAACTAATAGACAAACAAAATCTGAATAAGGAAGAAAATTTTCATTAACATAATAATAATAATAATGACCAGTAAAAGTACAATATGCTATTAAATTAAGTCCTTAGTAAGCCCCATCTTCGACACGTGTCCTACGAAGACATTAGGAGGAAGACCTTTGGTCATTGGATCCGCTAGCATATCATTTGTACTTATGTACTCAATACAAAGAACATTTTCCTCAACTCGTTCGCGTACAAACAGATACTTTGTATCGAGATACAGACCAGCGCCAGTCGAACTGTTACTGTTCGAGAAAGTTACGGCAGCTGAATTATCACAGTAAAGCTTCAATGGTCTAGAAATAGAGTTGACGATTTTGAGTCCACCGACCAGGTTCTTATCAACATCCCATGACAAGTGGCATTGTAAACAGCAATATATTCAGCCATCATGGTGGACGTTGCAGTCAGTTTCTGCTTATGACTCCGCCAAGAGATAGGTCCGCCAGCTAACATAAAAATATACCCAGAAGTAGATTTCTTATCTTCCTTGCTTTTAGCAAAGTCGGAATCAGAGTAACCTACTACTTCTAGATTGTCACTTCTTCTATACGTTAGTTTGTAGTCTTTGGTCCCTTGCAGATATCGTAGAACCTTTTTAGCCGCTTTCCAGTGTGCTAATCCTGGGTTAGATAAGTAACGCCCAAGCATACCGGCGATATAAGCGATATCTGGTCGAGTACAGACCTGAGCGTACATAATGCTCCCAACTACAGACGAGTAAGGTATCATCCTCATTTGCTCCTTCTCAACTTCAGTGCTTGGACTTTGGAAAGTACCAAACACGTCTCCTTTAACTACTGGAGCTACAGTGGGTGCGCATGATTGCATTTTATAGTGTTCTAAGATGCGGTCAATGTAGGCCCTTTGAGAAAGACCCAGAACACCATTACGCCTATCCCGGTGTATTTCGATACCTATGACATAAGAGGCATCACCGAGATCTTTCATGTCAAAATTCTGCGAAAACATTCGCTTCGACTCATGCAGCATATCCAAGTTGTTACTTGCAAGCAGAATGTCATCCACATACAAAACAAGGATTATAAAGTTACTCCCACTGATCTTGAGATAGGTGCATTGATCCACTTGATTCTTTAAGAAGTCTTGTTCTTTCATGACTTCATCAAACTTAAGGTACCATTGCCGTGAGGCTTGCTTCAACCCATATATGGACTTCTTCAACTTGCAGACCATGTGCTCTTTACCTTTAGGAATGAATCCTTCAGGTTGCCGCATGTATACGTCTTCATGCAAGTCTCCATTTAAGAAAGCATTTTTGACATCCATCTGATGTAACTCAAGATCAAAGTGAGCTACAAGTGCCATAACAATCCTTAGGGAATCTTTACGAGAGACAGGAGAAAGGTCTCTTGATAATCAATTCCAGCCTTTTGAGTATAGCCCTTCGCAACCAATCTGGCCTTATAGCGTTCGACATTTCCTTTTGGGTCTAATTTGGTTTTGAAGACCCATTTACAACCGACAGTTGTGGATCCTTCAGGAAGTTCAACCAATTCCCAAACGTCATTATGCTGCATGGAATTTAGCTCCTCAATCATAGCCTCATTCCATTGAGTGGCCTGATCACTATTAATGGCTTCTCGATAAGAGGTGGGATCAACAAGCTTTCCAATGTCCTCAACTTCAGTCAGATAAGTTATGAAATCATCAAAATTAGTGGCCCTGCGTTCCCTTGATGATCTCCTGAGTTGATTTTGGGGTTGAGCAACGTGAGGCTCGGCAACGTGAGGCTCGGCAACATGAGGTGCTTCTTGGTTTTGAGGTTCTTCATGGTTTTGATTAGGAGGATTTGGATCAGTGACATCAGGAGCAGCATCGTGTACAAGAGGAATTATCGGAGGAATCGACGAGTGGTTCCCCCCTGCTTCTTGTACTTCATGCAAATCGAAGTTAGGATTTGTTGTGCTCCCACTGATCTCTGAGTTCTCGAGAAACGTCGCATGCTGCGTGTCAACGATGGTAGTAGTATGGGAAGGACAGTAAAACCGATAACCTTTTGAGTTATCAGGATAACCGATAAAGGAACATGAAATCGTTTTAGGATCCAGTTTCTTTAAGTTAGGGTTATAGACTTTTGCTTCGGCAGGGCAGCCCCATACTTTCATATATTTTAGACTCGGTTTCTTACCTGTCCAGATCTCATGAGGAGTTTTAGGGACAGATTTTGATGGAACCCTATTGAGTATATGAACGGCTGTTTTTTAAGGCCTCAGTCCAAAGAAAGGTAGGTAGGTTAGTGTTGGCAAGCATACTTCTCACCATGTCCATTAAGGTTCGGTTTCTCCTTTCAGCAACACCATTTTGTTGAGGAGAACCAGGCATGGTGTATTGGTTAATAATGCCATGTTCCTTACAAAAATTATGGAAAGGACCAGGAGCTTGACCAATGTCAGTATGTCTACCATAATACTCACCTCCTCTATCTGATCTCACAACTTTTATTTTACGATTAAGTTGATTTTCAACCAAAGTTTTAAAATCAGCAAAAGTTTGTAAGGATTCAGATTTTTCTTTGATCAAATACAGGTGCATGTAACGAGAATAATCGTCAATGAATGTAATAAATGATGTATGTCCCGTGATGGATGCGGGATAGGGGCCACTTATGTCAGTATGAATTATTTCCAACAAGTTGGAACTTCTTGTGGCTCCTTTCTTATTCCCTTTAGCCATCTTCCCTTTGAGGCACTGTATACATGTTTCAAAATCACTAAAATCAAGAGAGGGTAAGATTCCATCCTTTACGAGTCGTGTCATGCGATTTCGTGAGATGTGGCCAAGACGTTTATGCCACAACATGGAGGAATTCTCTCGTTTAGGTGATTTTGTCTTTGTTTTAGTTATATCATCAACATTAAGAGATAACAAAGAATGTGAGAAATTATGATCTAGTTCTAACTTATACAGCAATCCATCCAAAAAACCACGACCAAGCAATTCATTATTACGAGTTATGGCAATCTTGCCGAAACCATGAATCGTTACATAACCTTCAAGGTCTAGTCTAGAAATAGATACAAGGTTCCGAGTAATTCTCGGTACAAATAAGGTATCTATTAGTCTAATGCCTTTTCCGGTGCTCATATGTAAGACATAAGTTCCAATGGCTTCGACATTTAAGAGATCACCACTTCCAACTCTAAGCTTTCTTTGGCCTTTGGTAGCTTCTGGATTGTAAGGAACCCCTGTAATGAGTTGGTTACATGAACCATAGAACCAGAGTCACCCCACCATGTATTAACAGGTACCTCAGTAGTAAAGGAATCAAATATTACATAAAGTACGTTCCCTTTCTTAGCTAGCCACTCCTTGAACTTAGGGCAATCCTTCTGACGGTGTCCTTTGTCACGACAGAAGTTGCATTTAAGTTTGCCAGTCGAGGAATTAGAGCCAGAGGCAACTGCACCATGATTAGTCTTTTGGACTTTGTTCGCAGTTTGTTTACCGTTGTTTCCCTTCCTCTTCTTGGAGTTAGCGGTGGTGGTCAGGTGAACAACTTCAGGTTGAGCCAGCTTAAGACGCTCCTCCTCATTAACACAGTGCCCAATAAGTTCACTCATTGACCATTTATCCTTCAAAGCATTGTAGTTAACCTTGAAGGTGTCAAAACGAGCAGGCAGGGAGGTCATGATGAAGTGCACCAGAAAGTTATCGGAGACTTCCATCTCTAGAGTCTTAAGCTTATTGGCCATGTCCGTCATCTTCATAATATGCTCACGGACACCGCTAGTTCCTTCATACTTCAATGTAAGCATCTGCAACATCAAGGCACTTGCATGCGCTTTAGACGATCCCTTGAAGTGGTCCTCAACAGATTTGAGGTAATCCTTGACTTTTTCAGAGTCAGGGATGGCTCCTCTAATAGTCAGATCAATGGAATTCTTGACTAACATTAGCGACAGGCGATTCGACTTCTCCCACTTTTCAAAGTTCGCCTTCTGATCAGCAGTGGATTCAGCAGTAAGGCAGCGGGTTCATCATGACGAATAGCGCAGTCAAGGTCATACATTCCCAAAGTCAGATCTAAGTGACTTTTCCATGAAGCATAGTTCGTACCATTGAGCGTCATAAGGCCAAGGTTAGGTACTACTGTGGAAATAAGAAGGATGTACATTTAGGGCATAAGCGATAGAAGATTATTATAGTAATGCCTAAAATAAGTAGGCCCAATAGTAATAGTGACATTATCAGCCGTGTTATGCAGACAAGGTAATCTCTCCTAAAGTAATGCCTAAAATAAGTAGGCTCAATAATAATAGAGAGATGATAAGTTATATAAGGCAGCCTAAGTAATCTCTTCTAAAGTAATGCCTAGAATAAGTAGGCCCAATAGTAATAGAGAGAGGATAAGTTATCTAAGGCAGCCTAAGTAATGTCTCTAGAGTAATGGAACTAAAGTAATGACTAAAATAAGTAGGCCTATTAGTACTGTTCCTTAGAGTAATAAGACTATGACCATTATAGTAATGAAGCTAGTGATAAGTAAGCCTATTGTAAACACCAAAACAATAAGCTAAAGTAAGGCTCTACTTAGATGTTACATCACCTTTGGGCAGAAGTAACTAAGATCTAAGCAAACATGAGCATTAGGTCATGCAATACAACGCTTATCTTTTGACCTTTGGGCACAAAATTAAGAATCGTGTATTTTAGGCATGAAAAGAATCCCTTTGCTACACAAAACATATTAAATCACCTTTGGGCAGAATTAATATACTAAGTGTTAATTATGCAAAAGAGAAAAAAGCGCAACATGAGAATCACATTTGACCTTTGGGCGCAAATGATGAAACCATGTACATTAGTGCGAAGCCCCCACACATTACGGGGGTCCGGGGGCAGCGCCCCTGGAAAGCGGGGTCCAAGGGGCGGCAGCCCCTGGCTGGGGTCGAGCTGTGGTAAAAACGCCTCAGAAAAATTATTTTCCGAAAATAAGGGTCATTTTTTCCATTTAAACTTTAAGGTAAAACATAAGCACGAACTTGATAATCAACTAAGTTAATCAGTAATCCATGAAAATAAGCATGGTACGAAGATAGTTAAGTTCGTAATAAGGATTAACTTCGTAAGTAGTGATTAACTTCGTAAGTAGTGATTATCTTCGTAAGTAGTGATTATCTTCGTAAGAAGTTATTAACTTCGTAAGAAGTTAATTATCTTCGTAATAAAAGTAAATTCGTAAGTAGTTAACTATCTTCGTAAGTAACTTACGAAGATAGCTTACGAACAAGCAACGAAGATAGCTTACGAAAGATAGCTTACGAAGATAGCTTACGAAAATAGCTTACGAAAATAGCTTACGAAGATAAAGTTCGTGAGGAAGTAAGTGCGAAGATGAGCAGAAATTTCGTACACAAATAAGCCTTACGAACTTAGTAATTCCTTACGAATTTAGAGTTCAAACGAATTTAGAGTTCAAACGAATTTAGAGTTCAAACGAATTTAGAGTTCAAACGAATTTAGAGTTCAAACGAACTTTAAGTTCGTAAGAAGCGTACGAACTTAAGTTTCTGCATTCTTCAGTTCGCGATTTAGGGTACGAAAACGAATCAAATCAAGGGTTAACTTCGTAACGAGGCTCTGATACCACATGTTGGAATATAACATGATTCAATTCGTAATAAACACGTACCGGTTGATCCTAAGGAACCTGTGAGGGCATTAAACATTGATGCCATTGATTCGGGTTCCCAAAATAAGATGATTGAATAAGGATGGAATGATGAATTCTGAATTTATGAATTCAATAGAGGGTTAAGGACGAATTGGGGTGATTAGGGAGGCTGTGATTATGTGTGATTAACCTAAAATTAGGTTAATTACTCTCCATTTATATAAGGAGCATATTTTCACATTTAGTCCCTCTGGTGTTTAATTCGTGCCTTGTTAGTCCTCTTAAGTCCAATCACCTAATGGGAAACCCTATAATACGTCTTTAAGAGTAAATACGTCCATCGAATATTTACTAGACATAGGGATTTCAGTTATCGTCAATTATCATATCAGGAAGGATAGATGATCAGTGACGGTCACACTAACGTGGTTCCAACATAAGATATATGATTGTAGTTGTCATTATTAAAAATTAAACATTCAAAGTAAAAACATTTATTTAAACATATATAAAAGGGGGGCTCGCAAAAATTTAAAAGAATGCAGCAAAATGTATTGTTTTAAAATGTAGCATTATTTCTAATGGTCATAGAACTTTTAACACTTTGTGATTAATTTGTAAAATTACCAAATACTAATTGATTTCACTAGTATATAATCTTAAAGAGATAATAAAATAAAAATAAAAACAATCACCGGCTTAAGTTATAGAATCTAAAATAAGACGATTCATACAAGGTGAAGAAATTTAAAAAACTGATATATGAATGATGTTCTATCTATTAAAATTACCCGGAGAAAAAAACAATTTTTGTCTTTATGCAATTTGACCAAGTTATCACCGCGTGATTAAGCAATCTAACCAAGGTAGCACAATGACCACATTTGAACATTTTCCGTGTTGATGGGGGGGGGGAAAGGACACCAACTCTACGCGTCGGCACACATTGTTTGTTTGTTTTTTTTGAACATTTTCCGTGTTGTCTAACCCATAACACTTATGAAATTCGAGTCGAGACAATATATAACATAGTACGGAAAATATAGTGCAAACTACAAAAAATATAGTGCAAACTAGAAAGGCCACAACATGTTTTTCTTCCACAACTTATTTTCATTGAATTATATACTGTATATATACCAAACAAAATATAAATCGGCAGAATAACTATCCAACTTCCTGTTATGCCCTTACCCTTTTTATGGGCAAACAATGACAACCAAACCCTATCAATCAACACTACAAACATGTTACAGGTTATCAAAATTAAAAGGAAAAGGATAGAAATAAAGAATGACAAGAGAGTACAAAAAGTCAAATACAAAGTGTTCCAACTCATTTTTATGGTCCACCAAAAAATAAAATAATAGATGTAAAATACCAAATCTACCCCTAGATCCATCTAAGTAAACAAAGGCAACTACCATAAACCTATCATATCAATCAACCAATTACTACCCAATCAAATTGTTATAAAAAAGAAAAATAAAAAATTACAAGTCAAATAAACTATGAAAAAGATCCAAATTTGGAGTAGTTGGTGAAATTATATGTGAAGATAATAAATTTGTAGGACTTGGCATAAAATTATTACCTTCCATATAATTATAGAAATTCCTATTATTATTACTACTATTATGTAACCCAGGGCTTAAATCATGGAAAAAATCATTTTGTACTGGTGAGAAAAAATTTGGTGGGATTGGAGGCAATGACCCCGGGGCCGGCGATAATATACTAGGAGGGAAATAACCCATTTCAAAACCTTGATCATTTGATGTGGAAGGAAAGTCTTGACCGGGTATAGCCGGTTGCTGTTTTCTGCCTTCCGGTGACTTGACTGCTTTTTCTATAGAAGCAAACCTTGCAGCCGGTGACACAGCTCCGCCGTCGTCTTGAAAAGCTGAAAAAGAAGAACCTACCGGAGATAATGAAGATGATGGGCCAGTTAAACGTTGGACCAAAGTCATGAAGTCATTTGGGTTTGTGTGGATAACTTTCGGTGAGACGGTGTAGATGATGACAGGTGGCCGGTGGTGGGGTGGGGGGAGATTGTGGTGGTTGTGTTGTTGAGGTGGTTGATGGTGTTTGTGTGGTTGTGGGGCTACCGGTGGTTTACGGATTTTGTGGGAATCTTTGTGGACTCTGAGAGGTGCCGGACGGGGACCTTGGAGAGAGCGGGGAGACTTGCCGGAGGGGAAATCCGGTGAGTCCATGATGGGTGAAGGATATTATTGAGATTAGGGAAAGTAAGAGGAAAAAGGAGATAAAGTCTTTGTTCTTGTTTGTGTAAATGTTTGTGTTTGTTTGTAGGTATGTGATATTTAATTAGAGAGAGAAATAAAGAAATGGTCATTCATGTGTCAAATTGGAGGGTGGAACCCTGGCCATATTACATATTTACATACATTGTTTATTGCCAATAATTACGTATTTACATACATCGTTTATTGCTATTAGGGAGGAGGGAGTGTCCGCGGGCAGTGGCGGATCCAGGAAATTAAGATGGCAGCGGCCAAAAATTTTTACCTTAGTCGAATAGCCTCATGGTAACATCAATATATTCAGCCCAAATTTTCAGCAAAATAGCCTTAAATGATCAGTAAATTGCAGAAAAATCAACACCAAAAACAGCTTCTTAGCAGGGGCCAAATACAACAGTTTTAGATGAGCAAAACCTCACATAAATAGCGTTATATATGACAAATCAGCAGCTCTCGGACAGCCCTAAATCTGCACCAAAACAGCACTATATACAACCCTAAATCTGCAACAAAACAGCAGTCAAATAGCCTAAATATAGCCTACAGACAACACCAAAAACAGCAATAAATCAATGTAAAACAGCACTATAAACAGGATTAAAAACAGCCTTAAAATCAGCATACATACAACATGAAAGACAGCTTAAAAAACTGCCTAAGACACTTATAAAAACTACTACCAAAAGTAAGTTTCATTGCGGGTATCAAACTATAAATTGCAATTGTCCTTTGCAGGGACCCATCTTCCAAACATATAAATTGCAATATATACAAGCAACTTCCAAACAAGAATTAAACATTAAAAAAATTCATAAACTATGAACTAATAGTCTAATACAAAGTAAAATTGAGGATTCAAAATACCTGTTCAATATAAAGGTAGAATAAATGAATAATCATATATTAATGTGATAAAGCGATTATAAGAAATAAATTCAATATTGAGGTAGAATAGTTCATGTTGTTGGGGATTTGAAATATCTCTTCAACTTATGTTCTTTTTGTTGTTGGTAACTTGCTGTATCCTTTTCCCATAAGTTAATAATGAACACTTTTTTTGGAATCGAAAGCCAAACATTGGTTATTTTCATGTCTTTGGATGTCCAGTATACATCCTGAATGATTCCAGTCAGTTAGGCAAATTTGATGCCAAAGCTGATGAGGGTTACTTTTTGGGTTATTCAGCCATTCGCAAGGCCTTTAGAGTCTATAACAAGAGACTGGAGAAGGTCCATGAGTCGATACATGTCACATTTGATGAGTCAAATGCTGCAATCAACATAAAGCTAGCCCTTGAATCACCCCAGTAACTCCAATTGTCTTCTGTGAATCTGATCCTATCAACTACAATAAAGATTCTCCAGAAGAAGTTTCCAGTCATCCTGATGTGGAACATGTTCGGACTGAAAAACCACCCAGTAGTACTCCTTTCTATCCTTCAATAAGTTTCAAACTACCATCTGAACTTGTTATTGGATCAGATGTTCGTACTACTCCCTAGTATCAGTTCCAGTTGAAACTGTACCAGTACTTCAATAAATGCCTTCAAATGAAGAATTTCATGATGCAAATCGTGATCTTAATGATTCAGATGAAGAAGTTGAAATAGTCTGGCAAGATCCTCTACTTGAAGCAACACCAGAGGAAACTCAACTAAATTCTTGCACTAATATTGTTGTTCGTAACAATCCTGATCATTACTCTAAGTGGACGAAAGCACATCCTATTGATCAAATCATAGGAGACTCCAGTAGAGGGGTTCAGACCAGAAGAGCCTCCAGTGAACAATGTATGTACGTCAGCTTCTTATCACTGATAGAACCGAAAAAGATTGACGAGGCTGTGGAAGATCCAAGCTGGGTGATAGCTATGCAAGAAAAGCTTCACCAGTTTGAGAGGAACAAAGTATGGTATCTGGTTCCTCCTCCAGTTGGTAAGAAGGAACCAATTGGAACAAGATGGGTCTTCAGGAATAAGGTAGATGAAGATGGCCATGTTGTCAGAAACAAGGCCAGATTGGTTGCACAGGGGTATTGTCAATCAGATGTCGATTTTGATGAATCATTTGCTCCAGTGGCTAGACTTGAAGCGATCAGAATTTTCTTAGCATTTGCTGCTGATCATCAGTTCAAGGTCTACCAGATGGATGTAAAAAGTGCATTTTTAAATGGAAAATTGGAAGAAGAAGTTTATGTCAAGCAACCACCAGGCTTCGTTGATGAAAAGCATCCCCACTGGGTATATCGTCTGGACAAAGCACTTTATGGTCTCAGACAAGCCCCACGTGCCTGGTATGATACTCTGACTAAACACTTGTTGAAAAATGGTTTTAAAAGGGGTGCAATCGACAGTACCTTGTTAATTCTTCGTGAAATAGGTACAAATTTATGTTGATGATATTATTTTTGGATCTACTGATGAAAATATGTGCAAGAAATTTTCAAAAATTATGGCTTCTGAATATGAGATGAGTTTAATGGGTGAATTAACATATTTCTTAGGACTTCAGATTAAACAAACCAGTGATGGTATTTTTATTAATGAAGAGAAATATGTAAGGGATCTTTTAAAGAAATTTGATATGAATTCCTCACCATCTAAACCCACTCCAATTTCTGCACCACTTACTCTGGACTCTGATCCAGATGGGAAATCAGTGAATACCACTGTCTATAGAGGCATGGTAGGTTCACTGATGTATTTAACTGCCAGTAGACCAGATATAATGTTTGCAACATGCTTATGTGCCAGATATCAGTCTAACCCAAAGGAATCTCATATGCTTGCTTTAAAGCGCATACTGAAGTACCTTAAAGGTGTCCCCAGTTTGGGCCTTTGGTATCCCAAAGGCTCAGGCATGGATCTAATGGGTTATTCAGATTCAGATCATGCAGGTTGTAAGATAGACAGGAAATCGACTACTGGTGGATGTCATTTCCTTGGTGTTAAACTGGTCAGCTGGACCAGTAAGAAGCAAACTTCAGTTTCATTGTCAACTGCTGAAGCTGAGTATGTATCTGCAGCCAGTTGTTGTGCTCAGATACTCTGGATGAAGAAACAGTTGCTTGATTATGGTATTAAGTATTCAAAGACTCCCATCTTTTGTGATAATACCAGTGCCATTGCTATCTCATACAATCCAGTCATGCACTCCAAAACAAAGCACATTGACATCAGGTACCATTTTATTCGTGATCATATTATGAAAAGTGATATAGAACTCCATTTTATTCCCACTGACAAACAACTCGCTGACATTTTTACTAAACCACTGGATGAAAAGACTTTTCAATATCTGGTTGGTGAGTTGGGAATGTTGAACCCTTAAATCTGGAACCTTGTTATGAACGCCTTTGTGACACTGGCAGGGTTCCTTGATTTCCAGATTTATAAATCTATGCCAGCTTAGCTATCGAACGCCTTTGTGATACTATCTTTGCATTATAGATTTATAGATCACCATTCCAGGAGGAAGCCTCAAACATATTTCTGTCCTTAAAATGTTTTTAATTTCAGGGGGAATTTATTTTCTCACTGGAAGATTTTACTGGAAAATATCATTGGTACATTACTGGAAGTCCTCCAGTGTACCTTCAGTGCATACTTCACTGGCATAAAATACATTACTGGAAGTCCTCCAGTGTACCTTCAGTGCATACTTCACTGGCATAAAACCCCAGTGATCCTGGAGTGTCTAGTCAACCTCCAGATGCATTGAGTTGAGTCATGGCTTGTCAGTCATAATATTTTAAATACTTTTTATCCTACGTGGCAAACCTTTTGAATGGATATTAACTTTTTATCCTACGTGGCATGACCTTTTTCAAACTAAATAATGTTGGTTTTTACCTTGGGAAGACAAAAGATGTGACAAGTTGGTTTTGTGGGCTGTCAAACGTCATGCATTTATGTGTGATGGGGTGAATTAACATATTTCTTAGGACTTCAGATTAAACAAACCAGTGATGGTATTTTTATTAATCAAGAGAAATATGTAAGGGATCTTTTAAAGAAATTTGATATGAATTCCTCACCATCTAAACCCACTCCAATTTCTGCACCACTTACTCTGGACTCTGATCCAGATGGGAAATCAGTGAATACCACTGTCTATAGAGGCATGGTAGGTTCACTGATGTATTTAACTGCCAGTAGACCAGATATAATGTTTGCAACATGCTTATGTGCCAGATATCAGTCTAACCCAAAGGAATCTCATATGCTTGCTTTAAAGCGCATACTGAAGTACCTTAAAGGTGTCCCCAGTTTGGGCCTTTGGTATCCCAAAGGCTCAGGCATGGATCTAATGGGTTATTCAGATTCAGATCATGCAGGTTGTAAGATAGACAGGAAATCGACTACTGGTGGATGTCATTTCCTTGGTGTTAAACTGGTCAGCTGGACCAGTAAGAAGCAAACTTCAGTTTCATTGTCAACTGCTGAAGCTGAGTATGTATCTGCAGCCAGTTGTTGTGCTCAGATACTCTGGATGAAGAAACAGTTGCTTGATTATGGTATTAAGTATTCAAAGACTCCCATCTTTTGTGATAATACCAGTGCCATTGCTATCTCATACAATCCAGTCATGCACTCCAAAACAAAGCACATTGACATCAGGTACCATTTTATTCGTGATCATATTATGAAAAGTGATATAGAACTCCATTTTATTCCCACTGACAAACAACTCGCTGACATTTTTACTAAACCACTGGATGAAAAGACTTTTCAATATCTGGTTGGTGAGTTGGGAATGTTGAACCCTTAAATCTGGAACCTTGTTATGAACGCCTTTGTGACACTGGCAGGGTTCCTTGATTTCCAGATTTATAAATCTATGCCAGCTTAGCTATCGAACGCCTTTGTGATACTATCTTTGCATTATAGATTTATAGATCACCATTCCAGGAGGAAGCCTCAAACATATTTCTGTCCTTAAAATGTTTTTAATTTCAGGGGGAATTTATTTTCTCACTGGAAGATTTTACTGGAAAATATCATTGGTACATTACTGGAAGTCCTCCAGTGTACCTTCAGTGCATACTTCACTGGCATAAAATACATTACTGGAAGTCCTCCAGTGTACCTTCAGTGCATACTTCACTGGCATAAAACCCCAGTGATCCTGGAGTGTCTAGTCAACCTCCAGATGCATTGAGTTGAGTCATGGCTTGTCAGTCATAATATTTTAAATACTTTTTATCCTACGTGGCAAACCTTTTGAATGGATATTAACTTTTTATCCTACGTGGCATGACCTTTTTCAAACTAAATAATGTTGGTTTTTACCTTGGGAAGACAAAAGATGTGACAAGTTGGTTTTGTGGGCTGTCAAACGTCATGCATTTATGTGTGATGGGGTGAATTTAATGCAGATTTCAAACCCAATCAAAATTACATTGAATAAAATTGAAAAATAACCGTTTGGAATCCCAATTTTCTCTCTCCTCTGTAAATACCCTCAATAACTTTCATTTTCACCCCATCTCAAAAAGCATCCACTCCCAAATTCCTTCATTTACTCTCTTCTTCATTCAATTTCCAATCATCACTTCATAAATTCATCAAACAAAACCCTAAAAAGCTTAAAACACTAACTTTTTCTTTCAAATTCTGGGTAATCGATTGTAGACGATGGCCCCTCGACAATCAAACTCTAATAAAAATCTTCTTGCTTCCCCTTATAATCCGGACGCCACGGTGGAGAAAGCTCCCTATATCTCCATCGAACCAGATAAAATTAGAATAAATATGAACAATTGGATGGCCAAACTCTCTGGCACCCATGATCCCCAATCCATTATTGGGCGACTGCAAGCATTCTTTCTCAGTTGTCCATTATATGGAGCCCTAACATTAAATTCGGGCAATTTGTACCACGAATATCTTTGCGAATTCTGGTATACGGCTCATTTTGTGGATGGTGATGATGACACCATCCATTATTCTCTCAAAAGAGGCGCCAGAAAATTTACAATCACTATTAACTCTCTCAGAGATGCTCTCCAGTTGAACTACTTTGTAGAGAATGAGCTGGCTATACAACTTCAATCTGACATCAATCTCAGGGAAGTATGTAGGCAGATGGGACATTCAGACATTCTGGATGAACAAGGAGTGCTGAAAAGAAAGGGCACTATCTACATGAGTAAACTGACAGACTCATGGAGATATTTCTTCACTCATATTGTTGAGTGCTTGGGAGGCAGTTCTGGAGGCCTTGATCAAATAAACCAGACGCATCTCCAGATTGCTTACTGCCTCTGGTTCGATTACAGAGTGGATTTCGCTCAGATCCTCTTTGATGACCTTGCTGAGCGTCTGAAAGGTAAAAGCAGAAAACCTCATGTACCTTTCATTCGTTTTCTTTCCCTTATTTTTAAAAGGGCTCTTGGTGATCAGTATGACTATAACTCACGATACTTTTCAGTATGTGAGTATATGAGGGATCTCAATCAATAAATTTCAAGAACTGGCGAAATTGATATCCCTCATAATATGATCCACTTTTTTCGAAGGGAAATAACCGATGCATCAACACCAGATGAGTCGGAAGAGGCTCCAGGCGGGCTTCAAAATAATGAAGGACCCATTGGAGTCCTCATTGCTGAAGTGGGGTCACCAGAAACCGAGGTGGCCTCTGACCCACAGCAAACTGAAAATGTTTTACTAATAAACCCCCCCAGACAACCAAGAAATAACACCAGACGTCTTAGGAGAGCGGGAGAGTTGGCCACTCCCAGTAGTGCCCTAGCCAACCATCCGGATTCCTCCCAACATGAATCTGGAGATGTCATAAGGGAAAACATACAAGCAGCCACTCCCAATCTTCTTTTAGGGGTGAGTGGTGAAGATTTTGGAAGGTCAGCCCAACCTTCAGTAGAGTCCGTGTCAGCACAAGCACTTGAACATAGCCAAATTTCTGACACTTCTCTAATTGCACGAACTGACGATGTTACTGGTGTGTCACCACTAGTAATTGAAGTTCAAAATGCTACGGCAGGTGATGTGATGGCTGCAGATGGTACAGTCATCACTGATGCAACCCTAGTGACTATCATCGGCGATGAAGCTCTAGCTGAGCCTCAGATTGGCAATGATACTACGGTTGAGCTGTAACAACCCTCAAAATCCGACTAGGACAATCTACTTGGACTTATCTAGACATCTATCCCTAGAGGATTATTAAGAGAATTGATCTTCTAGCCATTTAAGGCATAGTGATACTTGCCGTCTAGTTCAATGAAATGCCCGTATACGATAGTTATCTTAGAAATGCCATGAACAATAACTATAATCATTCAACACAATCTCAAGCTATAAACTAGTTCTAATTGAACTTGACAAAATGTCAACAAACCAAAAACTTTATTTCGAGAAGTTAAGTTATATAAATAATAATGTGAGTCTCACAAGTTGAGATAACAATCAACAATCTTATAAATGTCCAACGATTCAAACACCAAGCTAATTGAAGTACATTTGAGCACAAATATATAATCACCATCTCAAAAGGGTATTTATAAACTCATAAGTACATGAAAGTGCTTGAAACCTTAGTAAAGGCATATGTAAGTATATATAAGTATCAAAATACATACAAATTTATAAATAAAGGCTTATGTATAACAATATATAAAAAATATAAGTACATATATATATATATATATATATACATATATATATATATATATATATATATATATATATATATATATATATATATATATATATATATATATATATATATATATATATATATATATATATATATATATATATATATATATATATATATATATATATATATATATATATATATATATATATATATATATATATATATATATATATATATATATATATATATATATATATATATATATATATATATATATATATATATATATATATATATATATATATATATATATATATATATATATATATATATATATATATATATATATATATATATATATATATATATATATATATATATATATATATATATATATATATATATATATATATATATATATATATATATATATATATATATATATATATATATATATATATATATATATATATATATATATATATATATATATATATATATATATATATATATATATATATATATATATATATATATATATATATATATATATATATATATATATATATATATATATATATATATATATATATATATATATATATATATATATATATATATATATATATATATATATATATATATATATATATATATATATATATATATATATATATATATATATATATATATATATATATATATATATATATATATATATATATATATATATATATATATATATATATATATATATATATATATATATATATATATATATATATATATATATATATATATATATATATATATATATATATATATATATATATATATATATATATATATATATATATATATATATATATATATATATATATATATATATATATATATATATATATATATATATATATATATATATATATATATATATATATATATATATATATATATATATATATATATATATATATATATATATATATATATATATATATATATATATATATATATATATATATATATATATATATATATATATATATATATATATATATATATATATATATATATATATATATATATATATATATATATATATATATATATATATATATATATATATATATATATATATATATATATATATATATATATATATATATATATATATATATATATATATATATATATATATATATATATATATATATATATATATATATATATATATATATATATATATATATATATATATATATATATATATATATATATATATATATATATATATATATATATATATATATATATATATATATATATATATATATATATATATATATATATATATATATATATATATATATATATATATATATATATATATATATATATATATATATATATATATATATATATATATATATATATATATATATATATATATATATATATATATATATATATATATATATATATATATATATATATATATATATATATATATATATATATATATATATATATATATATATATATATATATATATATATATATATATATATATATATATATATATATATATATATATATATATATATATATATATATATATATATATATATATATATATATATATATATATATATATATATATATATATATATATATATATATATATATATATATATATATATATATATATATATATATATATATATATATATATATATATATATATATATATATATATATATATATATATATATATATATATATATATATATATATATATATATATATATATATATATATATATATATATATATATAAATTTTCTGCCCAAAAACATCATCAAAACCAAGTTCAAGAGGGTATAATCTTCATCCTTTTTACTAGATTAAATATTGTTCTTGT
The DNA here is from genome assembly GCA_034093135.1 of Erigeron breviscapus. Lineage (NCBI taxonomy): Eukaryota > Viridiplantae > Streptophyta > Magnoliopsida > Asterales > Asteraceae > Erigeron > Erigeron breviscapus. Next base: position 18,128,032 of record CM067173.1, read on the forward strand.
TTATGTTCAAAGGTTTTATCAAAAGTTTATGTTTTCTTCTTGTTTTCTTTGTAATATACACTTGATGAAGGCAAAGTTGATAGGATCTTTCTCCTCATGCATATGCATGTCGAAATCTATGAGAAAGATCCAAGGATTCAACAAGTTTAAGACCCAAAAGTGTTGTTATAGATTAGTAGCTTTTAAAGTGATTTTCCTTTTGATAGATCTATATGTTTTTGTATATTTTGAAGAATATATTTCTGAGATTTTCATTAAAAAGATGTTTTTATGTTGTAGATGATAGATCTATAAAGATTGGTAATGAAAAGTGTTGATTTGAATGCATGCATGTTAGATCTAAGAAAGTTGAATCTTGTTGTTGGATTATGAGATGGATATGGACTTGTATTAAGTGAAAAATATGTTAAAAGAGGTATAATAATCTGGAAATTTGATGTTGAGAGGTATAAAAATAAAGCATTAATCTTGTAAATGATGAACTCAAGTGTTAATAAAGCAAGAATGGTCATTGGTGAGTTGTTTGGACCCAAATACTTTCTGACAGAATTATTCTTCTGTCTTTGGATGGATAAACTGAACATGTGAGGGCCGTTACAAGCAAAACTTTCAAAATAAAAGTTGTAGATAAAAGCGTTAAGTTTAACCTCCAACTGGAATCACTCAAAAATACTAAACCAAACCAAAGATATGATTTTTCTACCAAAAGTGGTCAAAACTGGATTTTTGTCTTAATGTTGAGTCAACTTTGACGATTTTTAATTTCTTAACTAATAGGTTTCAGAAGTTTAAACTTGGTGTGAACTGAGTTCAAAGTGTCCCTAATGTAAAATAAAACTGGGAGATTTTTCTTAAATGTTCATCATCGAAATCTTTTATAAAATATTTCAGGTCGCATAGCAGCAAGCATTCTGACCAACTTTGGTTTTGTAATTTTTAGAGGTAGTAAACAATGTCTAAAAATTTAGCAAAAATTCACATAAATATAGGACACATATATGTCTCTGTATAAAAATCACCAACGTCCAAAAAATTCAACTTAAACAAAAATGACTACTCAACATTTTATGAAAATAAGTGTTAAAACAGAAAATTCCAAGTAAAAGTTCTCCACAACAAAATAAGCTAAAAGTCACTAGATTGCAACTATAATCAACTCCAACAATCTCGTAACAAAAAGTATCATAAACCTACTGAGAATATGTCAAATAAAAGTTATAAAACTTAACTTGGTTATTAAATGGCAAAGACAAGCCTACAAATCACTAATGCGGTTCATATAAGCACTAACCGAAAGCTTTAATTTGAACATATCACACCACCACCACTATCACGACTTAAGACACCAAAGTATAATGAACATTCTGTAAATAATGAAATAAGGATGAAAATCCATTTTGACGCATTTGAATTGCTCGAAAAATGAGGCTTAAATCACTATTTCGGTAAACGATTTATAAGCTTAGAATCCTCAAAATGAGCGAGACACAAGAGAGGTTGAATTGATATGATTTTTACCATGATAAAAGTTGCCTAAAAGGCCTGAGATTTTTAGCCAAAAAGTTGTGTGGTGATTTCTAAGAATTTCTATTAATTATTAAATTTAAATGATAAAAAAAAAGGTAAATAAATAAATAAATAAATATATAAATCATGAAATTGGTTAAATAATCACAACCAATGATGAAAGTGACTAAAAACTACTGGAGTAAAATCATTTTAAGTCAAAGAAACAAATAAATAAATAAATAAATAAATAAATAAATAAATAAATAAATGAAATAAATAAAATTCTAATACTCTAGTAAATAATCAAAACTTACTAAAAATAAATAAATAATAAGTAAGTGAAAATCACTAATTAATAACTATTTTTAAATTAATAGAAAAATTACATAAATAAATATATATATCACAATATTCTAAGTTAAAAAGCATAATAATCAGAATATAACCCAAATATAGTTAGCCACGAATTATAAAGGCAAGTGAGGTACTTAAAAGTATTTTTAAAGAATTATTTGGTTAATAAATCAAGAAAATGAATAAATAATTAATTAAATAATATTAAATTAAATAAATAGTTATAAATCAGAAAGTATTCATAAATACTAATATTATGAAGTTACTAATGTCAAATATTATAATCAAGCAAAGCACACAATGGGAACCATGATAATCAAAGGCAAGTTACCGAAATTATAACAACTTATAACTACATGTATAATGAAAGTGACCCTTTTACACCAACACTCTCTACAACAAAAAAGATGCAAATATTAACAATATACTTGGATCCCAAAATTATGACAACATAATGAAAGTGGCATTTCTTAGTGATGGCTTAAGATAGGAACTTACGTATATTAGTCCTATCGTAGGGATAGTCTTAGCTTGGAATGTGATTGAGGAATATGACGGATATATGATCAAGGAAGCGATAGATGGGAAGTACCCATTTTGGATAAGTGAATATAATATGCGGCATATCAAGGTGAGTCATAGCCCCCTTTCAAACTCTTTTATATGTTTTACTTGCGGGGTGAAAAGCATGATTAATTAAATTGACTTTCTCTTATGAAATGATTCTTTGAAATAATGATAATGATATGGGAATTATATTGTATGTTCAACGTGTTATATGTTATACGATGAGCTTGAGTACTGTCAAACGGTGGTCCCCTGTACACTACTATTAACTCATTGAGGCCTGTAGTTAGAGGGTTGCGCAACTAGGATTCGTCCCCTCACTCACCAAGATGGCAGCGGGTTGACTGGCCGCCTCATCTCCGGTCTGCCTAGGGGTGCTCTAATCTACTTTATATATTATTGGTCGTCTCCATGGCACGACCCACTTATTATTATTATTGCACGTGATTGACAGCATGTGCTTCTATTATTGATTCTTCGGGACATATCATCATTATTATTATTTGGACGTGAAAGGGTCTTAGTAGTGGCTCAAGCACAAACTCATCAGAATTATGCCTTTGGCTAAATATTATTGATATTATTTATGGTTGGATATTATAGATTGAACATACGGTTTGGTATTGGACCTTATATGGAATCTTGAAAGTTGTTGAAATTGGTGATATTGAAATATTGATGACCGAATGGTTTTGGTGTGATGAATGATTAATCGATCGATATATTTCTCTCTCACGATAAATGTGACAAATGAGAAATTTATAATTTACCATGGATTTCTCAACTCCTTGAAATGACGTTATGGTATTTTGAAAACTTGATGGTTTGATATGGGAATTTTTGCCGGTCATGTGGTTTGGGTGAATTGACATGAAATAATACGTTTTCTAAGTTTGTTTTGGAATGGATATGCAACGAGGTTTACTTGCAAACCTATGCACTCACCAACTACGTTTTTCGTAGTTGACACTTTTTCTTCATGCTTTTCAGGAATTAGCGTAAGCTTTGAGGGATTATATGCATCATGATTATTTGCATTGCACTTGGGAGTCAAAGATCAAACCTTGTGACGGGCAATGGAATCCGCCCTGATCATTGTAGTATACCATCTCATGTATTTGTTATTTGTTTCGTGGACTCAATATCCAAGTATGATAGACGTATTGTACTTGGGAATTGGTTCACCTGCTTGTGCATTGTAAATTTTTTTTTATTAAAGCTATGGTGAATGTTTCTTTATCCTTTTTTTTTTTTTTTTTTTTTTTTTTTTTTTTTTTTTTTTTTTTTTTTTTTTTTTTTTTTTTTTTTTTTTTTTTTTTTTTTTTTTTTTTTTTTTTTTTTTTTTTTTTTTTTTTTTTTTTTTTTTTTTTTTTTTTTTTTTTTTTTTTTTTTTTTTTTTTTTTTTTTTTTTTTTTTTTTTTTTTTTTTTTTTTTTTTTTTTTTTTTTTTTTTTTTTTTTTTTTTTTTTTTTTTTTTTTTTTTTTTTTTTTTTTTTTTTTTTTTTTTTTTTTTTTTTTTTTTTTTTTTTTTTTTTTTTTTTTTTTTTTTTTTTTTTTTTTTTTTTTTTTTTTTTTTTTTTTTTTTTTTTTTTTTTTTTTTTTTTTTTTTTTTTTTTTTTTTTTTTTTTTTTTTTTTTTTTTTTTTTTTTTTTTTTTTTTTTTTTTTTTTTTTTTTTTTTTTTTTTTTTTTTTTTTTTTTTTTTTTTTTTTTTTTTTTTTTTTTTTTTTTTTTTTTTTTTTTTTTTTTTTTTTTTTTTTTTTTTTTTTTTTTTTTTTTTTTTTTTTTTTTTTTTTTTTTTTTTTTTTTTTTTTTTTTTTTTTTTTTTTTTTTTTTTTTTTTTTTTTTTTTTTTTTTTTTTTTTTTTTTTTTTTTTTTTTTTTTTTTTTTTTTTTTTTTTTTTTTTTTTTTTTTTTTTTTTTTTTTTTTTTGGAATGGATATGCAACGAGGTTTACTTGCAAACCTATGCACTCACCAACTACGTTTTTCGTAGTTGACACTTTTTCTTCATGCTTTTCAGGAATTAGCGTAAGCTTTGAGGGATTATATGCATCATGATTATTTGCATTGCACTTGGGAGTCAAAGATCAAACCTTGTGACGGGCAATGGAATCCGCCCTGATCATTGTAGTATACCATCTCATGTATTTGTTATTTGTTTCGTGGACTCAATATCCAAGTATGATAGACGTATTGTACTTGGGAATTGGTTCACCTGCTTGTGCATTGTAAATTTTTTTTTATCAAATAAAGCTATGGTGAATGTTATCTATTATCCTTCGTTTTGAATACTCGACTTTCTATACATCTCATCGTTCCGCCTTAGTTGGGGTGTTACATGAGCCAATAGCTGGTCAGATTGATCTGAACCAGGACATAACTGACCAAACTGTTGGGCCACCTCCAGTTTGGAATGAAGTTGAGTCACCCATGTCAGATATCAATTTTGATACTGATGTGAACATTTTTGGTGAAGACTTGATAATGGAAGAGGAAAATTCTTCAGTTCCACCGCCAACTTCTAGTCAGGTTGACACTTCAGTCATTCCACCTTCTCCTTCAAATGAAATGCCACCACCTCCACCAGAATCAACAAATGCACCACCACCATCACCACCACCTTCAATTCCTCTAAACACTCCATATTTCAACCCAACACCCCTTTCAGTTTCACCATTTCAACAATCACAAATTACACCAAGTGAGACTCCACTAAGTGTCATCAACTTTCCACCTTCCAGTGCGCTTGACTCTACTGTAATAGCATCTGAAACATCAACTGAAAGAGTCGAGGCACCAGTCTCATTGGTGACCAGAACTGTCACTGGTCCTTCTCCTCCAGCAGTTGGTCTCTCTACTTCTTCTTCTGCCGAGGTCCAAGGCCTTTTAAATAAGGTGGCGGACCTGGAGAGATCACTGCAATCCTCTTCCCATGTTATCTTTGACTCTAAAGCCTTAATTTCTAACAATCTCAAGTCAGAGATGAATTTATTTGCAGGAAATGAGAAGCTGGTGTTTGATAAGCTGAATGAACTGGTACTGGCCACCAACAATCATTCTGAAAATATCAAAGTGGCAGTCCAGGGCTTGAAGGAAAAGATTCTGACTTCTGTTCAGACTGCAGTTAAAAATGCAACTGAACAACCTCTGGCAGGTCTGAAAGAAGAAGTTCAGAAGTTGACTAGATCAGTTGGAAATCTGGAAAACCGGCCAACTCTTGACCAGAGCACCATCATCAGTAATATCAGTGATGAAACTGCCAGAAAACTGAAGGCTATGATTATGAAAGAAATATCTAATGGGGTCTCTGAGTCTATTATCAGAAATTTACAAGAAGAGTTGCAGCCCAAGGTTGTTGATTTAGTTGAAAAAGCACTACCCAAGGACTTACCTACTGAAATGATAAAATTGCAAAAGGAAGTCCAAGGGTTGAAAACTGAATTCTCCAAGTTTTCTCCAGTAGCAGGTCACACCTTTGGTTCTACTGACAGACAAATGCTTGAAGGGTTGTGGAATCAACACTAAGAACAAATTGGTGTTTATTCCAAGGGGGAAGGATCAACCATTTTTCCTGGTGCATCTGTCATGTTTGCTGCTGGGAAACTTAAAGAAAAGAAAATGGAAGTGTTAAAGAAAGTGACTGGTACTGATGCCAGTACACAAGAAGCCTTTGGTACTGTTGCCAATGTGCAAGAGGAAGAGGTCACTGGTACTGATGCCAGTGAGCCTCAGTTTGAAGAATTCCCAGATATCACAACAACAATGAAAAGACTGAAAAGAAAGAAGCATGTGGTATCTGGAGGTGAAATTGAAGAGACCACTGAAGGTTCTCCAGATTTTCCAACTGTTGATGAAGATACTTCAAAGAGACTGGAGTAACAGGGCATCATGATTGATATATTCAAAAGAACTCAGAAGGATGAACTGCTGGCCCATAAAAGGGAGATGGCAAAAATGGGGACTCTTGATTCTTACAATGCTGGCAGATTAGGTGTACATGTTGATGTTTATAAAAGAATGAAGGAAGACCCCAGAGTTCACTCATGCCTTGAAGCAATGGATGATGTCTATGTTCGCTCCATGTATTCACAAGACGAGCAACAGTTTGATGTTGAAACTTATTGTTTGAGTGTGCAAGAGTTGATTGCTCATAGGAAGGAGGAACTGGTAAACCTTCAAAAACAAGTCAGAACAAATGCTGCAGCTCTAGAGAATGAATACAGAAAGAAAATGAAAGGTGTGCCCAGACTCCCATTATGAATTAGGGTTCTTGAGTAAATAAATTGGGGATTTTGAATTGAGGGTTTATATTCTGAATATATGATGTAAATATCATGTAAAAATGTATATATATCAATCTTGTGTGCTGGAAGTCAATGTGTTGAATGTTAAAACAAAAGTTTTGATGAATGGTAGCAAGAACAAAACTGGACAGATTCTGTCTCTGTTTTTGCAACGTGTAAAACACCCCTATGACAGAATTTTCACTTGTTGAGTCCTAAAAAGAAAATGTAGGTTATTGTGTTAACTCGAAAGGCCCACTGGAATGAGTTTAAAAGGTGGAGTAGAACTCGAGTTATGAATTTTTGAAGTCAGTGTGGTCATTCTGAAATTTCAGCAAAAACGATTCTGTCTCAGTTTTTAAAACGAGTGAAACACCCTTATACGTGTCAAATCTTGTGTTGGTCACTGAAGATAAAATGTACCTAAATGTGTTAAGTTGAAGTGGCCACTGGAATGAGGTCAAAATATGGTGTAGAACTCAAGTTATGGTCATTTAAAGTCGGTAAGGTCAAATCTGTTTTGTCAGTAAGAACAGCAACTGTTTGTGTTTTTAAAACGACCAGAAGTCACTCTTGAGGGATAATTAACATGTTGATCACTAAAGATAAAATGTACCTAAGTGTGTTAACTAAGGCCACTGGAATGAGTTTAAAAGGTGGAGTAGAACTCGAGTTATGAATTTTTGAAGTCAGTGTGGTCATTCTGAAATTTCAGCAAAAACGATTCTGTCTCAGTTTTTAAAACGACCAGAAGTCACTCTTGAGGGATAATTAACATGTTGATCACTAAAGATAAAATGTACCTAAGTGTGTTAACTAAATTTGGCCACTGGAATCAAGTAAAAAGAGTGAGTAGAACTTGAGTTATGCTCGTTTGAAGGCAACCTAGTCAAATATAAAAATAGGGATTTTGTTATAAAAGTGAGTTTGCATTATGATAATGATATAAGAGATACATGTTGTGTGAACCAACCCAAGATTTGTATGAGATTTGTAAATGATGGGTTGGGTGTTGAAATGCTAGTGATTATGGCTAGACGGTCTAGTATGTGATTGATGATCCTATATGCGTTTGTGATTTGTTGCTAGGTTGAAGCATACATGTTTTGTGTTCATGCGGTCTTCTTGATTTATGATTTTGGTTGTCGCGGAGGAGGTGAGTGTATATGCATATGATCATGTTCTTGTTATTAGGGGTCATAGGTGGGTAAATTCCTATGACCAATTTGTTGTAAGAGCTAGTAGGTGGGTAAATTCCTACTAGCCAAATTGTGATTAAGAGTTAGTAGGTGGGTAAATTCCTACTAACCAATTTGTGATTAAGAGTTAGTAGGTGGGTAAATTCCTACTAACCAAATTGTGATTAAGAGTTAGTAGGTGGGTAAATTCCTACTAGCCAAATTGTGATTAAGAGTTAGTAGGTGGGTAAATTCCTACTAGCCAAATTGTGATTAAGAGTTAGTAGGTGGGTAAATTCCTACTAACCAATTTGTTGTAAGAGTTAGTAGGTGGGTAAATTCCTACTAACCAATTTGTTGTAAGAGCTAGTAGGTGGGTAAATTCCTACTAGCCAAATTGTGATTAAGAGTTAGTAGGTGGGTAAATTCCTACTAACCAATTTGTTGTAAGAGTTAGTAGGTGGGTAAATTCCTACTAACCAATTTGTTGTAAGAGCTAGTAGGTGGGTAAATTCCTACTAGCCAAATTGTGATTAAGAGTTAGTAGGTGGGTAAATTCCTACTAGCCAAATTGTGATTAAGAGTTAGTAGGTGGGTAAATTCCTACTAACCAATTTGTTGTAAGAGTTAGTAGGTGGGTAAATTCCTACTAACCAATTTGTTGTAAGAGTTAGTAGGTGGGTAAATTCCTACTAACCAATTTGTTGTAAGAGTTAGTAGGTGGGTAAATTCCTACTAGCCAAATTGTGATTAAGAGTTAGTAGGTGGGTAAATTCCTACTAACCAAATTGTGATTAAGAGTTAGTAGGTGGGTAAATTCCTACTAACCAAATTGTGATTAAGAGTTAGTAGGTGGGTAAATTCCTACTAGCCAAATTGTGATTAAGAGTTAGTAGGTGGGTAAATTCCTACTAACCAATTTGTTGTAAGAGCTAGTAGGTGGGTAAATTCCTACTAGCCAAATTGTGATTAAGAGTTAGTAGGTGGGTAAATTCCTACTAACCAAATTGTGATTAAGAGCTAGTAGGTGGGTAAATTCCTACTAGCCAAATTGTGATTAAGAGTTAGTAGGTGGGTAAATTCCTACTAACCAATTTGTTGTAAGAGTTAGTAGGTGGGTAAATTCCTACTAACCAATTTGTTGTAAGAGTTAGTAGGTGGGTAAATTCCTACTAGCCAAATTGTGATTAAGAGTTAGTAGGTGGGTAAATTCCTACTAACCAATTTGTTGTAAGAGTTAGTAGGTGGGTAAATTCCTACTAGCCAAATTGTGATTAAGAGTTAGTAGGTGGGTAAATTCCTACTAACCAATTTGTTGTAAGAGCTAGTAGGTGGGTAAATTCCTACTAGCCAAATTGTGATTAAGAGTTAGTAGGTGGGTAAATTCCTACTAGCCAAATTGTGATTAAGAGTTAGTAGGTGGGTAAATTCCTACTAACCAATTTGTTGTAAGAGCTAGTAGGTGGGTAAATTCCTACTAGCCAAATTGTGATTAAGAGTTAGTAGGTGGGTAAATTCCTACTAGCCAAATTGTGATTAAGAGTTAGTAGGTGGGTAAATTCCTACTAACCAATTTGTTGTAAGAGCTAGTAGGTGGGTAAATTCCTACTAACCAATTTGTTGTAAGAGCTAGTAGGTGGGTAAATTCCTACTAGCCAAATTGTGATTAAGAGTTAGTAGGTGGGTAAATTCCTACTAACCAATTTGTTGTAAGAGCTAGTAGGTGGGTAAATTCCTACTAGCCAAATTGTGATTAAGAGTTAGTAGGTGGGTAAATTCCTACTAACCAATTTGTTGTAAGAGTTAGTAGGTGGGTAAATTCCTACTAGCCAAATTGTGATTAAGAGTTAGTAGGTGGGTAAATTCCTACTAACCAAATTGTGATTAAGAGTTAGTAGGTGGGTAAATTCCTACTAGCCAAATTGTGATTAAGAGTTAGTAGGTGGGTAAATTCCTACTAACCAAATTGTGATTAAGAGCTAGTAGGTGGGTAAATTCCTACTAGCCAAATTGTGATTAAGAGTTAGTAGGTGGGTAAATTCCTACTAACCAATTTGTTGTAAGAGTTAGTAGGTGGGTAAATTCCTACTAACCAATTTGTTGTAAGAGCTAGTAGGTGGGTAAATTCCTACTAGCCAAATTGTGATTAAGAGTTAGTAGGTGGGTAAATTCCTACTAACCAATTTGTTGTAAGAGTTAGTAGGTGGGTAAATTCCTACTAGCCAAATTGTGATTAAGAGTTAGTAGGTGGGTAAATTCCTACTAGCCAAATTGTGATTAAGAGTTAGTAGGTGGGTAAATTCCTACTAGCCAAATTGTGATTAAGAGTTAGTAGGTGGGTAAATTCCTACTAACCAATTTGTTGTAAGAGTTAGTAAACCCGTTAAATATGAAAGTATGTTAGTATGAAGCTATAGGATTGGAGACCTTGCTTGGCAATGTGATTTTATTTATAGCTTTGCTTGTTGATTTGTAGGTTTGATAGAAAAGCTTGCATGACTAAATGGTTTGTTGAGCGGTAATGATTGAAAATTTGGAATTGATTTCTGAGTTTAATATGTCATGTGATGAATGTAAAGAAATGAGAATGATAACAACATGGAAAACGTGGAATGTATGCTAATGTGTATTTGCTTGTTTATATGCGAATGTGATAGAGCATAAGTTTTGCTTGAATAATCGGTTATGAGGTCGTAAAAGCAAAATTTTGAAATGATTTATAAGTTTAAGAGATGGTTTGTCGCTTATAAAGAAAAAGTATGTTGAATAATTGATGAATGTTGGATGTATGCAAATGAGTTGTGATATTATTTGGTGTAAGACCATTGGGTAGTGAGACCTATGGCATCGTATTATCTGGTGTAAGACCATTGGGTAGTGAGACCCGTGGCATCATTATTGTGGTGAAAGACCATACGCGGTATGACAATGAAAAGTAATTGCGTAGTAACTTGTCTAAACGGGTAGTTTAATGTGAAGGATGCATGTTACATGTTAGTATAAGGTCATAGAGACTTGGACTTCAATTATGTTTGGTTTTTGGTTTGGTTTCTAACCGAAACCGAATTATATATTTGATTTTTGGTTTGGTTATGGGTATATGATAATGAATTTGGTTAAACTGAAAAAACCGAATAACTTATATTATTATTATGTATTTCTTAAAAATATTTAATACTTATTTTTATATGAAGGATCAATATTAATGTACTTCTTACATTTATGTCTATCTATTTATTATATTCACCTTTTTTGTAAAGATTAGAAAAAATTGGATGTAAAAACAAGGAAGAACTTAAAATCGAAGATTGAATAATTTTTAATAACTATGACAAACAAAAGTTTATATTTTTCAATACTTTAAAAGACAAGTTTATTTTGCGATAATTATGTTACTTATTTTTCCATTCTCTGCATGAAGTCCAAATTAACTACTTTGGTGAAAATTGGAATTATGAATATTTTGACGAATACGACTTAGACATATATGATGAATTTGTGTTTTCTCTATTTGGTTTATTCGGTTATAAACCGAAACCGAATCGAATTCTAATTATGTTTTCGGTTTGGTTTTTATATTTTTGACTTAGGTTTTGGTTTTAAAAAATAAAAATAAAAAAACCGAAAACCCCGAACCAAATAAACCGAATAACCGAAAACTGAACCGATGAACACTCCTACTATACTTCATATAATATCTTCAAATTTGTTAACAATATCTTCAATATATGAGAAAGGATCGTATAGCAAGAAGATGAGGGGAAATCTAATTTTCTTAAAGATTATGAACAAAAAGGTGGAGTACAGTAAATATACAGCCGGGTTATAAAGATGAGGGAATTCTATTTTGTGAAAGATTAATAG
>CM067173.1:18140784-18190784 GCA_034093135.1 Erigeron breviscapus
TTTAATAGACGACGTGAAGTTTTAAACACACTAAAGCAACTAAGTTCGTTTGTGACATATACTAAACGAATATAGAGCAATATAAGGCTGATTATACTCTTGTAATTAGCAATATAATAGATAACTAATCAAACAGTTATCTCGTGATGATTCCGCACTCACGACATAACCATAGACGATCTTGAGAGCGATCCATAGCTATCGAGGGACTCACAGAATGATCCTTTTCCTTGTTGAGTTTGTTGTTGTGGCTGACTCTGAAAGTTATCCCTTTGCCACCTATTTCCTGAAAAACGAGAGTTATTAGTAGGAAAAGAAGAGTTATAAGTAGGATTACCTGAAGAACGGTTCTGGAAACCGGTATTGCGCGGGTAGCTCCCTTGTTGTTGATTCTGGATGTAACTCACATCTTCGGGTCCCCGATTGGGACACTCATCGGAATAATGCATATCACCACAATGATCACATCCATCGGCTACTACCTTAACATCCCTCTCAATTGCTCCAAACCGATTCTCTTGCATAGCAAATCCCTTTTCCATGCGCTCAGATAGCGCTCTAATCTCTCCAATCATCCCAGAATCATGACTAGCTTCAACCTTTGCAACCCTACCTTGGCTAGTACCTTTCTTTAACCTTCTCTCATTCTTCAAGAATCTATCATCATCCATATTCGCATTGTCCTTTGCCATGGACTCCAAAATTTCAAAACCTTCATTTGGTGTGATCTTGTTGAAACCACCCCCAAAAGCATATCCTAACTCCCACTTAGACTTCTTATCTAGGCCATCAAAGAAAAGCTCAACATATTGCTCCTTAGTCATGTTATGGCCCGGACAATTCTCAACATCTCCTTAAACCGAATCCATGCATCCACCACATCTTCATCTTCATCTTGGTCAAAGGACCTAATCAAATTCTCCAACTTCCTTTGAGTTCTAAGTGAATAAAACTCACCAATGAAAGCTTGCTTGAGTTGGTCCCAAGTTGTGATGGAATTTTCCGGAAGATCATTAAACCAATCTAGAGCATCCCCGGTAATGGACATGGGAAATGTTTCAAGCTTAACGGCATCCATTTGGTTTTACCCATATTGGTATAACCGTGCCAACTTTTCAAACCTTTCCAAGTGTTGGTATGGATCCCATTTCCTTTTACCATCAAACTGTTGCTCCTCAATGCTTTTAAGATGATTACCTTTCAGATTGAAATCATGAGCAATGGCTGGAGGTCTTATAGGACTACCACGGTTGGCAGGAATAGTACGGACCCTCTCACCATAACTTATATCATTCGGATCCCTTTCTTCATCTCCCATTTCCTCTTCTAACTTAACTTCTAAATTGAAAAACTCGTCCAAATAGAACCCTTCCTCGTCCGAATCAGGAGTGGGTCTAGCAATAGGTGAGAATGGTGTAGGTGTAGTGAAGTTAAACCGACGTCTTGTTGGTGTTCTCAAAGGACTATTTAGAGGTAAACCCGAAGACCGCAAGTTCATCAACTAAAGTAGACCTGCAAAACACAACTAACCAAACACGTCAACTGCACCTGTGATAAGAAAAGAAAAACTAAACTATTAAAGCAAATAACTTCCTCACGCGTGAGGAAGGATCAAACCACTAAATTAACAACTAAAACGGCACACAATCCCCGGCAGCGGCGCCAAAAACTTGATGTGCTAAATCGAGTTTAAAATTTAAAACTAGAAGTACCTCGAAACTCACTACTACACACTATCGGGCAGTGGACCCGATCGTATGCAATATAGTTACAAAGTAAGTCCAGTTCGTTCACGGGGATTGGTTTGAATCAATTGTCTAATAAAGTAGTTTGGAAAACAGGGTGGAACACTTTGAATCTCACTTTGACAATTAAATTAAAGTAAATTTAAAAGACAAACACTTAAAAGTAAAGAAAAGCTTCAAACAATAATAGTAAAGATCATCCACCTTGACTTCGCTAGACTTCAAACATGATTGCATTCAATTAAGACCAAATTCATTAGAGTTGACAAGATAATCGTGAAAGGATAAAATGCTCGCGTGGTACCACCAACCGCTCACATCACCCAAACACCTAAGTTGCTAGTTTAATTACCCAAGCCGGTACCACCAATGCCTAGACAACCTTACCAACAATTAGTTTACTTGATTATCCAATTAACAATTGTGCCTATGTGAATTAAAACGTGGTACCACCAACCATTTCTAAACACGTTGACAAAATGATTCCTTTTATTAAAATGACATTCACTATCATACCATGAACTAGTGATAATTGCTCATAGACAAGCAACCGTTTGAAAATCACATATGTATCCAACTAGTACCACTAACGAAGAATACACATGCCACCAATATCATAATAATTTATATAAAGGAATTAAATCATCAAGATCTCGACACAACGATAATTGAAATCAACTCTTTGAATTAAAACATATAGCAATCACATCATTCGTCTAGTTTCATCAAGGTGGATATTAAAAGATTAGCCACTCATGATTAAATTGAAATAACAATCAAAATATAGGAAGAACATGATGTACCAATCGTTTGAGAAATAGAAATTGCAAAACAATAAAATAGATACGATCTAAGTGGGTGCACGTGAATCTTCAATGAATCGGAAGATGATGAAATCTTGATTCGATCCTTGAAGGTGTTCCCTGAAGTGCAGCTCTTAGAAAGAAAACTTGATACTTTGGGAATTAGGTTTTGTTTTCTATTTATACCCCCCCAAATCTGATGCAAAAGCTGCCCAAAACCTATCAGCCCGTCACCCCACTGCGGCGCAGTGGGCGAGTGATGCCCCCACTGCGGCGCAGTGGTTATCCCCTGGTCACTGGGTCGTTTGTCTTCAGTTTGACTGCGGCGCAGTGGGCATATGAACTCCCCACTGCGGCGCAGTCTAATTCCACTGGACTGGTCGTTCAATTTCATCATAACTGCTGGCGCAGTGGGCCTTGGTCACCCCCACTGCGGCGCAGTCCAAAAGCTCTGGTCCGGCCAACATTTCTTCAACTTGAAAACTTGCCAAAATATTCTATCTCCTCCAATTAAACAACTCTCGATCTCACGAATCAACTTCTTGGCCAAAAATCAACCGAAAATTCAACAAATGAGCGCGTAACCTGCTAAGATCCTGAAAACACTAACAAACACCATAAACGTGCCAAATGCATACAAAATCAACATAAAACACTTAATAAAAAGGCCAATAATGATGTGGGCGATAGGTCTAAATTGGTCACATCACAGATACTCATTACAAACTACAAATAAATGATAATTATTGACCTCCGCATGAATACTCATTAGAGTGTCGTTGGAGAATGACTACCCATAAGCCTTCAAAGGATTAGAAGACTGTTTGATCCGGAATGAGCGTAAGGTAGTTCTAACAGTAATGCAAAATAAATTGTTTATGGGTAGTGCTTGGTAAATACTAGGGGTTAAGTTTTTTGGTGTATTTGTGTGAGCAAACACTGACAAACTACTTTGGTGAAGGAAGGCCATGTTTTTGATTAATTGTATGTATATTTGTTACAACACATGAACAGCTATCTTTATAATGTTCAGAAAACAGGCAGATGGTCAACAAAGACAAGCCTATTTTATGCTGTGATCACGCAGTGGATATTACCTATCCCCTTATATGTCATTTACGATGTTTTGGGCCAAGTTTTTTCACTTATACACCATTTTAATTACTGTTAGAGTAGCCTTCCTCCATATTTTGCATTTAGAATGTTACAGTATAGACATGGACGGAGTCAGAAATTTGTTTTTGCGAGTAGGCAAACCTAAAAATCGTTTATACCTTATTAAATAGTTTATATATAATAATATATAATTTCTTTCTCAAAATGGGTTTTTACCCAATAGAGTGTGAGAAGAACCACTTCACTTTCTCATATATGTATCAAATATATGATATATTTTATAAAACTATCAGCTTGTACATATTGACTATTATTATTATTATTATTATTTGAGGTTAGTTTATATTATTAACTAGTATTTTTACCCGTGCGTTGTCCCGGGTGAAAAATAAAACTCTAGTGACAAAAGTTTTTACATTAAGCCGAAAAACGAAATTTGCGTGGCAAAAGTTAAGAAAGCAAAAGTTGTGGTCAAAAGTAAAGAAAATAAAATTTTGGTAACAAAATTTAGAAACCAAAAGTTATGTGGTAAAGGACTTAAAAAACACAAAGTTATGTGAGAAAAATTAGAAAAGTTAAGAAACTTAAACTTGAAAACAAATTTTGTGTGGCGAAAGTTTAAAAAACAAAAGTTATTTGGCAAAAAGTAAAAGAGGAAATGTAATAAAAAAAAACTTTTTAGTGGCGAAAGTTTAAATAGTAAAAGTTATGTGGTAAAAATAAGAAAGAAATAAACTTTTAATGGGAAAAACTTAGAAACCAAAAGTTATGTGGCAAAAAGTAAGTAAAGCAAAACTTTTAAACTTGAAAATAAACTGCGTTAAATACCCTTTTATAACTAGCGTTAGTTATCCAAACAACACCTTACGGGCGTTAAGGCCGTTAATTTTGTTGGTTGTGCAGTAGCAACTTGTACCTCATGCATTGTTTAAAAAGTAATAAAGTCATGTGGTAAAAATAAGAAAGAAAAAAAACTTTTGATGGGAAAAGCTTAAAAACCAAAAGTTATGTGGCAAAAAGTAACTAAATCAAAACTTTAGTGGCAAATATTAAAATACTTAAAGTTGAAAAGAAACTCCGTTAAATACTCTTTTGAAACTACCGTTAGTTATTCAAGCAACACTTAACGGTCATTAAATCTGACTTAACGGTCGTTAAGTCCGTTAGTTTTGTTGGTTGTGCTATTGCAAGTTGTACCTCATGCATGAGGGGGTGTACTTTTAGCTACAGTAACACCCCCTCAGCCGACATTACAATTTAGTGTTATATATAATTATTTGAAATAATATTTTAACATACAACCGTATTATTAATGTACTACTTTATTTACCCTGTCCATGACGCATATGCTTTCAAAGCTAACGCCGCCAATCGGCCGCTTGGACCACTTTGCATCTAAAACTATTTGTTTGTTAAAAAAAAAGAGTTGATTGCAAGATTGGTCCTGTGGTTTGTCCATTTAAACAATGTGGTTCCCTTTTTGAAAATCGTTGTAATGGTAGTCTCTATTTTGAGATTTTTTTGCAAGATTGGTCCATTTTTAATGGAACCATTAGCGGGTGTTGTCAAGTCTTCAAGTGGCCATCACGTGCAAGGGCAATATCGTCATTTCATACAACACTTAAGGGACCTCCATGCTAGTAAACTCGAAAAAGGACCCTCATTGCAAAAATGGAAAAACCACAGGGATCAACCTTGCTATTAACATCTTAAGATATTTTTTGATTATTTTTTTTTGAACAGCAGTGGTGATTGGACTCAGCGGCATTGCCTCTTCATCGTCCGGTAGAGATCGACCACGTCACCAGCACAGTCAATCCGAGGTAATTCAAGATTGGAACATACAATGGTTCCTAATTAGTAAGTTTATGTATACTTAAATATTTTAATAATGAGATGTGACTTGTATAAATATTTTTTATTTTTATTTTTGAAAACTAATTGATATATAAACTTTTATTATTATTTAAGGTTAAGAACTAAGATATTACATGTTAAGAATTTGATCACAAACTTGTTCAAATAGTATAAATGTTATATATGATATTTTAGTTTTATATGTAACATATTAAACATTTATGGAGTTGGTGGATTAATAATTATTAATGAATAAATATATGTGTAAGTTTATTTTAATATAGATGGTAACAATTTTATTTTTTTTGATATATCAAGTAATATAGTTTGTATTTTTAGGACGTGGATATAAATTATTATATATGTAAATTGTATTACCATCATCAATTAAAATATTTATAAGTTTTAGAATATTTTTTTGGTGGAAATATGGTTTAGTAATTTAATTATTAATAATCATGAAAATTTAAAAAGTGTTAATAATTAGTTAAGTATTTAGTAAGATGTATTCTTTTAAAAACATTAAGTGTAATTTAGTAATGGATTACAAAAAAATGTAAATTAATAAGACTTTTTCTACAACTATTATTAATAGGTTTGTGACCTATTAGTAAGGTCTTAGAGTTTGCGGAAATCAACCAGGGTTCAAATCTCACTTCTTACATTTATAGGAGTGGATTAAAGCGAGGTTTTTCGAGAGTCCTGGGTTTCATCCAGCCATGCGTGGTTCAAGCTCCGCATACTGCCCAATTAGATGTCATGTGGTGTCTCGAATGCTAACTACATATTAAATACTAACTTGTTAAAAATATATAATATGATTTTTTGTGGTTCCATATTTTCTAATTATAATTTTAGTTATGATACATGCAAATATAATCTTAGGGGTTAATTTAGCTTTTTAATTGGTTAATAAGTTATTAGATCAGTAATTTTTTAGTATATATAAAGAAAAGATAAAGATTAATGATTATATGTGTTATTAAGAGTTAATTGCAAGATTGGATATGTTCATTTTAGCAATGAGGGTCTCTTTTTTAATTCATTAGCAATTATAGTACCTTCTATATTGTGTGACAAAACAATATTGCCCCTACACGTTATGGCCACGTGCAGACTTCACATCCGCTAACGATCCTGTGAAAAGGGACTAATCTTGTAAAAAATTTCAAAATAGGGACCCCCATTGCAACGATACTCGAAAAAGGACTCCCATTGCTAAAATGTGCAAACCAAAGGGATCAATCTTACAATTAACTCAAATAAAATTTGTATATATTTGCTGGGTCCATAATTTTTCATTTTAGTTATACATTATGATATAAACAAATTATAATTCTTTTTTTAATAGTTATTCGGTATTCACTACAACAATTTTGTCGTTTGTACGCACTTTTTCTACGTGCTTTTAAAATGCGTAAAATTTTGTTAAGTTGTTCGCACATAAAATGTGTACAAATAGTCCACATTAAAAAGTGCGAAAAAAGTTACTAGTTTCACATCTAAAAGTGTGAAGAAAAATGTGTACACACTAATGTGTGTATAATATTAGATTTGTACGCGCTTTTATATGTAAAGATCATTTCTTCGCGAGTGATTTCTACGCACTTAAAAATCATTTTTTCGCGGGTGATTTCTATACAAGTGCGTAGAAAGCACTCACGGATAAATGATCTCCACACTTATAAGTGCATAAAGTATAAAATTTGTACACACTTATTAGTGTGAACATTTTTTTTCACACTTTTAAATGTGAAACTTGTAACTTTTTTCGCACTTTTTAATGTGACTATTTGTACACATTTTTAAGTGCGAACACTTAACAAAATTTTACGCACTTTTCAAAATTGTGTAAAATAAATTGTGTAGAATTGACTAATTTGTTGTAGTGATTAGATATCAAGGGACACCTTTCCTTATAATAATGAAGCCCTACATGTACTCTAGACTACAAGATGTAGATCATGATCCGTTAAAGGCGATTCAAAGGAAAATCCCAGAGACGTTAATCCATAGAGTCGAACCCATGATTTAGGTAAAACTAGAGATATTACAGCCAATTGATCTACTTGAAAATTGTTGGGAAAAATATTTATGAATTAAATAATGAAATTATTATTTTTTCTCGAGTTAGAAAACTACAAAGTGTAAAAAATATATTTTAAATAAGTACTTAGTGACATTTATTTATTACAGAAAGCTGAAAATTATAATTTAGTGACAGATAAAAATGTAAATTAGTGAAAAAAATTCTTATGATCATTAATATAATTAATAACTAAATTTTTCATGTCCATTATTTTCTAATTTAACTTTAGTTATGATTTTTTTTAGTCAATGAAAATTTTTAATTGATCAATAATTGATTAGACTAATACTTTCATCTGTTGGTCGTATATATATATAAAGATAAAGATAAAGATAAAGATAAAGATCATGACAAGTTGTAGACCACTTTCAATATTTTGATCAACTTTATTATGTGTTCTTTTATATATATATTTATTTCAAATGCATGCTCAGCTATGTTTTATTTATATTTTTTTGAATAGTAAATTATCTTACTTTTAAACTAATTTGATCGTATAGGATGATGAAATAAAACTTCATGAAAATACTCAAATATCCATTTCAATTGATCAATAATTGATTAGACTAATACTTTCATCTGTTGGTCGTACTGACTTTATTTGTTATTTACTTCATTTTTCTAATATTCAAAAAAGTTTATTATCTAATTGATTATGATGGCCTTTGTTACATTATAAATGAGTTTTTCAGTATCAGTTTAGCTAGTGTTTAATAATTAGAGGGTGTAAAGTGTAATATCGTGAGTTAGTTTGTTAGAATGACAGGAACGATTAAATAAGTGTAATAACAAGTAATGAGAAGGTTAAGCTTGATTTTGATATATAATTTCTCTTCTTTCTCTCAATTACAATTTCTATTATATCATCTTTTTATCTACATATCTACTCGGTGATGATTTTTATCTATTTTGCAAGGTACGTTTATCTTTCATTTAACTTCGTACACATGATTTTGAGCCTTTTTCAGTTAAAACTTTTTAGGTTCATTTAAATCTGGTATAGTCAATTGACCACCTAGATTTCACCCTAAAATGGTTTCAAGCTCTGTGTTCTACTTAATCTCTATATATAGTAAAGGAGACTAAAGGTTGCATCACTAAATCTGATGTGGCAATCAGTTAAGATGTCAACGTCGATTTATACACACACTCGCCTATGTCATGTGTGTTTTTTCGTATATACGGTTTACAAGATCTTTATTAGATATCTTGCAGGTAATATCAGTTTTATATTTGTTGTCAGTGGGGTCACTCGGTTATCTTTCCTTCTATATATATTGCTTTTCTATTCAGAGTTTCTCATGGTTTTTCTTTCTTTATCTTTCCTTCTATATTCTATATATATTGCATTTGAATTGAGAGTTTCTCATGTTTTTATATTTCTTCTTTTTGGTGTATTAGGTGTACTCGGAAATGCTCATTTGTTCTTCTCTTCTTGCCTTTTTCTTGTTCGGTTCTTCTCCTCGTTCTCTCACAACATTTAACAATCAGTTTCAGTTTTATCAGGTTATCCCCTTATCTTTCCTTTTATATATATTGCTTTTCAATTTAGAGTTTCAAATGGTTGGTCTCTTTTTTTTTGTATTTCTCTTGTTCTTTTTTGTGTATTAGGTGTACTGGGAAATGCTGGTTCCTAAATTATAACATCTGGAGGATATGCTCTTTACAAAATCGATCACTTGTTGTTTCGTTGTAGCAGGAAAATCGTGGTTTCAATGATCAAAGAGAAAAGAATTTGCAACTTGGTGTAGTACTTATATATATGCAGTTGAGTTGATATAGAAGAATCAAGGATTATGTTTGATTTTGTACACTCTTTTAAGATATTGAATAACAAACTTTGTTTACATCTTGATGAAATATAATATTTGCTTATTATTTGTACAAGCTTTTGAAAAGGTTATTATACTTTAATCTACCGTAACTATACCACTAAATCTTATAACATTCAAAATGAATTGGATGTCAAATATTGTGCTAAGCTAATCAGCCTAGCCTAATATTTCTAAATTGTTCATCGGCCTAATCTGACTTTGTACCCACTTGAAATCGTGAATAACAATAAATATAATACCTAAAACTGACTTCACCAATCAGCCTGCCACTTTTTCTTGTCATCCTATTCGAGCAAGTTGAATTCGATCAGGTTAAAAGTTTAACATTTTTGTGTGATTTTTGGTTTTTATATTATATCAGTTAAAAATATACCTCTAACTGTCTTCACCAATCAGCCTGGCATTGTCTCTTGTCATCCTATTCGATTTAATTTAATTCGATCAGCTTGGACACCTATGAGTTATATAATTTTTCGAAAATATATCTAGGATTGTTAAACAATTCGAACATAATATTCGAAAATATTATATAATTAAAATTTGAAATCTATGCACGTAAATCTTGAAATATTCTTTTCATTTAAAATTATCTCAGTGAATCTTCAAAGATCTTTTCTGATTTTTTTATTATACTGGTAAATCTTATACTGTAACATAATTTAAAATTTGAATTCGAAAATTAAAATTGAAAGAAGTTTTGAATTTAAATTGTGTCCGCAAATCTACGATTTTCAAAAATTTAAAAAACTTTGCCAAACTATAACAACCAATTTCTAGCCGACATGTGTCCAGTGGTTTTGATTTTTTAATCTCCAACAAATAGAAATAGTCGCAATACGCAATTTATGTCTTCTATTTAATAATGTGTTGTTTTTTATTTTCCTGTTTTTAAATATAACTGTATTGTTGTTATTTTTATCTTTTTTATGTAATTTTTAACGGTTTAATTTTACGATTTAGTGAATTTAAAATTATTTATGGTCCTATGCATGTTTTTTTGTCGATTGGCTTTTACTAATTACCTTAAGTGGGGATCCTATATAGGGTATAGAAACCTTAAAAAGCCAAATTTGGTTATATGTTATTTTTTGTTGATTGGCTTTGTAAGTCCCAACTCAATAGATGGTACTACTGAAGACACCTCTATGTAGATGGTGGAGTTACTTTGCAATATATGCACTGAACTGGAGACGACCAGTTGCAGTGTGTATATACCAAGTTCTAGATAGATTACTTATTAAGTGACAATAAGTAAAGAACAATGCAATAATACAAATAACTTGTAAGATAAATTGGTGAGACAATATGTAATTTTCAAGTGTAATTTATTTATTAATGTTAAATAAATTACATGGTTGTTGCGGAACCAAGATAATACAAGAATGTAAATATCCTAACAACCTATGAACTACAATTGATCTACACTTGGAATTTCTCTAAACAATCGAAACACTTAAAATTGTGAAATGTTCCTTTTTACGATTGAGAGAATATTGCACAAGTTCACCAAGAATATTGCAGGTATGCAAAGTGTAAAGTGTTTTCACTATGTGATTTCACTTAATATTCTTGTTGTGCAATGACTTGTATTTATAGGCAAAGTTAACATTGGGATGTTAAATTTGGCCGTACAAATGTGGTTGAGAGCATTTAAGGAATAACATTTAATTCCTTAAAATGCAGTGTAAAGTTGCAGCATAAAGCAACTTTATTCAACCAGCTTTATGTACTTTTTATTACTTAAATAATAAGATGAATCTTATTATCCGGGTAAAAGCACATAAAGCAAAAGTCAATTCCTCGTAATCAGTGTAAAGCTTTGTAAGAGCTTTCCACTGAAGGTCTCCAGTTTGTAACAGACTAGAATGTCAACTGGGCTTCGCTGCCATTGTCATTCTCTATCTTCCATTTGTTGTCTTTGACTTCAACTGGAATGATTCTTCAACTGGTCAGTTCTCAACTGGAGGAAGTCTTCAGTTGCGTTGACTGTACGGTGCAACTGGACTTCAATATATTTCTCGACAAATCATCTGGGTCTCCAGTTTCACTGGGTCTCCAAATGCAACTGGAGACTGGCCAGTTTACCAGTAAACTGGTCCTAACAAATTCCCCCTATTTGTCTAGAAATATTGACAAGTCTTTTTCAGTCCTTGTATCTGTACAAGTGTGAACTGGAGAGACTTGTTCGATTAAATCTATCTAAGTTTCCAAGGCATTTTTATAGATCAATAAATGCCTTAGGTTTTTCTTTTAGGTTTGTTAGATTTTAATCTATTATCTACCTTGTGGTTACAAACTGGTAACTTCATTTTTACAAGGAAATGAAATTTATACAAGTTACAGAATGTAAAACAAAATACAAGTAGATAACTGAAAAGAAGAACTTAATGAGATGGCCCTTCGCCAGTTCTTCTTCTCTTGGTCACTGAAGAGATAGGCTGAGAGTCTTCAGGATCAATATTCAACTTTTGCTCAAGATTTTCTTTATGTTGAATCTTGCCCCTTAAGAAGTTCACCCATGCTTTCTCAAACCTATTCTTTTGTGCCTTCGCATCCAACACATTCACCATTTCAACCCATTCACTGAACCCATACTGCATTGCACCAGGATTGTCAGTTTTAACCAGTGGCCCTCTAGTATAACTAACTTCAACTTGAAAGACTTTGGTGCCTGGCTTGATTGTTACATTTACACCATTGATAGTACCACTATGTCTTCTGGTTGACATGATCTGGGAGTAATAGCTTCTTGCTTCAGATTCATTTGTTACTTTTATACTCCCAGCACCAGCAGCCAGTACAGCGGACTTGATGTCTTCAATAGATACCTCGCCAGTTGGTTCAACAAATGTGCTAAGGTCAGCATCTCTGGTCAGTGGTCTTCTTGGTTGAGAAATCCTTCTTGGTGGATTCAACACCCTTTTCACAACCTTCTTTACATGTTCAATTCTTTTTAGAATCCCACTGGCCCTATTCTCCTTAGCCTTCTCCACTGATATGTTCAAACTTCTGGCATCGAATTCAGCTTCATCATCAGGATAGTGTCTGTCCAGTTCTACATCAAGCATTTCTTTCAACTGGTCAACTATCCTGGGATCATGCTTAACTCTGGCATACTCCTCCTTAGTGATTCCCAAAAGATTGGCATCACTCATATCAATCAGTTTGATCTGTGCAAGATGTGCTCTGGCTTCAACTTGGTTGGCTTGTTTCATCTTCTTTCTTTCTTTAATTTGATTACCAAGTCTGGCCAGTTGTTTGCTTACACTATCAGAAACTGGAGGAAGTACATCAGCATTGCCAGTTTCTAACATAGGAATATCAGTGGTCGGCTGGGCAGATGCATCAACTGCTAAACCTTTGCCCTTATCCAAAACATTCCCCCTATCAACCACATCACCAGATTCATCCACTCTTTGCTCACCAGCTTCAGTACTGGCAGCTACAACCATTTCCCTACCAGATGGTGTTCTTCCAGGTGCAACTGGTGCAAGAACTGCACTACTTTCCCCCTTGGCAGCATCTAGACCTGCCCTTATCACTTCCCATTCAGAATGGTGAGCTGGCAACCGGTCAAGAGGCTGCCATGATTGCATGTTCTTGCAGTCTTTGAAGATTGTGCACATCATCCTGAAAGATCTCCAAAGGTGGTTGGTTTCTTTAGACTGGGTCAAAACATTTGTTGTAACCTGTTCTTGACCAGTTTTCAAATCATTTAAAAGCTTAGAATCTTCATCTAGACCAGAAACCACCTTGTCCTTTACCTCTTCATCCTTCTTCTTCAAATTCTCTACTTCAGTTGTCAGTTTATCCAAAGATTGAGCATGAAGGGATACCTGGGTGTTCAAATTTTCAATGCTGCCTCTCAACTGGTTGATCTCACTAGTGAGTGGGGCCAGATCAACCTGAGGAGTGGCCAGCTTGGTGATCTCAGACATCACCCTTTCAATCAGTTGTTGTTCTCTTGCACCCAGCGTATCCTCTATTTTCTGACCAACTGAAGTCATCAACTGCTCTCCAAGTTTAGTCACATTTAGGCCAGGTTTTTCAACTAATTCCTTTACCTGCCTCTCAATTTCCCTCAAATCTACTTCAGATGTTCTTACAGTGTTGCCAAGCAGATTGGAGATTGACGTTGTGACCTTGGACTGAGTAAGGTCAAAGGCTTCCTTCAAAGATGTTGCTAGAGTGTTACAGCCAGTGACCAACTCATTTAGCTTATTGAACACCAAGTCTTCATTTGATGAAAACTTGTTAATCCCCAGATCAACCACTTTAATATTTGTCAAGTGATCCTTGTGGTATCTGGAGAAAGACTTGGTGTTTTTGTCAAGTGTCTTTTGAATCTCCTCCACCCTAGTAAGAAGGTTTTGGAGATCGGCTTGCAAAGAGACAACTTGACTGTCCAGTGACGAAGGAGAAGGTGTCACTGGACCAGCAGCAGTTACTACTGGAGCAACTGGAGGAGAGCAAACTTAAAGAAGTCTCCCCAGTTGTCATACCAGCAGTTGAAGAAATATTAGGAGTGGTGGTAGAAGAAAGGACTGGAAAAACAATGTGTTGTTCATGCTGAGAATGCTCAGGTGTGAACAACGGCGGCGGTGGTGGGGGCATTTCTCGAACAAGTGAGAATGGCCCAGTTGGTGAATAGTTATAAGTTGGGAATGGTATATCAGTAGGCACATTTTCTTGGAGTGGTGAAAGTGAAATTGATGCATCTGGAAGCGAGACTGGAGATGAAGGGTTTTGATCTGGTACAGCAGAATAAAAAATCTCCAAGTCTGAAGCAGTACCTTCAGAATCCAAAGATTCTATAAGGATTTCCTCGTCATTAACATTCATGTCCAGATCCATGAATGTAACTGAGGGCTGACCAGAAAGGTCAGTCTCCAGATGACCTTCCCCAGTTTCCTGGATGGGTGCATCTGTTGGAGGATCAGATACCGAAGTATCTTCACCAGGAATAGAGGTGATTGGAGTTGCTTCAGTTATGGTTGCTCTATCCTCAACCACAACATTAGACGAACTGGAGGGTCCCTCATTATTTTGAGGCCCGCCCAATTGTCTTTCTGACTCACCTTCAATCGGTGCATCAGTTTTAGCGAATGCCAGTTGCATTCGTTCTGGAATCTCGACCTCTCCAGCTTCAGATACCAGAGAGTCTAAATTCCTCAACAAATCTGGCACAATGTACGGTGAATTTGTACTTAAGTATGCTTCTCTGCCCAGAATTTGTTTAAAACAGAGAGAGAGAAACCTTGAGAAGGGGATACAAACACCCCTGGTGCCCTTCAGTTTTTGTACTAGGCTTCTGAACAAGATATCTGCAAAGTCTACTCTCAATCCATTCCACAAGCAGTATGCCATCTCTGCTTGTGAGGAGTTAATCTGGTCAAGACCACCAGAACTCTCACCCATACTCTCCACCAGGTGGATGAAAAAGTACCTCCATGAAGGTGTAAGACCCTTCATGGTCATCGCACCCTTTGTCTTCAAAACCCATTTCTCCAAGCACTCCTTATGTCCCATTTCAAGGAGGACTTGGCGAAAATTAACGTTTGGGGGTAAGACAACTGGAGATTCACCCTCTCTCCAGTAATTAAGGTGTAAGGTATCCCTCAATACGTCAGCGGACAAGGTACACTGGATTGTTCCATCCTTTAATGTGAAACTGATGGAGGAGCAATCGGAAGAAAGAGTGGCAGTGTACCAAAACTCACACAAGTAGTCGTGAAACATCTTGCGTGGGTTTAGAGAGAATGAGGGTCCTATTGGAGAATCCTTCAAAAAAATTGGATTCTACCAATAAGGGTATTGGACCCTTGAGATCCTTGTAAGCTTGCCATCGGATTATTTGGATTGAGTTTGATGACCGAAACATTACTAGGAGCACCAGATGCCGGTTTGACATCTGGTGAAGGAGCATATGGAACAGTCAAGAGATTTACATCTCTTGAACGAGATGATCTAGGTGCCATTGGAAAATGAAATTGAAATTTAGGAATTTAGGGTTCTTGATTTATGAAGCAGAGAGAGAAATGAAGCAATTTTGATGATTGGGAAGTAAATGAAAGAATGTAGAAGGAAGTAAATGAGTTCAGAGTAAATAAGGGTATTTATAAGGGATTCATGATCCCAATGAAATACAAAAATTATATTTTATTTAACCAAAAACAACTTTGTAGATATTTTAACAAAAGAAGTTTGAATTTTGAAATAAAATCATAATTTGCCATGTCAACATTAAATGCTACCATGTCAGCATTAAATGCTACGACGGCTTATCTTACCCACGCGCCCACTCACTTTTTATTTTCCCAATACAAACAGTTGTCAAGTACTAAAATAGCTTTAAACACAGTCAGATCACGATACCAAGTGGTTTAAAACACTCGAGTACCATCACGTGTCACAAATATTGACCAAGTATTTCTAACGTTAAAAAAATAAGACAAGACTGAATCTGGTCACTGGAGGATCAGTCCAATGCCAGTTTCCAACTGGAGAGTTCTCCAGTTGCCATTTTCAAACAAAAACGAATTTTAGTCAGAAAATTATTTTGAGTCTTTCCCCCTAAAATGATGATCCAAAAATCGATTAGTGCCAGGATAGTATCACAAAGGCGTTCGATAGCCTGGCGAGCAAAGATTATCTGGACCCCCTCAACTGGAGAACTTCATCAGTGTCACTGACATGTTCAATAACAAAGAAATCTCCAGTTTTAAGGATTTAACATTCCAGTTCGCTGATGAGATGTTTAAAGGTTTTCTCATCGAGAGGTTTTGTAAAAACATCAGCTAACTGTTTGTCAGTGGGGATGAAATGTAATTCAATGTCTCCTTTCATAACATGATCACGAATAAAATGATACCTGATTTCAATATGCTTTGTTTTGGAGTGCATCACTGGGTTGTGAGATATAGCAATTGCACTGGTGTTGTCACAAAAGATTGGGGTCCTTGTATACTTTTGACCATAATCTAGTAACTATATATGCTAAATAGTTGTGTAACATCCTTGAATTTTGACTCGTTGACTTTACGTGTAATATGACTAACAATATAGGTTAATGAAGTATTCGGGTCGTTTTGGTGATTAAATGACAATGTGGAAGTTATTTGGGTCGTTTCGTGAATTAAATGGCAATGTGTTGTATTCGGGTCAATAATGTATTTTGATCAGTGTTTAAATGTCTAACGATTGTAATTTGACTTGAGAAGAGAAACGGGTCGGCCCGTGGGTCATCCACGACCCATCAGCCCTTTGACCCATTCTCCCTTATCTTTCTCTTTTACCTCTCATTTCTTATCTTTCTCTCTTTCTCTTTTCTCTCTAGACCAAAAGCAAGAACATCTCTAGTTCTTCATTTCTCTAGTATCATTTGGTGTTTTGGGTTTAGATTAACATTAGAATCATAGTCATTTGTACCTCGTTATCGTCATATCGAAGAATCAAAGGTTGAAGTTCTAACTATTTTACCCATTTTGACCTAATTTCGGGTTTGAGCTCAAGAAGGGAGTTTTGGTAAGTTTAATTCATCCCATTTACTTCTATCTATGTTAATTTACTCGTTTCTAGTCATCTCGTACATTTACAAGTTCTAAATCGCCTTAAAATGAGTTTGGGTCAAATTAGGGTTTAATTAGGGTTTGAACGATTTGGAGAATTTGATGATGTTATGGATGGAAATATGGGTTTGGGTAAGTGTATTTATGCACTAGAATGTCAAATGTAACTTCAAAACGAGTCTTGTAACCTTAAACGTCGATTTAGGGTTTTGGGGTTCTTGATTTTCTGCACTTCTGCTGCTGGTCGTGTTGCTGCCCAGTAAGGGGCGTAACCTACGGCCCTATGGGGCGTAGGTTACGCTAGTTATATTTTGTTGGGGCGTAAGTTACGGCCCTTTGGGGCGTAGCTTACGCCGAAGTTTTACCTTACGCCAAAAATTCTTCTGTTTACGCCCCTTTTCACTAGACTTTGCACGGGCGTAACCTACGCCCCTTAGGGCCGTAGGTTACGCCAGTTGTAATTTTTCTGATTTCTTGTTTGACCTAGTTGACTTCCAGAACCCTAATAACGTATCGGGCTTCGATCTAAATCACTTCTTAACTTATTTAACATTGATTAAGAGTCTTAGAAGTCACTTAACGTCGAGAACCACTTTGGAAACCTAATTAGGGTTTTGCCGAGTATTTGATAACTACGTATATGTGTGTGTATGTATGTTAATGTGAATGTATACGATCGATATTTAGGTTTTGGACGCGAAGTGAACATCGAGCGACTGTAACTCAACTTTGTATCAAACTTAACTTCTTTGCCGATCAGGTGAGTTTCGTAGCTCCCTACTCAATAGAGATTCGGGCTGAAAAGTGTACATATACGTGTTGTTTGTTTGTCTGGTTGACTTGATTGCCTGTCTAGTTAATTTTTGATTGATTATCGTTTGGTAGACAGTTTTGATTGATCGTGTGATGGTTTACGAATGTGTTTGGGATATTGTAACTCTTTAGGATAGAAGTGCATACATGGAAGTCGGTTTTACTTTCAAAGGGTTTTAGATGTGGTGGGAAGGCTGCGGGTGACCCTATACATAAGCATCTAGAACTTGATGAAAGTAAAATCCTCCGAAGTATATGTACGCGTTGTTTAGAGTAAATGATGGACTTTGGGATTACGTTTGAGATAGACATGAATGCCTTGATGTACTTGACTTGCGAGATACGTACTTATTCATACTTCTATCGTTGTATTGGTGAACTTACGGATTTATGGTCGTTGATTAAATGGTTGAGTGAGTGATTGATCGATTGGTTTGGTTGTTGGATTGATGAGACGGTTTATTACGTTTGATTGACTTGGTTAAGTTGTGAAGTATATTATTTTTATTAGGATAGTTGTACATACATGGAAGACGATGATACCTTTAATGAGTTGTAGATGTGGTGGGAAGGCTGCGGGTGACCCTATATATAAACATCTATGATTCCTTAAATGTAAAGGCGTATGAAATGTATGTGCATTGTAGTTTGATTTATTTGTGTTATGATGGTGTGGTGATTGAGATTGGTTAGGTTCGTACTTAGTGTTTGGTTGATGTACTTCCAAGTATACTTACTTGATGAATGGTTCCACGTACTTCCAAGTGTCATACACTTGAGATCGCGCAATGTACGATGTACTACCAAGTTGTTAGACTTGAGAATATTGTGTTTGTAATGATTTGTTGTTGTCATGGTACACTTAGGTATTATTATTACTGTTAGGATAGACGTGCATACATGGAAGTCGGTTATGCCTCCAAAGGGTTTTAGATGTGGTGGGAAGGCTGCGGGTGACCCTATATATAAGCATCTAGGACTCGAAGGAGGTAGAATCCTCCTAAGTGTATGTACGTATAGTTTAATTTAATTCGATGATTGATGGACTTGTGATGAATGGATGTTGATTGATGCATATGTAGTATATAGATCCCACTGAAGAGGATATGACGTATATAAATCCCACTGAAGAGGATATGACGTATATAAATCCCACTGAAGAGGATATGACGTATATAAATCCCACTGAAGAGGATATGACGTATATAAATCCCACTGAAGAGGATATGACGTATATAAATCCCACTGAAGAGGATATGACGTATGACGTGTATAAATCCCACTGAAGAGGATATGATACTTGATTTGAGTAGATGTTACGTATATTACTTGAGTATATTGCTTATTACACGTTTTACTTGTTTTGTGTAATCTTGTTGTGGATGTTGTTGTGTTTTTCATAGAGGCTCACTGTAAGTCATGTTTCACCTCTACTCGTATATTATGATTATTGATGATGGTTTCTAATGGACCATTACTGCGAACTCACCAACCTTGTGTTGACTATGCTTAGTACACTTTTCAGGTAACCAGGTTAATCCAGGGCGTGGAGTTTGATTATTTGCTTGCTGTTGAACCCGGACTTGGACTTATATGGATCAAGGATCCATTTGCCTTCTTTTGCATTGTACTTAGAACCGTTAACCACCTTTTGATGTTCTGTTGTAATTTTTGATGATGACTTGCTCTGTTTGTATTTTTGATACTTGTTTATCTTATTGTATGGATTCACTGAATCCTTTATTTGCATTTAGTTCATGTTCTACATTAATTCCACCTTGTGCTATATGATTTCCGTGATATTCTGAGCCTTGGCTTGGGGTGTTACATCTGGGCACAGCAACTGGCTGCAGAAATGTACTCTGCCTCAGCAGTGGACATAGAGACTGAAGTCTGCTTCTTGCTGGTCCAACTTACCAGTTTTCCTCCAAGGAAATGACAACCACCAGTTGTTGATTTTCAATCTATCTTACAACCTGCATGATCAGAATCTGAATAACCCATTAGATCTAATCCTGAGCCTTTGGGGTACCAAAGACCAAGATTAGGACACCCTTTCAGGTATCTAAAGATACACTTTACAGCGTGCAAGTGTGATTCTTTTGGGTTAGCCTGAAACCTGGCACATAGACATGTTGCAAACATTATATCTGGTCGATTGGCAGTTAAGTACATCAGTGAACCAACCATACCACGATAGTCAGTTATGTTCATTGGTTTGCCAGTTGGGTCAGAGTCCAAATTTAATGGTGCTGCAATAGGTGTGTTTTTCGATGGGATTGAATCATATTTGTATTTTCTTAACAAATCTCTGACATATTTTCCTTGGTTTATGAAAATTCCATTTTCAGTTTGTTTAATCTGAAGACCTAAGAAAAATGGTTAATTCACCCATTAAACTCATCTCATACTCAGATGACATGATTTTAGAAAACTTTTTACACATTGCATCATCAGTTGAACCAAATATAATGTCATCAACATAAATTTGTACCAATAAGATATTACCTCTTTCTTTCAAGATGAATAAGGTATTATCTATTGCACCTCTTTGAAACCAAATATAATGACCATACAAAGCTTTGTTCAATCTATAGACCCAATGAGGATGCTTCTCATCGATGAAACCTGGAGTCTGCTTAACATAAACTTCTTCTTCCAATGTTCCATTTAGGAACGCACTTTTGACATCCATCTGGAAGACCTTGAACTGCAGATGGGCTGCATAAGCCAGAAATATTCTGATGGCTTCAAGTCTTACAACTGGAGCAAAAGTTTCATCAAAGTCAACGCCTTCTGCTTGACAATAACCCTGGGCAACTAATCTGGTCTTGTTTCTTACGACATGGCCATCTTCATCCATCTTGTTTCGGTAGACCCATCTGGTACCAATGGGTTCTTTCTTTAACCCTGGTGGACAAGGAACAAGCTCCCAAACATTGTTCCTTTCAAACTGGACGAGCTCTTCTTGCATAGCTTCCACCCATCTTGGGTCTGCCATAGCCTCGTCAATCTTCTTTGGTTCAATTAGAGATAAGAAGGTGACGTTTAAGCATTGCTTACTGGTGGCTCTTCTAGTCTGAACCCCACTATTTGGATCTCCCACAATCTGTTCAATTGGATGTGCTCGAGTCCATCTAGTGTATTGACTAGGCTGGTGCACAACAATATCAGTGCAAGTCACCTGGCGATCTTCTTCAGTTGCAGTAGCTTCTGGAGGAGGATCGGTCCAAACTACTTCTACATCCTCATCAGAGTCAATGAGGTCACGATTTGCATCATGAAATTCTTCATTCAAAGGCATTTCTTGAAGAACTGGAGAAGTTGGAGTTTGAACTGGTGCTGATATTGGAGTGGCACGTACATCAGATCCAATACCACCAATTCTTGTGGTAAGTTGAAATTGATGGAGGGATAAAATGATGTGTCACTGGTGCTTTTCTTCTTCTTAACTGGTTCCAATTTGTTGTAACTGGAAACATCTTTTCGTGAAACAACTGACTGATGAACTTGGTCAGTTTCACCAAATTGATTGGAACGACTGGAGTAATATCAAGGCTTGGTCTCTTGTTGATTGCTTCAGTTGATTCATTGAATGTGACATGAATTGTCTCATGAACCTTTTGGAGTCTATAATTATAAACTCTAAAGGCCTTTCGAATATCTGAATAACCTAAAAATACCCCTTCATAAGCTTTTGCATCAAACTTTCCAAGCTGACTGGAATCGCTTAAGATATAAACTGGACAACCAAATACATGAAAGTATCCAATATTTGGTTTACGATTCCTGAGTACTTCATAGGCAGTCTTCTTATGTCTCTTGATGTAGACTGACTGGTTTTGGGTGTGACAAGCAGTTGCAACTGCTTCAGCCCAAAAACTGGTGGGAAGACCTGATTCAGATAGCATACTTCTGGCTGCTTCTATCAGTGTGCGATTCTTTCTTTCCACAACTCCATTCTGCTCTGGATAGTGTGCTGATGAGAAGTTTTGAGAGATGCCAGTGTCATTGCAAAATGTTTCAAGTACCTTATTTTGAAATTCAGTACCATTATCACTTCGCAACTGACAAACTTTTCGAGTATACTTGAGTTCAATTCTTTTGATGAGAGAGATGATTTCAGCAGGTGCATCACTTTTGGACCTGAGGAATACCACCCAGCAGTATCTGGTGAATTCATCAACCACAACTAGAGTGTACTTCTTTCCAGCTCTAGTTTGAACATTCACTGGACCAAAGAGATCCATATGTAGCATGTGAAGAGGTTCAATGATGCTAAAGTTTTGCCTAGTTTTGAAACTGGCCCTTTTCTGCTTGCCCATCTCACACCCTGGACATGGCTTTTCTTTATTAAAAGAAATCTGAGGTATCCCATCAACCAGTTGTTTGCGAGACAACTTGTTAATATTTTTAAAATTAAGATGGGATAATCTTTTATGCCATAGCCAGTTGGTGTCTTCATCAGCCTTGGTATAGAAACATTGCTCTTTTGGAGCTGGTTCCATATCCATGATGTACACATTTCCTTTTCTTGGTGCAACCATCACCACTTCCAATCCTTGTTAAATATGGTGCCTTGAGCAATATCGAACAAAACTCTGAAGCCATCATCACAAAGTTGGCTGACACTGATCAGGTTGTATTTCAAACCATTCACAAATGCAACTCTTTTGAATTCGACTTGCCCATTATTGAGCACACCATATCCTTCAGTCTTTCCAGATTGATCATTACCAAACGTCACTGTCGGTCCATCTTGGACAGTGAACTCTTCAAGCAGGGGCTTACATCCGGTCATAGTCCGGCCAGCAACGCTGTCCAGATACCAGATATTCTTCTTTCGATCGCCCTGCACATACACAAAAATCATTAGTTATTTTTGTGAACCCATCTTTTCTTGATGGGTTCACTGGACTTCTCTACAGAAGTCACAGTAGATTGTTATGGTGTTGAACCGGAGGCTGCATCTGGAGCTTTTTCACCAGCTCCAGGTGCAGGAGTAAAAACGATTGGTACTTGATACTTACTCCCCTGATTTTTACCAGATTTAGTTCCAGATGGAACATTCTTTTGATTAGGTTTTGAAGGGAGTGGTTTAATATTTTGTTTGAAAACTGGAGGTAATGAACCTCCTTCCAGATTTTTAATCCGGGCAGTACAACTTTGAACCTGTCAAGACAAAAGTTGGAGTTGACTTTCCAGATTAACCAAAATATTATTTTCATCAGGCAGCTGAACCTTGGACCTTGGTTCAGCTAGAGTTTTAGTCTGTCGGGTCTTGGGCACCTTAGACTTTTGAGGTAAAGGCTTGTTACCAGTGGCCCTTTTAACTGGAGCATTAGCCTGTTTGGCTCCAGGTTTAACCTCAATGGGGGTGGTCTCAATGGGTTCAGTTTCAACAGCTTCAGGTTGATCATAAGGTGTTTCAACCCTGAGAGCTGGAGGCAATGCATGAAGATCTGGTATGAGAGCTGCTATCTCCAGATCTCCAGATTTCCATGCATTCTTCTGGGCATCGATAGTTCTAGAAAATGCATCATAGTTCTTACCAGATTCTTTTACCCATGACTTGATAATCTTTTGTTCTTTTTCAAGATCAGAAAATAATTTTTGATTATCAAGTTCCAAAGCCTCAATTTTTAAAACTGACTCCTTGAGAGCCAACTGGACACTTTGTAAATCATTCAGTTGTGGTTTAACATTGTTCAGTTCAATTAAGATAGTGTCAAGATATCTTTCACTATCTGCTCTAACAGTTTCCACAAAAGCTAAATCACCACTTAATGATTCAGCCAGGTCCAGTTTCAGTTCAGGGTCAACCTGATTATCATAGTCACATACCTTCTTCAAAATGATGTCCACCCATCTTCCAGTGATGACATCTTCTTTTGCCACGTGCTTGTTGATCTTCCAAGGCCATGAAACACATGTCCCTTTCTCTTATCATCAGCTGATGAGTCATCAGAGTACTCCCTTTTGAGGCTCAGACGTGTAATATTTGGGAATGAATCACCACCAGAAGATGATTGACCTGCCATTTTTTTAGATATGTTTTGTTTGGAAATTTTCGTTGCTGTAATTTTTTTTAATGCTCAGAATGAGCTATGTTCGTATATATATATATATATATATAATAGATATTATATATTTATATATATCAAAGTGTGAGTAGAATTTGAGCTTTTTTTTGTTTATGATATCTTAACGGTTTCGTTATGTTAAGAATAGAATTCGAGCTTTTGTGTGTGTAAATGTGTGTGTTAATGGAGGTTTCTAGTGAGAGAAAGTAGAGAGAGAGTAGAGAGAAGTCAGGGAAAGATTAGATTGTATTATGGGGTGAAAGGTTACAATTAACATAATGGAGGGGGTTTATATACATATGAGCTATTTACACTATGCCCCCTTCCATTGTAACAAGATTACAATATAAGTACAAATTAACATAAGGTACACAAATCAACTACTACATTTATATTTCTAACAATCTCCCCCTTAGTAGTGATTTGTGAAAAATATCCAGTCTTTGTCTTTCTTTAAGCTCTTGTATTCGGTCTATCTTTGTTTGGATGCCAGAACCAATTTTCTCCTTCGGGTCTATCATCAGGAACAACCATGTTGTCTGCAAAGTTTCTTGGAGGAATGTTCTGTGGACCTGGACGATGACCAGGCTCGTATTTGATCCAACAACCTCCTCTTCGACGTACGACGTACTTAGACTTCTGAACATTCTTTGCTTCTCTCATCATTCTAATGCTGTCTCTGTACTCGAGTCTTTGATTAATCTTGGAGATTGCTTTATCAAACACTTCCTTTTTCTTTTCATCTTGCTCGTCTTCTTGCAGGCACAACAACACATTCTTACAAAACTCCAAAGTTCCATCAGAATAAGAAGCAAGTTCATCCATGCGAATGAAAATCTTCTTCTTTCTGCTATTCAAAAAGACAACACCGAAGGATGGTTCTTCTATGATATGACCAATACTTAGCTGTTCAATATCTGCAGTGTATAGACTTTGATCTGGATACGGCACATTAATCTTCCTCTTCACAACTTCAAATCCTATTTGAAAATCTTCCAATGAAGCGTACTGAATGCAGCTTGACATATATCTTTTAACAGCTTCAAAGGCAATAACATCTTCACGGTATCGCTGCATTGCATTCAAGAAATGATTGTAGAGGAAGATAATGTCATCAACTGGCAGCAGCTTGAATTGTGTTTCAGTAAATCTGTAGCTCTTGCCATTATCTCTTTTAACATGGAAACTTGGGATTGAGATAGTATTCCTTTTAACCAAAATAACTCTGACCAGCACCAAGATCTTGTGATTTCTTTGTTCTTCAAGGAGCTTGGGATTATATTGCTTGGTGAGTTTAAGAAGCTCTTTGTATTCTTCAACTTGTCTAGCTTCCTTAAACTTATACATTGAATCCAACTCTGGTCTTTTGGTCTTGGTAACTTTGGTAGCTCCACAAAATATTGGAAAAGCTCTTTCTTCCAAAAATCTAGACTTCTTGGCTGCCTCCTTTGGCTTAACACCCAGCGCAACCATTCTTTCTTTATCCCTCAAGAAGTATCCCCGATTAATGAATCTCCTTTGTTCTTCAGTTAATTCTGTTGGAAAATAATCAGGGAGAACCTCCTCGGATACGATTGCTTCTTTCAACACTTGTTTATATGTTGATTTCTTGAAGTTCTGAGATGCAGCCTCAGGAGTCTTTCTCAATTCATCAAAGCTATTGAAGTCTTCAAAGTTATAGTGTTGAGGAGTAGTGAAACCCTGAGTAGAAGATTCTCCAACTTCTTTTCTGCTCGACGAACCTGTTTCAAAATAATCAAGATCTGGGAAGTCTTCAAAGTTATAGTGTTGAGGAGTAGTGAAACCCTGAGTAGAAGATTCTCCAACTTCTTTTCTGCTCGACGAACCTGTTTCAAAATAATCAAGATCTGGAAGTCTTCAAAGTTATAGTGTTGAGGAGTAGTGAAACCCTGAGTAGAAGATTCTCCAACTTCTTTTCTGCTATTCAAAAAGACAACACCGAAGGATGGTTCTTCTATGATATGACCAATACTTAGCTGTTCAATATCTGCAGTGTATAGACTTTGATCTGGATACGGCACATTAATCTTCCTCTTCACAACTTCAAATCCTATTTGAAAATCTTCCAATGAAGCGTACTGAATGCAGCTTGACATATATCTTTTAACAGCTTCAAAGGCAATAACATCTTCACGGTATCGCTGCATTGCATTCAAGAAATGATTGTAGAGGAAGATAATGTCATCAACTGGCAGCAGCTTGAATTGTGTTTCAGTAAATCTGTAGCTCTTGCCATTATCTCTTTTAACATGGAAACTTGGGATTGAGATAGTATTCCTTTTAACCAAAATAACTCTGACCAGCACCAAGATCTTGTGATTTCTTTGTTCTTCAAGGAGCTTGGGATTATATTGCTTGGTGAGTTTAAGAAGCTCTTTGTATTCTTCAACTTGTCTAGCTTCCTTAAACTTATACATTGAATCCAACTCTGGTCTTTTGGTCTTGGTAACTTTGGTAGCTCCACAAAATATTGGAAAAGCTCTTTCTTCCAAAAATCTAGACTTCTTGGCTGCCTCCTTTGGCTTAACACCCAGCGCAACCATTCTTTCTTTATCCCTCAAGAAGTATCCCCGATTAATGAATCTCCTTTGTTCTTCAGTTAATTCTGTTGGAAAATAATCAGGGAGAACCTCCTCGGATACGATTGCTTCTTTCAACACTTGTTTATATGTTGATTTCTTGAAGTTCTGAGATGCAGCCTCAGGAGTCTTTCTCAATTCATCAAAGCTATTGAAGTCTTCAAAGTTATAGTGTTGAGGAGTAGTGAAACCCTGAGTAGAAGATTCTCCAACTTCTTTTCTGCTCGACGAACCTGTTTCAAAATAATCAAGATCTGGGAAGTCTTCAAATACAGGTTCCTCAACAGCTTCTACGTTTATTGGAGTTCCAACTATTTCTGGCTCATCCAAGGTTACATTGTCTTTTGCAGCCTCAATGTCTGCTTCTCCCTCAGTATATTCCAACACTTCATTTTCAATCACAAACCCTTCTTCTTCATTAACCTCAACATTTTCAAAATCTTCTTCACTTTCTACATCAGAATCATCACCAAAAACTTCAACTAATCTTCTTCTAATCTCATCATCTAAAGAATCGTTCTCAACATTCTCAACATTCACACCCTCTGCTCTTTCTTTCATCACCACATCTCCAACATTTCCTTCAACTCTTGCCGAAGTATTATCAAAGTTCGTTTGACCTTCTCCTTGGTTCTCCCCCTCGGGGTGATCATCAGAATCAGGATCATCCCGACGAGAAGCAACCGAGGCCGGTCGGCAAGATTCTAGTGCCAACAATCTTAATTCAAACTCAGCTAGTTTAGCATCATACTCAGCCTTTTGTCTTTGAACTTGTTCTTGTAAAGCTTTGACTCTTCTTTCAGTTGCAAGTTCCCTTTCTCTAACTTCCAAGGCATTCAACACTCCTCTTTCAGTAACAGTCAACAAATCACCCTCCAATCTTAAGATATTTAACAAAACTTCACATGCAGAATCTTTGGTTGGTAGATTTGTTGATGTTGATGGAATTTGAATTGGTGTTGGTGTTCTTTGTGTTGGTGTTTGATGTGGAGGATCCAACCCGGAGGTTGTTGGCACACTTGTGGTGTGACCTAAATTCAGCGAAGCTGATTCAGGATTTCCTGCGGATCCTCGGGTTATACCCTCACCAGCAGTTACAGATTCATGGGCTTTGCAACCCGAATCAATTGGTGTCCTAGACTGTGATAAATCACTGTCCTGGACTTGTTGTTGGGCAACACCACTAACAACACCGGGGTCACTGAGAATGCCCGTTAATACAGTCTCAGGTTGATCCTGAGGAACAGCAGTGTCACTACGGCGTTCATACTGTCCCCCAGTCTCGGTCTGAGGACTGTTACCTGCGGCTAAAGCTGGCGTGATGTTAGCTAAGGCAGGATTTCCAAGCTGTCCTTGAGGGTCACACAAAGTGGGTCCCTCTCCGCTTGTTCTTCAGTTAATTCTGTTGGAAAATAATCAGGGAGAACCTCCTCGGATACGATTGCTTCTTTCAACACTTGTTTATATGTTGATTTCTTGAAGTTCTGAGATGCAGCCTCAGGAGTCTTTCTCAATTCATCAAAGCTATTGAAGTCTTCAAAGTTATAGTGTTGAGGAGTAGTGAAACCCTGAGTAGAAGATTCTCCAACTTCTTTTCTGCTCGACGAACCTGTTTCAAAATAATCAAGATCTGGGAAGTCTTCAAATACAGGTTCCTCAACAGCTTCTACGTTTATTGGAGTTCCAACTATTTCTGGCTCATCCAAGGTTACATTGTCTTTTGCAGCCTCAATGTCTGCTTCTCCCTCAGTATATTCCAACACTTCATTTTCAATCACAAACCCTTCTTCTTCATTAACCTCAACATTTTCAAAATCTTCTTCACTTTCTACATCAGAATCATCACCAAAAACTTCAACTAATCTTCTTCTAATCTCATCATCTAAAGAATCGTTCTCAACATTCTCAACATTCACACCCTCTGCTCTTTCTTTCATCACCACATCTCCAACATTTCCTTCAACTCTTGCCGAAGTATTATCAAAGTTCGTTTGACCTTCTCCTTGGTTCTCCCCCTCGGGGTGATCATCAGAATCAGGATCATCCCGACGAGAAGCAACCGAGGCCGGTCGGCAAGATTCTAGTGCCAACAATCTTAATTCAAACTCAGCTAGTTTAGCATCATACTCAGCCTTTTGTCTTTGAACTTGTTCTTGTAAAGCTTTGACTCTTCTTTCAGTTGCAAGTTCCCTTTCTCTAACTTCCAAGGCATTCAACACTCCTCTTTCAGTAACAGTCAACAAATCACCCTCCAATCTTAAGATATTTAACAAAACTTCACATGCAGAATCTTTGGTTGGTAGATTTGTTGATGTTGATGGAATTTGAATTGGTGTTGGTGTTCTTTGTGTTGGTGTTTGATGTGGAGGATCCAACCCGGAGGTTGTTGGCACACTTGTGGTGTGACCTAAATTCAGCGAAGCTGATTCAGGATTTCCTGCGGATCCTCGGGTTATACCCTCACCAGCAGTTACAGATTCATGGGCTTTGCAACCCGAATCAATTGGTGTCCTAGACTGTGATAAATCACTGTCCTGGACTTGTTGTTGGGCAACACCACTAACAACACCGGGGTCACTGAGAATGCCCGTTAATACAGTCTCAGGTTGATCCTGAGGAACAGCAGTGTCACTACGGCGTTCATACTGTCCCCCAGTCTCGGTCTGAGGACTGTTACCTGCGGCTAAAGCTGGCGTGATGTTAGCTAAGGCAGGATTTCCAAGCTGTCCTTGAGGGTCACACAAAGTGGGTCCCTCTCCGCTTGTTCCGGCACCAGTACTCAACTGGGCTTGTGAATCAGTGTCCTTAGGAGATCTAGACTCTTGTGCATGAACTGAAGGCGAGAGGTGGGGCTGGTCCTCTCTAATTTCAACACTCTCATCCTCCAAATGAGGAGAGTGTGGTGAGCGTGGCTGATCCCCGTGCATTTGTGAGACTAACTCCTGTTGTGAGGAGTCAGAATGGCTGGGAGAGTTTGGTGCATACGAGAATGGGCAGTTCCCGATTTCTACCCTAGGGTAAACAACCCGGCTAGACACATTGGTTTGAACTAATGGAGGGCCAACGTTTTCTTTATGCCCTTGTCCTAACCCGGACCGCACATCCTCTCTGGTATTTTCAACTCCTCCCTCAAATCCGCCTTGTTCCTCCAGCACATCATCATCTCCAGTGCTAACATTCTCAGTTTCTAACTCAGATACAACTTTATCCACAATTCTTGTTGCTTGTTCAACATCAAACTCCGCTGAGGCACCAGGTTGTTCATTCACATCTGCTGAAGTAGATTCAAGTCTTTGTCTTGCAGATTTAGACGACTTATGTTTTCTTTTTGATTTCTTCTTCTTTGAAGTCTGCTTTAGAACACTTCTAGCAGACATTTTAAGTCGTCTACCTGGTGGTGGAGTTGGTTCATCAGGTAGAGCAGATGCAAGTGGTGTTGGATTAAGAATCGGTGATGA
This sequence comes from Erigeron breviscapus, assembly GCA_034093135.1. Taxonomy (NCBI): domain Eukaryota; kingdom Viridiplantae; phylum Streptophyta; class Magnoliopsida; order Asterales; family Asteraceae; genus Erigeron; species Erigeron breviscapus. The sequence goes on from CM067173.1 coordinate 18,170,752, forward strand.
ACGAGGTGGTGTAAAAATTGGTGGATTCGGTGAAACAACGGATGGTATAGGTGTAGATTGCGAAGGTGAAGATTGCGAAAAATGAACGGTTGGTGTAGATTGTGAAGGTGATGTTTGTGAGGTAATGTTTGGTGTAGATTGTGAAACAGGTGATGTTTATGAGGTAATGTTTGGTGTAGATTGTGAAGGTGATGTTTGTGAGGTAATGTTTGGTGTAGATTGTGAAACAGGTGATGAAATAGGTTCAGGTGAAGCAACATCTTGCTCAAACATAACTCTCTTTGACTTTCTTTTCCTCTGCTCAGAGGCCCCTTCATCACTAACCCCTCTTTTTCTTTTTGATTTCTTCTTCTTTGAAGTCTGCTTTAGAACACTTCTAGCAGACATTTTAAGTCGTCTACCTGGTGGTGGAGTTGGTTCATCAGGTAGAGCAGATGCAAGTGGTGTTGGATTAAGAATCGGTGATGAACGAGGTGGTGTAAAAATTGGTGGATTCGGTGAAACAACGGATGGTATAGGTGTAGATTGCGAAGGTGAAGATTGCGAAAAATGAACGGTTGGTGTAGATTGTGAAGGTGATGTTTGTGAGGTAATGTTTGGTGTAGATTGTGAAACAGGTGATGTTTATGAGGTAATGTTTGGTGTAGATTGTGAAGGTGAGTTTGTGAGGTAATGTTTGGTGTAGATTGTGAAGGTGATGTTTGTGAGGTAATGTTTGGTGTAGATTGTGAAACAGGTGATGAGATATGTTCCTGCGGATCCTCGGGTTATACCCTCACCAGCAGTTACAGATTCATGGGCTTTGCAACCCGAATCAATTGGTGTCCTAGACTGTGATAAATCACTGTCCTGGACTTGTTGTTGGGCAACACCACTAACAACACCGGGGTCACTGAGAATGCCCGTTAATACAGTCTCAGGTTGATCCTGAGGAACAGCAGTGTCACTACGGCGTTCATACTGTCCCCCAGTCTCGGTCTGAGGACTGTTACCTGCGGCTAAAGCTGGCGTGATGTTAGCTAAGGCAGGATTTCCAAGCTGTCCTTGAGGGTCACACAAAGTGGGTCCCTCTCCGCTTGTTCCGGCACCAGTACTCAACTGGGCTTGTGAATCAGTGTCCTTAGGAGATCTAGACTCTTGTGCATGAACTGAAGGCGAGAGGTGGGGCTGGTCCTCTCTAATTTCAACACTCTCATCCTCCAAATGAGGAGAGTGTGGTGAGCGTGGCTGATCCCCGTGCATTTGTGAGACTAACTCCTGTTGTGAGGAGTCAGAATGGCTGGGAGAGTTTGGTGCATACGAGAATGGGCAGTTCCCGATTTCTACCCTAGGGTAAACAACCCGGCTAGACACATTGGTTTGAACTAATGGAGGGCCAACGTTTTCTTTATGCCCTTGTCCTAACCCGGACCGCACATCCTCTCTGGTATTTTCAACTCCTCCCTCAAATCCGCCTTGTTCCTCCAGCACATCATCATCTCCAGTGCTAACATTCTCAGTTTCTAACTCAGATACAACTTTATCCACAATTCTTGTTGCTTGTTCAACATCAAACTCCGCTGAGGCACCAGGTTGTTCATTCACATCTGCTGAAGTAGATTCAAGTCTTTGTCTTGCAGATTTAGACGACTTATGTTTTCTTTTTGATTTCTTCTTCTTTGAAGTCTGCTTTAGAACACTTCTAGCAGACATTTTAAGTCGTCTACCTGGTGGTGGAGTTGGTTCATCAGGTAGAGCAGATGCAAGTGGTGTTGGATTAAGAATCGGTGATGAACGAGGTGGTGTAAAAATTGGTGGATTCGGTGAAACAACGGATGGTATAGGTGTAGATTGCGAAGGTGAAGATTGCGAAAAATGAACGGTTGGTGTAGATTGTGAAGGTGATGTTTGTGAGGTAATGTTTGGTGTAGATTGTGAAACAGGTGATGTTTATGAGGTAATGTTTGGTGTAGATTGTGAAGGTGAAGTTTGTGAGGTAATGTTTGGTGTAGATTGTGAAGGTGAGATTGTGAAACGGTTGGTGTAGATTGTGAAGGTGATGTTTGTGAGGTAATGTTTGGTGTAGATTGTGAAACAGGTGATGAAATAGGTTCAGGTGAAGCAACATCTTGCTCAAACATAACTCTCTTTGACTTTCTTTTCCTCTGCTCAGAGGCCCCTTCATCACTAACCCCTCTTTTTCTTTTTGACGAACTAGGACCCTCACTTGGCGACCTATGCTCAGCTTGGGAAGGAGTCTGTCGGCTTTCAGACCCCATTGCTGAGACTAACCACTCGAGATAAGCCCTAAGGTGAGGACTCTGAGCAGGAACCAGATTTATCAGGAATGGTGGAATCGGAAAAGGTCTTACAGTTTCACAACTTGTGCCTCTCAAGTTGGATTTATACATCGCAATCACACACTTGAAGCTGTTCTCCAATTTTGGAATTTCCTCTGCATTATCAAGAACATCTTCGATAATTAGTGTGAAGAATCTGATAAAGGGAATATATTTTCTGTCTTGTTTATCCTTTCCCTTGACAACTTGAATCATCTTTTTCCATATAATCGCCGCAAAGTCACACTGCACATTGTGAGTGACTGCATAGTATATTGCCAAAGAATCCTTTGTCAGAAGATCAATTCCTTTCTGTGATGGCATCAAGCAAGTTGTAAGAATATTGTACATCGTATGCCAGAGAGTTACTACATTACTTCTTCTAAAATCTCTCATCGTTGTCAACTCTCCTGCATAACCCAACGAATGAACCCCAGCCAACATTTCTTCAACTGATGGGAGTTCTTCGTATTCTTCAAGTACAGGAAATCCAATTGTTGTTCTAAACTCATCCAAAGTGAATCGACAATTAAACAGTTCATCTTCTGACTCTAGAGAAAATTTAAAGTAGTCTGCTGTGTTATGCCTTTTACTTCCTCGTACATATTCAATTGATTGCCACAGCTCAAAGACATACTTTTCAGGTACAATTGCCCCTCCAGTCAGAGCATTATTCAGTGGATGATAGCTAAGAATCTCTGGAATGATCGGGAATTTGCAAGCAAATGGGATATGTAGTGCTTGATTGGCTTGCATTTTCATTGAATCTCCTTCTCTGAACATTGCCATCTTGGTACTTTATTATTTTTCTGTTTAAGACAAACTGACCAAAGGTATTGACCAGAAAATACATTTCAAACACAGAAAAATAACAAAAATATACCAACTTTTAAAAAACAAAAAAAAAAAAAAAAAAAAAAAAAAAAAAAAAAAAAAAAAAAAAAAAAAAAAAAAAAAAAAAAAAAAAAAAAAAAAAAAAAAAAAAAAAAAAAAAAAAAAAAAAAAAAAAAAAAAAAAAAAAAAAAAAAAAAAAAAAAAAAAAAAAAAAAAAAAAAAAAAAAAAAAAAAAAAAAAAAAAAAAAAAAAAAAAAAAAAAAAAAAAAAAAAAAAAAAAAAAAAAAAAAAAAAAAAAAAAAAAAAAAAAAAAAAAAAAAAAAAAAAAAAAAAAAAAAAAAAAAAAAAAAAAAAAAAAAAAAAAAAAAAAAAAAAAAAAAAAAAAAAAAAAAAAAAAAAAAAAAAAAAAAAAAAAAAAAAAAAAAAAAAAAAAAAAAAAAAAAAAAAAAAAAAAAAAAAAAAAAAAAAAAAAAAAAAAAAAAAAAAAAAAAAAAAAAAAAAAAAAAAAAAAAAAAAAAAAAAAAAAAAAAAAAAAAAAAAAAAAAAAAAAAAAAAAAAAAAAAAAAAAAAAAAAAAAAAAAAAAAAAAAAAAAAAAAAAAAAAAAAAAAAAAAAAAAAAAAAAAAAAAAAAAAAAAAAAAAAAAAAAAAAAAAAAAAAAAAAAAAAAAAAAAAAAAAAAAAAAAAAAAAAAAAAAAAAAAAAAAAAAAAAAAAAAAAAAAAAAAAAAAAAAAAAAAAAAAAAAAAAAAAAAAAAAAAAAAAAAAAAAAAAAAAAAAAAAAAAAAAAAAAAAAAAAAAAAAAAAAAAAAAAAAAAAAAAAAAAAAAAAAAAAAAAAAAAAAAAAAAAAAAAAAAAAAAAAAAAAAAAAAAAAAAAAAAAAAAAAAAAAAAAAAAAAAAAAAAAAAAAAAAAAAAAAAAAAAAAAAAAAAAAAAAAAAAAAAAAAAAAAAAAAAAAAAAAAAAAAAAAAAAAAAAAAAAAAAAAAAAAAAAAAAAAAAAAAAAAAAAAAAAAAAAAAAAAAAAAAAAAAAAAAAAAAAAAAAAAAAAAAAAAAAAAAAAAAAAAAAAAAAAAAAAAAAAAAAAAAAAAAAAAAAAAAAAAAAAAAAAAAAAAAAAAAAAAAAAAAAAAAAAAAAAAAAAAAAAAAAAAAAAAAAAAAAAAAAAAAAAAAAAAAAAAAAAAAAAAAAAAAAAAAAAAAAAAAAAAAAAAAAAAAAAAAAAAAAAAAAAAAAAAAAAAAAAAAAAAAAAAAAAAAAAAAAAAAAAAAAAAAAAAAAAAAAAAAAAAAAAAAAAAAAAAAAAAAAAAAAAAAAAAAAAAAAAAAAAAAAAAAAAAAAAAAAAAAAAAAAAAAAAAAAAAAAAAAAAAAAAAAAAAAAAAAAAAAAAAAAAAAAAAAAAAAAAAAAAAAAAAAAAAAAAAAAAAAAAAAAAAAAAAAAAAAAAAAAAAAAAAAAAAAAAAAAAAAAAAAAAAAAAAAAAAAAAAAAAAAAAAAAAAAAAAAAAAAAAAAAAAAAAAAAAAAAAAAAAAAAAAAAAAAAAAAAAAAAAAAAAAAAAAAAAAAAAAAAAAAAAAAAAAAAAAAAAAAAAAAAAAAAAAAAAAAAAAAAAAAAAAAAAAAAAAAAAAAAAAAAAAAAAAAAAAAAAAAAAAAAAAAAAAAAAAAAAAAAAAAAAAAAAAAAAAAAAAAAAAAAAAAAAAAAAAAAAAAAAAAAAAAAAAAAAAAAAAAAAAAAAAAAAAAAAAAAAAAAAAAAAAAAAAAAAAAAAAAAAAAAAAAAAAAAAAAAAAAAAAAAAAAAAAAAAAAAAAAAAAAAAAAAAAAAAAAAAAAAAAAAAAAAAAAAAAAAAAAAAAAAAAAAAAAAAAAAAAAAAAAAAAAAAAAAAAAAAAAAAAAAAAAAAAAAAAAAAAAAAAAAAAAAAAAAAAAAAAAAAAAAAAAAAAATTTTCACTTTGTACTGTTTGCCGAGCAAAATGCTCTGCAAACAGTTGAATTAAGAACTTGAAGAAAAATTTTCATTTTGTACTGTTTGCCGAGCAAAAAGCTCTGCAAACAGTTGAATTAAGAACTTGGAGAAAAATTTTCACATTGTACTGTTTGCCGAGCAAAAAGCTCTGCAAACAGTTGAATTAAGAACTTGGAGAAAAATTTTCACATTGTACTGTTTGCCGAGCAAAAAGCTCTGCAAACAGTTGAATTAAGAACTTGGAGAAAAATTTTCACATTGTACTGTTTGCCGAGCAAAAAGCTCTGCAAACAGTTGAATTAAGAACTTGGAGAAAAATTTTCACATTGTACTGTTTGCCGAGCAAAAAGCTCTGCAAACAGTTGAATTAAGAACTTGGAGAAAAATTTTCACTTTGTACTGTTTGCCGAGCAAAATGCTCTGCAAACAGTTGATTAAAACTTGGTGAAAAATTTTCACTTTGTACTGTTTGCCGAGCAAAATGCTCTGCAAACAGTTGTTTTTAAAACTTGTAAAACTTTTGGAATTCAAAAATGCTTGTTTGCCGAGCAAAAAGCTCTGCAAACAGTTGAATTAAGAACTTGGAGAAAAATTTTCACATTGTACTGTTTGCCGAGCAAAAAGCTCTGCAAACAGTTCATTTGAGAACTTGGAGAAAAATTTTCACTTTGTACTGTTTGCCGAGCAAAAAGCTCTGCAAACAGTTGAATTAAGAACTTGGAGAAAAATTTTCACATTGTACTGTTTGCCGAGCAAAAAGCTCTGCAAACAGTTGAATTAAGAACTTGGAGAAAAATTTTCACATTGTACTGTTTGCCGAGCAAAAAGCTCTGCAAACAGTTGAATTAAGAACTTGGAGAAAAATTTTCACATTGTACTGTTTGCCGAGCAAAAAGCTCTGCAAACAGTTGTTTTTAAAACTTGTAAAACTTTTGGAATTCAAAAATGCTTGTTTGCCGAGCAAAAAGCTCTGCAAACAGTTGAATTAAGAACTTGGAGAAAAATTTTCACATTGTACTGTTTGCCGAGCAAAAAGCTCTGCAAACAGTTGAATTAAGAACTTGGAGAAAAATTTTCACATTGTACTGTTTGCCGAGCAAAATGCTCTGCAAACAGTTGTTTTTAAAACTTGTAAAACTTTTGGAATTCAAAAATGCATGTTTGCCGAGCTCAAAGCTCTGCAAACTGTTGAATTAAAAACTTGGATAAAAATTTTCACTTTGTACTGTTTGCCGAGCAAAAAGCTCTGCAAACAGTTGAATTAAGAACTTGGAGAAAAATTTTCACATTGTACTGTTTGCCGAGCAAAAAGCTCTGCAAACAGTTGAATTAAGAACTTGGAGAAAAATTTTCATATTGTACTGTTTGCCGAGCAAAAAGCTCTGCAAACAGTTGAATTAAGAACTTGGAGAAAAATTTTCACATTGTACTGTTTGCCGAGCAAAAAGCTCTGCAAACAGTTGAATTAAGAACTTGGAGAAAAATTTTCACATTGTACTGTTTGCCGAGCAAAAAGCTCTGCAAACAGTTGAATTAAGAACTTGGAGAAAAATTTTCACATTGTACTGTTTGCCGAGCAAAAAGCTCTGCAAACAGTTGAATTAAGAACTTGGAGAAAAATTTTCACATTGTACTGTTTGCCGAGCAAAAAGCTCTGCAAACAGTTGAATTAAGAACTTGGAGAAAAATTTTCACATTGTACTGTTTGCCGAGCAAAAAGCTCTGCAAACAGTTGAATTAAGAACTTGGAGAAAAATTTTCACATTGTACTGTTTGCCGAGCAAAAAGCTCTGCAAACAGTTGAATTAAGAACTTGGAGAAAAATTTTCACATTGTACTGTTTGCCGAGCAAAAAGCTCTGCAAACAGTTCATTAAGAAAATTGGTACCGAACATCTATGTGCTTGGTCTTTGTGTGCTGTACAGGATTGCAAGAAATAGCAATAGCACTCTTTGAGTCACAGTAAATGGGAATTCTGTTGAATTGAAATCCATAATCAGTCAACTGTGTCTTCATCCAAAGAACTTGTGAACAACAGCTTGCTGCAGCTACGTATTCAGCTTCTGCAGTAGATGTGGATACACAATTCTGTTTCTTTGAAGACCAACTGACCAATCTGTCCCCTAGAAACTGTACACTCCCAGAAGTACTCTTTCGATCAAGCTTACAACCTGCATGGTCAGCATCCGAATATGCAATTAACTGAAACCCGGTATCCCTTGGATACCAGAGACCAAGGTTCACAGTGCCTTTCAGGTATCGGAATATCCGTTTGACGGCCTGGAAATGACTTTCCTTAGGATTGGCCTGGTACCTGGCACACATGCATGTGGCGAACATAATATCCGGGCGACTAGCAGTCAAATACATGAGTGACCCTATCATACTGCGATATTTCTTTTGATCAAAAGATTTTCCATTTAAGTCAGCATTAATCTTTGTCCGAGCTTCCATGGGTGTTCCAATTGTTTGACAATCCATCATATCAAACTTTTTCAACATGTCAAGAATGTACTTAGATTGACAAATAAAAGTACCATTTGACAACTGTTTTACTTGTAGACCAAGGAAAAAGTTTAATTCACCCATCATGCTCATTTCAAATTTCTTGATCATTAAAGCAGAGAAATTCTTGCAGTATTTAGGATTAGTTGACCCGAAAATTATGTCGTCAACATAAATCTGGATTAGAATGATATCACTCCCTTGTCGTTTGATAAACAAGGTAGTGTCAATCGAACCTTTGCTAAAGCCAGATTTCACAAGATAAGAGGATAGAGCATCATACCATGCACGAGGCGCTTGTTTCAGACCATATAATGCCTTGTCTAACCTGTAAACGTAGTCTGGATGTTTGGAACTCACAAAACCTTCTGGTTGTTCAACGTACACTTCTTCTTTGAGAATTCCATTTAAGAAGGCAGTTTTAACATCCATCTGATAGACTGTGAAGTTCTTGTAGGCAGCATAGGCAAGAAACATCCGAATAGCCTCAATTCGTGCAACTGGTGCGAATGTCTCATCGTAGTCAATTCCATCTTGTTGGCAATATCCCTTTGCAACCAATCGTGCTTTGTTGCGTACAACAACTCCAGTTTCATCCTTTTTATTCTTGAAGATCCACTTGGTTTTAATTGGCTCCTTGTTCTTGTAAGGATTGGGAACCAATTTCCACACCTCAAGTCGTTCAAATTGATTCAGTTCCTCCTGCATAGCTTTCACCCAATCTGGACAACTTAGAGCTTCATTCACTGTCTTTGGTTCAACAATGCTCAGAAAATTCACAAACAGACATTCATTCGCGGAAGCAGATCTTGTCTGAACTCCAGTTGTTGGATTACCAATGACTTGAGAAATAGGATGAGCTCTTGTCCATTTGGTTGTATGAGGAATTGGATCAAGTGGATCACCAGATTCTTCAGAATCAATAAAATCAGGAGAATGTTGTTCTGTCAATTGTTCAAACGAGGTTGCAATTGGTTCAACAAAGTCTTCGTGATCATAATCTTCTGGATTGGTTGTAGGATTTGTCACTTGTGAGATATTGTGAGGTTGAGTATGCAACTCTGAAATATCAGTAGGTGGAGGAGAATCAGATGATGAATTAACATCTGATGATTGTGATGGAGAAGACTCATTGGGATCCATTTCTTCTGAATTTGAACTGGATGGATCATTGGCATTTCCATCAGATTCAGGAACTTTCTTCGAAACTTGGAAAAATTCTTCAAACAAGATATCCAAATCTTGTGAAGTTGGAGTTGAGAATGATTTGACATTTGATGCAGTCTTAGTTGCGGAAGCTTGTGGACTTTGAAGTTCGGGTCTTGAACTGTGTTGTTCAAGAACCATTCCCGAGAGTTCATCAAATCTAACGTTCATACTCTCTTCAATTCTCTTGGTTCTTCGGTTATATACACGATATGCAATGGATTCTCTTGAATAACCGATGAAATATGCCTCATCGCCTTTTGGTTCAAATTTGCCCAGATTATCTCGATCATTGAGAACATAACATACACATCCAAAAATGTGCAAGAAGTTCACATTGGGCTTTCTTTTGTTGATCACCTCATATGGAGTTTTATCAAACCTCTTGTTTATTATGGATCTGTTTTGAGTAAAACAAGCAGTAGCAACAGCTTCAGCCCATAGATTCGGTGGCAACTTCGAATAGGCAAGCATTGTTCTAGCTGCTTCAACAAGAGTTCGATTTCGACGTTCAACTACTCCATTCTGTTGAGGTGTTCTGGCAGCGGAAAATTGGTGTGAAATACCCATGGACTTGAAGAAAGAATCAATAGTTGAATTCTTGAATTCAGTGCCATTGTCTGAGCGAACAATTCTAACAGATGATTTAAGATTGACTTGGGTCTTCTTGATGAAATCAATAATCACTTGCGGAGTGTCACTCTTTGCATGAAGAAAGAATACCCAAGTGTAGCGAGAATAATCATCTACAATCACTAGAATGTATCGCTTGCCATGGATACTTTGAACTTTCATAGGGCCACACAAATCCATGTGAATAAGGTGCAACGGACCTTCTGTACTTAGAAACTTCTTTGGTTTGTGTGTTGCTTTCTTCATCTTTCCAATTGCACAAGCTGGACAAACATGTGCACTTTCATACTTGTAATCCGGAAGACCTTCAACAAGTTGTTTATCCACGAGTGTATTAATCGTTTGAAAGTTAAGATGAGAAAGTCGGCGATGCCATAACCAAGAGTTTTGAGCAGTTGCTTTCGAAAGAAGACAAATCTCTGAAGAATTAGATGGGATGTTGTTGAGATCAATTGTGAACAAATTATTGTCTCTTGTTCCAGTCAGAATATCCACACCATCTTCAGTCTGCACTTTGCATTCATATCTCCTAAATAATACTTGAAGATCATTGTCACAAAATTGACCAACACTAAAAAGATTGTGTCCAAGTCCTTCAACGTAGGAAACTCTCTTGATAGTGACTCCATTTTTGACAATGTCTCCATAACCAAGAATAGGAGCGATATGATCGTTTCCGAATCTTACGGTTCCCATAAACTTTTCAACAAAGTTCGAAAGAATGGACTTGTTTCCAGTCATATGACGTGAACATCCCGAGTCGACATACCATACACAAATAAGATATTCCTGCAAGGACAGGGAATATGGTTTAGGTACCCATGTAGATTGGGTCCTTGCAGGTTAGAGGGATAACATGCAAGTACAATCAACAAAAACAAAAAAAAAATAAACATCAAGCAAAATGACACACAAACAAACATTTTATTCAAATAACAAACAAGCACACATAATTGTTCAAAATACAAATACGAATTACAAACAAAGAAATGTAAAGGTTTATACACAAGTTTTGATACAAGCAGGAATAGTCCTAGATGTAGTAGCATTATCTAATGTATTTGATCTACGGACAATCCACACTTGTTTGACATGGGTAGTGTTTCCATCAAGTTTAACATTTCTAGTAGCATGCAAGAATCTATCTTTTGGAATCCATTTACTGCTACTTTTCATGCACAAGTCACCTGAAACACGAACATTTTTAGAGTTAGAAACTAATTTAGCTTTTATGTTCTGAACAGGTTGCTTCTTGATTGGTTCTGTGATCTTATTCACTTTCTTTATGTTATTAGATGACAACCAACCATACTGGTCTTTGTATTTAGTCATGCCTGTAAAAGTATCTCTAACCCTCTGTAAAGTGCACTTAGGATTCTTCTGAGAATACCTAGGGAAACTAGAATACCTAACCTGCTGAGGTTGTTTGTTACCTAATGAGAAAGTTTCAATCTTAACAATCTTCGGACCACTGCTTGTTTTGACTTCTTTTTGTGACTGAGATTCAGATTTGACCTTGTACATCTTTGATTGCCTAGAAGTCTTTTGGACTGTGGGACTTTTCTTTGATGGTTTGGTCTTTGGTTTTGAATCAGTCTTGGGTGATGGGTTGGTCTTTGATCGTTGGGTGGTCTTTGGTCTTTGGAACTTATTGATTGATGAAGATTGTGAAGAGTGTGACTTTGGAATTTTCTTCAGATAAAAATCAAGTTTTTCCTCCTTTTTAACAAAATGTTTTTCAAATTCAGGATCAAAATCATGATTTTCTTCCAAAAAATTTGTCAAATCTTCAGTTTCCAACTTCACACTAACTTCACTTTTCTTTATCGGACATGGACTTTGCTTGAGTGAAATTGATGCTTTTTCCTTTTCTTTATGAAATTGAAGTGCTATTTTCTGAAATTGGAATTCAACTTTTAGATCATTAAGTTCCTTTAGCACATTTAACCTCTGTTCCCTTTCTTTTTCAAACTTTTGTTTGAAAGCATCAATTTCATTCAAGTATGATTGAGTTCCCTCAGAAAACTTGGTAAAAGTCTGAGTTTCAGAAGTAATCGGGAAGAAATAATCATCAACATCATGAACATCATCTAAATCACCATCAGTTTGCACAGACACATGAACAACTTTCTTTATGTTATTAGATGACAACCAACCATACTGGTCTTTGTATTTAGTCATGCCTGTAAAAGTATCTCTAACCCTCTGTAAAGTGCACTTAGGATTCTTCTGAGAATACCTAGGGAAACTAGAATACCTAACCTGCTGAGGTTGTTTGTTACCTAATGAGAAAGTTTCAATCTTAACAATCTTCGGACCACTGCTTGTTTTGACTTCTTTTTGTGACTGAGATTCAGATTTGACCTTGTACATCTTTGATTGCCTAGAAGTCTTTTGGACTGTGGGACTTTTCTTTGATGGTTTGGTCTTTGGTTTTGAATCAGTCTTGGGTGATGGGTTGGTCTTTGATCGTTGGGTGGTCTTTGGTCTTTGGAACTTATTGATTGATGAAGATTGTGAAGAGTGTGACTTTGGAATTTTCTTCAGATAAAAATCAAGTTTTTCCTCCTTTTTAACAAAATGTTTTTCAAATTCAGGATCAAAATCATGATTTTCTTCCAAAAAATTTGTCAAATCTTCAGTTTCCAACTTCACACTAACTTCACTTTCTTTATCGGACATGGACTTTGCTTGAGTGAAATTGATGCTTTTTCCTTTTCTTTATGAAATTGAAGTGCTATTTTCTGAAATTGGAATTCAACTTTTAGATCATTAAGTTCCTTTAGCACATTTAACCTCTGTTCCCTTTCTTTTTCAAACTTTTGTTTGAAAGCATCAATTTCATTCAAGTATGATTGAGTTCCCTCAGAAAACTTGGTAAAAGTCTGAGTTTCAGAAGTAATCGGGAAGAAATAATCATCAACATCATGAACATCATCTAAATCACCATCAGTTTGCACAGACACATGAACAACTTTCTTTATGTCTACATTCACATTTTGAACATGAATTGGATGATTCTCTTCAAACACATTGGTTTTCTTTTTCATGGATAAAATCTTCTCATTGATTTTTTCAAATGATTCAGAAAACTTTCGGTCAAAAACAATTTTGCACATATCAAAGATCTGAGATTCTTTTTCAGTTTGGACTGAAGCATTTACACTTTCACATATAGAACTCACAGAACATCCAGATGGATCACAAACTTTGGAGTCTATCTTGGGTTGGTCAATGACATAATGATTTTGAGCCTTCAAATTTTCTATCAAAGATTGCTTTTCCTCAAGAGACTTTTGCAGATCTTCAATTACCTTTTCCAAAACTTTTTGTGGTACATACGGTCTCAAATTTTCAGGTTTTGGAATAGGATTAGGATTTTCCAAAGGTTTTTCAGTAAAACACTCAAGAATTTCGGGTATGATAGCCTCATGATTGTCTTTGATTGTTTTATGTGTAGAGTTAGCGAAGAAATCATATGACTCATCCATTAACTCATAGTTAAAATAGACTTTTGCACCCTTTTCTAGAAAATCATCAGCCTCATAATCACTATCAGTCGGTCTCACAAATTGGTCTGTCATCCCACATCTCAAATAAGATTCGTTGTATAATGATGGGACTTCTTCTTGTGCTTCGAGCAAACATTTTGGATTGTTATAACCCAACCCTGATGTGAATATTGTTTCTGAATTTCTTGGCCTATTTAAAAAGACTTGTTGATATGAACGATTGATCTTATACAACTTTTCTTGATAAGACTTGATTTCAGCTTTCAGTTCATCATTTTCTTTATCAAGTTTTTGTTTAAGAGAATCTTTTATACAACATTCATATTTTAGGTCAGAAATTTTGTTTTCAAATTCAGTCACATCAGGGATAGATTCTTTGAATTTGACATTTAAAGACTCAATGTCTTCAGCCAAAGCATTTGCTCGAAACATCTCATTGGTCTTTTCAACTTGAAGTTGTCTGACAGTCTTGCTCAGTTCAAGAACTTTGGTCTCAAGTTCTTGTTTCTCAAGATGCAGTTTGGAGTTTGGAGTAAAAGAGACTGCTGCTTTTTCTGATTTCAAATTCTCAAATTCTTTTTGATATGAATCAATTTTAATTTGAAAATCTTTTTCTTTGTCCTCCAAATCTTTCTTCTGATCAAACTTAGGAGCATTTGCATTTTTTGCATACGAAGAGACTGATGAAGTCCTAAGTTGATTGTTGGTTGGTTTTTTCTTGAAGAATTTCTTCTTTAAAGCCTTCGTGAAATAAGCGAGTTCCTTGTACATCTCTTTTTGTCTTTCATCAAGATCAGAATCACTCATATCACTCAAATCAGAATCAGTTTCAGACTCAACAAATCTTTGTTTTGGTACTCTTGAAGTCTTCTTCTCAGCTACCAAGGCTAATGGATCGGAATGAGAACACTCTGCTTTTTGCTTCTGAATTCTCTTAACATCCTCAACATTTAGTTGCAGCTTCTCAAATAAGGTATGAATGGTGAGTTTTCCAAAATCTGATTGTTGGTTGGTTTTTTCTTGAAGAATTTCTTCTTTAAAGCCTTCGTGAAATAAGCGAGTTCCTTGTACATCTCTTTTTGTCTTTCATCAAGATCAGAATCACTCATATCACTCAAATCAGAATCAGTTTCAGACTCAACAAATCTTTGTTTTGGTACTCTTGAAGTCTTCTTCTCAGCTACCAAGGCTAATGGATCGGAATGAGAACACTCTGCTTTTTGCTTCTGAATTCTCTTAACATCCTCAACATTTAGTTGCAGCTTCTCAAATAAGGTATGAATGGTGAGTTTCCAAAATCTGATTGTTGGTTGGTTTTTTCTTGAAGAATTTCTTCTTTAAAGCCTTCGTGAAATAAGCGAGTTCCTTGTACATCTCTTTTTGTCTTTCATCAAGATCAGAATCACTCATATCACTCAAATCAGAATCAGTTTCAGACTCAACAAATCTTTGTTTTGGTACTCTTGAAGTCTTCTTCTCAGCTACCAAGGCTAATGGATCGGAATGAGAACACTCTGCTTTTTGCTTCTGAATTCTCTTAACATCCTCAACATTTAGTTGCAGCTTCTCAAATAAGGTATGAATGGTGAGTTTTCCAAAATCTGATTGTTGGTTGAGTTGGGTTCCATACACTTGCCATTCCTCTTCCAGATTTTTGATGAATTTGATGTTCAGTTCCATATTGGTTCTCTTCACATCATTCTTTCTCAGCTCATTGATGACATTGCAGAATCTGATGTACACCTCATTCAATGGTTCACCTTTTTGTTGTTTGAATGTTTCATACATGTTCAGAACAGTCGACAACCTAATGGTGTTTGATACATCTGATCCTTCCATCTGCTTCTCCACTTCATCCCAAATGTCTTTTCCTGTCTCATAGGAATCAACATTGCAGTAAATGTCATCAGGAAGTGCTTGGTATAGGTAGGCAATTGCACTTTGATCAGCCTCAACTCTGTTTTTCTGATCTGTATTCCAACTCTCTTCAGGTAAAACTTCTCCACTAACAGGGTTCTTTGGAATCTCAGGACCATCTTTGTATGATTTCCTTAACAGTTTTCCATTCTTTTGCCTGTCTATCCAGTTCAGAAATCTTTTCTTCCATTGAGGATAAGATCCTCTAAACAAGACAGGTGGTCTTCCTTCAGAACCAAGTGCTAAAGCTTCCCTTGAAGCCATTGCAAGCAATAAAAGACTTAGAAAAAATTTGAGATTTTTCAATTTCAACTAAATGCAGAGCTTAAACCTCTGCAAACAATGCAAGTAGCACCAGTCTCAAATCAAGAATTCTCAAAAACAACTATTTGCCGAGCAAGGAGCTCTGCAAATAGAATAAGTAACCAGAACACTTAACCAAATTTCTTGAAAATAACTATTTGCCGAGAATTTTGATTTTTTTTTTTTTTTTTTTTTTTTTTTTTTTTTTTTTTTTTTTTTTTTTTTTTTTTTTTTTTTTTTTCTTTTTTTTTTTTTTTTTTTTTTTTTTTTTTTTTTTTTTTTTTTTTTTTTTTTTTTTTTTTTTTTTTTTTTTTTTTTTTTTTTTTTTTTTTTTTTTTTTTTTTTTTTTTTTTTTTTTTTTTTTTTTTTTTTTTTTTTTTTTTTTTTTTTTTTTTTTTTTTTTTTTTTTTTTTTTTTTTTTTTTTTTTTTTTTTTTTTTTTTTTTTTTTTTTTTTTTTTTTTTTTTTTTTTTTTTTTTTTTTTTTTTTTTTTTTTTTTTTTTTTTTTTTTTTTTTTTTTTTTTTTTTTTTTTTTTTTTTTTTTTTTTTTTTTTTTTTTTTTTTTTTTTTTTTTTTTTTTTTTTTTTTTTTTTTTTTTTTTTTTTTTTTTTTTTTTTTTTTTTTTTTTTTTTTTTTTTTTTTTTTTTTTTTTTTTTTTTTTTTTTTTTTTTTTTTTTTTTTTTTTTTTTTTTTTTTTTTTTTTTTTTTTTTTTTTTTTTTTTTTTTTTTTTTTTTTTTTTTTTTTTTTTTTTTTTTTTTTTTTTTTTTTTTTTTTTTTTTTTTTTTTTTTTTTTTTTTTTTTTTTTTTTTTTTTTTTTTTTTTTTTTTTTTTTTTTTTTTTTTTTTTTTTTTTTTTTTTTTTTTTTTTTTTTTTTTTTTTTTTTTTTTTTTTTTTTTTTTTTTTTTTTTTTTTTTTTTTTTTTTTTTTTTTTTTTTTTTTTTTTTTTTTTTTTTTTTTTTTTTTTTTTTTTTTTTTTTTTTTTTTTTTTTTTTTTTTTTTTTTTTTTTTTTTTTTTTTTTTTTTTTTTTTTTTTTTTTTTTTTTTTTTTTTTTTTTTTTTTTTTTTTACGAGTAACCACAACACGACAAAATAGTCGGTTAGGTTATCTTCTTCGTTTAGCCAAACCCTTATTTGCAGAGAAGACTGAAAATCTTCGATATCTTCTTATTAGCCAAACCCTTATTTGCAGAGAAGACTGAAAATCTTCGATATCTTCTTCATTTTTGCGAATTAGAACTCGAATTTTATATCAAAATGTTCAGAAAATCAATGCGCACAAATCCTCAAACAAATTAGATGCTAATTTCAACTGGAAATCAAACCCTCACGAACATGCGATTTGTAGAGCTCGATCAAAAACAACTCAAATGATGAAATTAGCTTCTGAAAATGATAGCGAAGGAAGATATACTGATATTAAATCGATCGGTGAACAAAATTAGAACAGAAACACACTTAATTTGCAGGAATCACTGAAACAGTGAGCTCTGCAAATGAACCTTTCAGAAAAACAACTCAAATGATGAAATTAGCTTCTGAAAATGATAGCGAAGGAAGATATACTGATATTAAATCGATCGGTGAACAAAATTAGAACAGAAACACACTTAATTTGCAGGAATCACTGAAACAGTGAGCTCTGCAAATGAACCTTTCAGAAAAACAACTCAAATGATGAAATTAGCTTCTGAAAATGATAGCGAAGGAAGATATACTGATATTAAATCGATCGGTGAACAAAATTAGAACAGAAACACACTTAATTTGCAGGAATCACTGAAACAGTGAGCTCTGCAAATGAACCTTTCAGAAAAACAACTCAAATGATGAAATTAGCTTCTGAAAATGATAGCGAAGGAAGATATACTGATATTAAATCGATCGGTGAACAAAATTAGAACAGAAACACACTTAATTTGCAGGAATCACTGAAACAGTGAGCTCTGCAAATGAACCTTTCAGAAAAACAACTCAAATGATGAAATTAGCTTCTGAAAATGATAGCGAAGGAAGATATACTGATATTAAATCGATCGGTGAACAAAATTAGAACAGAAACACACTTAATTTGCAGGAATCACTGAAACAGTGAGCTCTGCAAATGAACCTTTCAGAAAAACAACTCAAATGATGAAATTAGCTTCTGAAAATGATAGCGAAGGAAGATATACTGATATTAAATCGATCGGTGAACAAAATTAGAACAGAAACACACTAGACCAGGGTGCAGTTGTTAGTACTATAAGTGATGAATGTACAAGGAAGTTCAGAAACAATATGTTGAAAGAATTATGTGAAGAAGTTTCTGGTACTGTTCTTCGTAGCATTTATGATAGGGTGTTACCCCAAGTCGAAAAGTTACTGGATGAGAAGTTGCCAAAACACTTGCCTAAAGCTGTTGCAAATGTTCAGAAGGAAGTGCAGGCACTCAAGAAAGTTGTGTCTGAAATAACTCCAGTAGAAGGTATAACTTTTGGTCCACTAGACAGACTTATGCTTGAACAATTGTGGAATGATCTCAAGTCAAGAACTGGAGATCGTTCCAAGGGGGAAGAGTCGTCTGGTGACCAAACTCTGAAGCACATGTCACAAAGAGCATATGGCACTGAAGCCGGGCTTACTGAAAGACAAAGAGCATATGGCACTGAAGCCGGGCTCCTAACTGAAGAAGTTACTGGTACTGAAGCCAGTGAGCCCCAGTTTGAGACCTTCCCAGATATTCCAACTACACTGAAGGCTGTTAAAGGAAAAGAAAAAGTGGTATCTAGTGAAGAAGAAGAGCATACTGAAGATGCCGATGATGAAACATCAAGGAAGTTAGAACAAGAATGCATCATGATAGAGATTTTTAAAAGAAATCAAAAGGATGAACTGCTGGCCCATCAAAGGGAGATGGCAACAACAGGGACTCTGGACTCTTACAATGCTGGAAGGTTAGGCATTAACATTGAAGTTTATAAAAAGATGAAAGATGACCCCAGAGTTCATCAATGCCTAAATGCATTAGATGATGTTCATGTACGCTCATTCTACGCTGAAGAAGAACAGGTATATGATTCAATTATTTATGGCGTGAGTGTACCAGAACTCATCAGACAAAGAAAGGATGAACTGGTAAGTCTCCAGAAAAAGATAAGAAAGAATGCTGGTGCTCTGGAGATAGAGTACAGAAAGAGACTTACTGGTTTACCAAAGTTGACTGCCAGACAGATCAAAGCAATCAAAGATGCTGATGTAAGTACTTTCATTCCCCTGGACACTTCTCGAAAAATAAATCGTCAAGAACTCCAATCTGCTGTAGAGCAAAGGAGAGTGTCCAAGGATACTGAAGCTTTGATCCAGCAAGCCAAGCTGAAAGAAAAATACAATGAGATGTTGAATTTCAGGGCTGATACAAGAAGGATCACTGGTGATGAAATCAAATTGGCTGAAGATCATGAAGGCATGTCAAAGTTTGAAGTAAAGTTGACCAGGGAGGGTAACTTTACTGACGAGAGGAAAAGCACTTCAGTCCAAGCATTTGGATGGAGTGAACTGAAGGAAATTGCTCTAACGTTCAGGGGGAAGACAAATGTGTCGACTGATGTTAAAGCATTTCTTAAAAGGATTGAGAAGGTATGGAGAAGAAAGCAACAGATGGAAGTTGCAATGGGCATAAGAACGTCAGAATCAATACCATCTTCTCCATCACCAAAGAGAAAGGCTACTGAAGATGCTCCAGAAAGGACATCGAAAAGAAGGGTCTGACTCTTATACAATTTGTTAGTAGGAATTTACCCACCTACTAACTCTTAATCACAATTTGGCTAGTAGGAATTTACCCACCTACTAACTCTTAATCACAATTTGGTTAGTAGGAATTTACCCACCTACTAACTCTTAATCACAAATTGGTTAGTAGGAATTTACCCACCTACTAACTCTTAATCACAATTTGGCTAGTAGGAATTTACCCACCTACTAACTCTTAATCACAATTTGGCTAGTAGGAATTTACCCACCTACTAACTCTTTATCACAATTTGGTTAGTAGGAATTTACCCACCTACTAACTCTTAATCACAATTTGGTTAGTAGGAATTTACCCACCTACTAACTCTTAATCACAATTTGGTTAGTAGGAATTTACCCACCTACTAACTCTTAATCACAATTTGGTTAGTAGGAATTTACCCACCTACTAACTCTTAATCACAATTTGGCTAGTAGGAATTTACCCACCTACTAACTCTTAATCACAATTTGGTTAGTAGGAATTTACCCACCTACTAACTCTTAATCACAATTTGGCTAGTAGGAATTTACCCACCTACTAACTCTTAATCACAATTTGGTTAGTAGGAATTTACCCACCTACTAACTCTTAATCACAATTTGGCTAGTAGGAATTTACCCACCTACTAACTCTTAATCACAATTTGGTTAGTAGGAATTTACCCACCTACTAACTCTTAATCACAATTTGGCTAGTAGGAATTTACCCACCTACTAACTCTTAATCACAATTTGGTTAGTAGGAATTTACCCACCTACTAACTCTTAATCACAATTTGGCTAGTAGGAATTTACCCACCTACTAACTCTTAATCACAATTTGGTTAGTAGGAATTTACCCACCTACTAACTCTTAATCACAATTTGGCTAGTAGGAATTTACCCACCTACTAACTCTTAATCACAATTTGGCTAGTAGGAATTTACCCACCTACTAACTCTTAATCACAATTTGGTTAGTAGGAATTTACCCACCTACTAACTCTTAATCACAATTTGGTTAGTAGGAATTTACCCACCTACTAACTCTTAATCACAATTTGGTTAGTAGGAATTTACCCACCTACTAACTCTTAAT
>CM067173.1:18195784-18216117 GCA_034093135.1 Erigeron breviscapus
CTTGATATGTCTCTCTCCTTTATCCACATAAGATTCTTGCCGATCTTAACCCGCTTTACGTTGTTATTTTATCATTTCAATCTTCATAAACATATTCCTCACTATATCTGTGCTACGCAACTCTTGGTGTCCCACTTTTCTAACACGAATAGGGAATCGACATCTCTATCAAACAACTTTCATACGGAGGCATGTCTGAATACTAAAGCGATAGCTAGTGCTATACTAGAACTTCTAACGAGATCGTGAGCAAATTCTATGATCCACTAAAGATCGGCTATTCACGCTTACAAGATTCCGCTTCATTTGAGGTCACTAATAATCTCTCTTAAGATCTTGACACATCCTTGTCATACCGGCGAAAGAAGTATTCAGATTTTATAGGTTTCATGGAGCAAAATCGATTTGGCTTCGTTAAGGAGAGAATTTTAAGTTCTATCATGACGTCTATTGAGTCGGCAAAAATTCTTCAGAAATATTTTGTGTGGTTCGACTTCTCATTTGTTTAGGTGCTCGTTGCAAAATCTTTTCTTGAGTCTCCTCGGGGTAACACCAAACTTCATAGACGTAATCTTTTGAAAGAGTTAATCAACTTACTTGACAGTTGTCACAAAAAGAAAATACTTTATAACTCATATGATCGAAAACAAATGGTAAACTTGACAGTATAAAAGGTAAAACACGAAAATTTTAAATTAAAAACAACTCCGATGGATTCTAAAATGTGAAAGGAACGATTATTCTGGATTTCTTTTAATACTCCGTTCAACTTTTTATTCTTTTCTCCAAGCTTACCTCACAATCTTTCTACTTAATTCGGTCATCGATGAATCTATCTTCAAAAGGCTAAAAATAAAACGACAAGTATCACCAATCAACTACGAAACTTCTAATCTATATTGATCTGGTAGGTTGTCTCCACTTTGTCACCGCACTAAACCAAGCCGAATCAACCTCATTTCCTCTTTTGGGTAATCACACGATAAAGATAATTTCACTTCTCTAATCAGACTGCTCATCCAACGAATTTAAATGAAACTTTTCTTTTCATAGTATCTCCAAGACTTGCATAAAAGGAACTTCGTGGCCGAATTGCCTTTTAGAATAACGAAAACAATTGCGGTTCGTAAGACTCATGAAATTTCAAAAACATGGATAAAATTGAAGAGCATAACTACGAATTCAAAGTTCTCAAAACAAGTATAGATAACATTTCCAGAAACATCTTCATCGCGCGCCTTAAGTTGATAATAAAAGAAATGAAAATTCATCTTAGAATAATAAGAAGATCAAGTAAAACATAAATCTTGACAACGGGTACTCATCTTCGATTGTTATTTTATTGAGCTCACGGATAGATAAACACACGCGCACAATGTCATCTTTGATTTCCTCGAACAGGGTAATTATATCTCTAAGGAACGACTAGATCGAGTAAAATTCATGAAAAAGACATTGAGAAAATCACGAACAACAAGAATATTCTCCCTAGACTGTGGTTTCCTTTCGGCGTCGATGATCCAAACACATGAAACTTGATTGCCATATAACGATTATCAAAATGCACGAGCGAAAATACCAATAGAAATTAACCGTTTCGTTTCTCCTGCCAAAGTCAAATGTTTTAACTATAATGGGAATATTCAACTAGGTCGCCTTCCCCTCCCAAGAAAGTTGGCATCGTTCACTCATAGTCAAAACCATTCTCGAATATTACGTCAAACGCTTCCAAAATAAAACAAATTGACTCGAGAGATTTCAGGTTAGGTTTTAACTTTTATAACTATCCTTTACAAGTTCATTTCAACTATAATATCCTCACATTCTTACTATGTCAATTTCAACTTAATTTCTAACATCAAGCATCAAGTAATCAAATACTCAATCAAGGAAGCATGTCAATCAAAATCAAAAACACATTCCCCATACTTCGTATGGTCTTTTAATCATGCACTTAAATAATCATCTTTATAATTGAAGTCCAAGTCTCTATGACCTTATACTAACATGTAACATGCATCCTTCACATTAAACTACCCGTTTAGACAAGTTACTACGCAATTACTTTTCATTGTCATACCGCGTATGGTCTTTCACCACAATAATGATGCCACGGGTCTCACTACCCAATGGTCTTACACCAGATAATACGATGCCATAGGTCTCACTACCCAATGGTCTTACACCAATTAATATCACAACTCATTTGCATACATCCAACATTCATCAATTATTCAACATACTTTTTCTTTATAAGCGACAAACCATCTCTTAAACTTATAAATCATTTCAAAATTTTGCTTTTACGACCTCATAACCGATTATTCAAGCAAAACTTATGCTCTATCACATTCGCATATAAACAAGCAAATACACATTAGCATACATTCCACGTTTTCCATGTTGTTATCATTCTCATTTCTTTACATTCATCACATGACATATTAAACTCAGAAATCAATTCCAAATTTTCAATCATTACCGCTCAACAAACCATTTAGTCATGCAAGCTTTTCTATCAAACCTACAAATCAACAAGCAAAGATATAAATAAAATCACATTGCCAAGCAAGGTCTCCAATCCTATAGCTTCATACTAACATACTTCCATATTTAACGGGTTTGACTTGAGCTATTATAATATGTGATCATAATAGTGCTGCAGTAATTATTATGATTACTTATTATAACACCTCAAGTGAAATTCGCTAAATACTTCCATATGTCACTAGAAACCAAACTATACACATAAGGTCAAGTCACGTCTATGGTTTAAGTCTAAGTATCCTTGAAATCATAAAATACCTAAATCCCTTAAACCACGGCTCTGATACCAAATTTGTAACGACTGAACCCAATTTAATCAAAAAGTATGTTAGGTCCAGATTTAGTCCAGATTTACTGGACTCGCTCCAGACGCGACTACTGGAGCCTCACTGAAGATCTGACCAGAATCGTGTTCTACTGGACCTACTCCAGACTTGGAATCTGGAGTCCCTCTGAAGATTTGTCCAGAAATAATTGAAGACCAGTGAGCAAATACTTGTATAGGAATCTGGAGTATTCTCCAGATGAGCTCACTGGACTTCACCCCAGTCCAGATCAACTCTACTGAAGACATTCTGACTGAAGTCAAAGACTGAAGTCTGAAGAAAGAAGACTTAGCAAATGGCGGAGTCCACTGGAAAGTCTTACCAGATCTGTACACTGGAGGATTGTCAGTGTTCTAGATCCTACAAGTCTGAACACTGATATCAAGGATTGACTTTTCCCTTTACACACTTTCCAAAGAACAATCCACTTGTTCTTTACCAAAGTATACGTGTGTAAAGGTGGTTGGATAAAAGGATACACTTGCATTTGATGTGACTTTATCCTTATTCCTTATCCAATACATTTAATGTTCTTGTCGGATCATTAAATGTATGCAACCATATTTGTACGGCACAAAATTCACTGGTGAATTTTGTTGCCTATAAATACAAAGTCATTTCCTTGACATAAATACTTTTAAGCATACATTTTGCATTTAAGTGAATTTGTCCAAATACTCTCGATCTTAAACAGGGATACTTCACAACTTTAAGTATCTCGATCCAAAAGAGTTATTTGACAAATATAGATCATTTGTAACTCATAGGTTGTTAGGATACATACTTATTTGTGTTATCTTGATTCCGCACAACCTTGTATTTTATTTAACATCATAAATAAAATACACAATTGAAAATTACATAATGTTCCACTTTATTTGTTTATTGCTTTAAGTCTTGTATTACTTTGTTTATATACTCTTGCATTTATTTACAAGTAATACTAGTCCAATCTAGTGATTATTAGACTTGTTGTATTTTACACTTTCCTAGTTAACCATCGAACTTAAGGGACTCACAAAGTAGTAAATAAATTTTTTTTTATTTTAAAAATACCGGATATGCGCCGCACAGGATATCTGTGTGCCGCATATCACACAACAGAGACTTACAGAAAGTTTCATGCGAAACAATGTGCGACGCATAAATCCAATTTCACAAACATGTGCCGCATGGACCAAATATGCGGCGCACATTTGAGTCTGACAGTACCAAACTTCAATTTTGACATTTGACTCAACTTAAAATCTTTTCAAACTCAATTCCAAGCTTTAGACCACAACATTTTTGAATTCAATCAAATACATTTACCGAAACTCATTACAAAAGACAACGTACAAAAATTAGAAATTTTGGCATGACCATATCGTAAAATCTTCGACAAAACCTGTTACGGATCATGAGTTTCCAAAAATACATTCAATAATGATCAATACATTACTTTTACAAATGACCAATTATGAATAACCAAAACTCTTTGAATCTAGCACTTGACATAACAATAATTTACCAAAACAAATCAAATGTACCATGAGCCAATAGTTCAAAGGGGTCTCTACGGGTCCTATCAACATTACCATTTTCCGCATTTAGCTAAAACAATCAATATCCATAAATCAACTTCAAACTTCAATCTTTATATTACTTAACTTTGCTTCCGCATCCAGGACAACCTATAAAAAGGGTAAACAACTAAAACATAAGCAATCGCTTAGTGAATGCATATACATATAATCCATCACAATTCATTTCCACATGGCCATGGACAATTGGCTAGTAGGAATTTACCCACCTACTAGCTCTTACAACAAATTGGTTAGTAGGAATTTACCCACCTACTAACTCTTACAACAAATTGGTTAGTAGGAATTTACCCACCTACTAACTCTTAATCACAATTTGGCTAGTAGGAATTTACCCACCTACTAACTCTTACAACAAATTGGTTAGTAGGAATTTACCCACCTACTAACTCTTAATCACAATTTGGCTAGTAGGAATTTACCCACCTACTAACTCTAAATCACAATTTGGCTAGTAGGAATTTACCCACCTACTAACTCTTAATCACAATTTGGCTAGTAGGAATTTACCCACCTACTAACTCTAAATCACAATTTGGCTAGTAGGAATTTACCCACCTACTAGCTCTTACAACAAATTGGTTAGTAGGAATTTACCCACCTACTAGCTCTTACAACAAATTGGTTAGTAGGAATTTACCCACCTACTAACTCTTACAACAAATTGGTTAGTAGGAATTTACCCACCTACTAACTCTTAATCACAATTTGGCTAGTAGGAATTTACCCACCTACTAGCTCTTACAACAAATTGGTTAGTAGGAATTTACCCACCTACTAACTCTTACAACAAATTGGTTAGTAGGAATTTACCCACCTACTAACTCTTAATCACAATTTGGCTAGTAGGAATTTACCCACCTACTAACTCTTAATCACAATTTGGCTAGTAGGAATTTACCCACCTACTAACTCTAAATCACAATTTGGCTAGTAGGAATTTACCCACCTACTAACTCTTACAACAAATTGGTTAGTAGGAATTTACCCACCTACTAACTCTTAATCACAATTTGGCTAGTAGGAATTTACCCACCTACTAACTCTTAATCACAATTTGGCTAGTAGGAATTTACCCACCTACTAACTCTTACAACAAATTGGTTAGTAGGAATTTACCCACCTACTAACTCTAAATCACAATTTGGCTAGTAGGAATTTACCCACCTACTAACTCTTACAACAAATTGGTTAGTAGGAATTTACCCACCTACTAACTCTAAATCACAATTTGGCTAGTAGGAATTTACCCACCTACTAACTCTAAATCACAATTTGGCTAGTAGGAATTTACCCACCTACTAACTCTAAATCACAATTTGGCTAGTAGGAATTTACCCACCTACTAACTCTAAATCACAATTTGGCTAGTAGGAATTTACCCACCTACTAACTCTTACAACAAATTGGTTAGTAGGAATTTACCCACCTACTAACTCTTAATCACAATTTGGCTAGTAGGAATTTACCCACCTACTACTCTTACAACAAATTGGTTAGTAGGAATTTACCCACCTACTAACTCTTAATCACAATTTGGCTAGTAGGAATTTACCCACCTACTAACTCTAAATCACAATTTGGCTAGTAGGAATTTACCCACCTACTAACTCTTACAACAAATTGGTTAGTAGGAATTTACCCACCTACTAACTCTTAATCACAATTTGGCTAGTAGGAATTTACCCACCTACTAACTCTTAATCACAATTTGGCTAGTAGGAATTTACCCACCTACTAACTCTTAATCACAATTTGGTTAGTAGGAATTTACCCACCTACTAACTCTTAATCACAATTTGGTTAGTAGGAATTTACCCACCTACTAACTCTAAATCACAATTTGGCTAGTAGGAATTTACCCACCTACTAACTCTAAATCACAATTTGGCTAGTAGGAATTTACCCACCTACTAACTCTAAATCACAATTTGGCTAGTAGGAATTTACCCACCTACTAACTCTAAATCACAATTTGGCTAGTAGGAATTTACCCACCTACTAACTCTAAATCACAATTTGGCTAGTAGGAATTTACCCACCTACTAACTCTAAATCACAATTTGGCTAGTAGGAATTTACCCACCTACTAACTCTAAATCACAATTTGGCTAGTAGGAATTTACCCACCTACTAACTCTAAATCACAATTTGGCTAGTAGGAATTTACCCACCTACTAACTCTAAATCACAATTTGGCTAGTAGGAATTTACCCACCTACTAACTCTAAATCACAATTTGGCTAGTAGGAATTTACCCACCTACTAACTCTAAATCACAATTTGGCTAGTAGGAATTTACCCACCTACTAACTCTAAATCACAATTTGGCTAGTAGGAATTTACCCACCTACTAACTCTAAATCACAATTTGGCTAGTAGGAATTTACCCACCTACTAACTCTAAATCACAATTTGGCTAGTAGGAATTTACCCACCTACTAACTCTAAATCACAATTTGGCTAGTAGGAATTTACCCACCTACTAACTCTAAATCACAATTTGGCTAGTAGGAATTTACCCACCTACTAACTCTAAATCACAATTTGGCTAGTAGGAATTTACCCACCTACTAACTCTAAATCACAATTTGGCTAGTAGGAATTTACCCACCTACTAACTCTAAATCACAATTTGGCTAGTAGGAATTTACCCACCTACTAACTCTAAATCACAATTTGGCTAGTAGGAATTTACCCACCTACTAACTCTAAATCACAATTTGGCTAGTAGGAATTTACCCACCTACTAACTCTAAATCACAATTTGGCTAGTAGGAATTTACCCACCTACTAACTCTAAATCACAATTTGGCTAGTAGGAATTTACCCACCTACTAACTCTAAATCACAATTTGGCTAGTAGGAATTTACCCACCTACTAACTCTAAATCACAATTTGGCTAGTAGGAATTTACCCACCTACTAACTCTAAATCACAATTTGGCTAGTAGGAATTTACCCACCTACTAACTCTAAATCACAATTTGGCTAGTAGGAATTTACCCACCTACTAACTCTAAATCACAATTTGGCTAGTAGGAATTTACCCACCTACTAACTCTAAATCACAATTTGGCTAGTAGGAATTTACCCACCTACTAACTCTAAATCACAATTTGGCTAGTAGGAATTTACCCACCTACTAACTCTAAATCACAATTTGGCTAGTAGGAATTTACCCACCTACTAACTCTAAATCACAATTTGGCTAGTAGGAATTTACCCACCTACTAACTCTAAATCACAATTTGGCTAGTAGGAATTTACCCACCTACTAACTCTAAATCACAATTTGGCTAGTAGGAATTTACCCACCTACTAACTCTAAATCACAATTTGGCTAGTAGGAATTTACCCACCTACTAACTCTAAATCACAATTTGGCTAGTAGGAATTTACCCACCTACTAACTCTAAATCACAATTTGGCTAGTAGGAATTTACCCACCTACTAACTCTAAATCACAATTTGGCTAGTAGGAATTTACCCACCTACTAACTCTAAATCACAATTTGGCTAGTAGGAATTTACCCACCTACTAACTCTAAATCACAATTTGGCTAGTAGGAATTTACCCACCTACTAACTCTAAATCACAATTTGGCTAGTAGGAATTTACCCACCTACTAACTCTAAATCACAATTTGGCTAGTAGGAATTTACCCACCTACTAACTCTAAATCACAATTTGGCTAGTAGGAATTTACCCACCTACTAACTCTAAATCACAATTTGGCTAGTAGGAATTTACCCACCTACTAACTCTAAATCACAATTTGGCTAGTAGGAATTTACCCACCTACTAACTCTAAATCACAATTTGGCTAGTAGGAATTTACCCACCTACTAACTCTAAATCACAATTTGGCTAGTAGGAATTTACCCACCTACTAACTCTAAATCACAATTTGGCTAGTAGGAATTTACCCACCTACTAACTCTAAATCACAATTTGGCTAGTAGGAATTTACCCACCTACTAACTCTAAATCACAATTTGGCTAGTAGGAATTTACCCACCTACTAACTCTAAATCACAATTTGGCTAGTAGGAATTTACCCACCTACTAACTCTCACAACAATCAAATGGGTCAGAATTAATACCCTCAATTCAAAATCCCCAATTTATTTACTCATGAACCCTAAAATTAAACAATAAAATTAATTAAACACATAAATAATATAAACTTAGGGATATATTTTATGCTTATTACTTACTTCAGGGTTGAGTTATGGTACAGGTTGTTATTTTGGATACTTGAAGGACTAAAGTTGAAGATTGCTTAAAGTGGAAGGAGGTCGGAGTCATTAGCTGGAAGATGAGGAGTATATAAGCTATCTTATACCCAATTAGGGTTAATGTAATCGATCATAATATTCAGACACATTGTTTTCTTTATATTTTTCTCTCAATATTTTCTGTAATCTAGTTTTAGATTGATTCGTCTCAATCAATCTTTCGACTGATCATCTTGATCATATTATTGTAATAATCGAACTCTATATGTCGACTTTAACAGCCGACTGATTATTTACGAATTAATAATAATAATAATAATGTTTGTTGATTCTTTGGTTGATCTTCAAGTTCGTTCATGGTATCAGAGACAGGTTACTCTGGTTGGTGATGTTTGTTTTTGGTGTTCATAGATTTTGGGCGTATTTCGATTTCGAAACCCAGATCTAAGAAACCCTAATTTTTTAGGGTTTTCTGATTTTCGATCCGATTGATTCCGCTGCTTATCTTTTCAGATCCACTTCTCTTGACTAAGTGAATCAAGAAAGAAGTTAGGGTTTCTTCAAATTTTTCAGATCCTGATTATTCTTCTTGACTAAGTGAATCAAGAAGAAGATTAGGGTTCCTGTTTTCCAGCCGATAGCTCTGTTTGTTATCTTCTTCTCTTTGTCTTTATTTTTTTTGTGTGAATTATTTGCTAGTTGTTGTGTGTAAGGCTTACGCAATCAAGATAACTTGATGTATGTGGTCCTCTTCTTGGAAGAGGGAGCCTGTTAATTGTTTGATTATTACCTGTTTTTTTTTTTTATATATCTGTTTGGTTAAGTGGTTGTTTATCTTCTTTATTTGTTGATTTAGTATGGCTCCTGAAGCAGGTAGTGGTTCTAAACAACTACTGTTAGTGGTCTTGATTTTTGTGATCCTTTATATCTTCATCCTACTGATACTAGTGGTGCTCCTATTCTGTCTTTTAAGTTGACTGGTACTGAAAATTATAATGTTTGGTCATGTGCTATGATGCTTGCTTTAGAAACTAAAAATAAGGTTGGTTTTATAGATGGTACATGTGAAAAAATGAAGATGATTCTGTTCTTGCTAAACAATGGGATAGGTGCAACTCTGTGGTTCTTTCTTGGATTTTAGGATCTGTTAGTCAAGAATTGTATATGGGAATTTTTTTCTAAAGTTGCTAGTGAAGTTTGGAAAGATTTAAAAGAAACTTATGACAAGGTTGATGGATCTGTTATGTTCAATTTGCATCATAAAATTAATACATTAAGTCAAAATGGGACTTCTTTGTCTGAATATTATCACAAGTTAAATACATTTTGGAAACAATTTGATGCTATGGTTAAATTACCTGTGTGTACTTGTAAGGCTGCTAAAGAATTTAAAACTCATCATGATCTAATAAGGTTAATGCAGTTTCTTATGGGTCTTGATGAAATGTATATGTCTGTTAGAAGTACAATTCTTACTAGGGATCCTTTGCCTGATGTGAAATCTGCTTATGCTTTGATATCTAGAGAAGAGTCACATAGAAATACAAGTTCTTTGAATCATGCTAAACCTTCTAATTCTGCATTTGTGTCAAAGTTTCATGATCCTAAAAAGAAATTTGTTAGAAATGATAACCTTGTTTGTGCTAATCCTGCATGTGGTTTAAAAGGTCATACTATTGATAAATGCTATAAACTTGTTGGTTATCCAGATGTTTATAAGAAGAAATCTAATTTTCAAAATCAAAACAGAAATTATACAAGTCATAATGTTGTGAATGATAAAACCAGTAATTGGTGTGATAAAAGTAACTTGTCTGGTTCTGAAAATGGTTCTAATTCTTCTTCTGTGACTAATTCTGGTTTACCTTTTACTAATGAACAACTTGCAAAGCTTATGAGTTTGTTAAATGAGAATCAGGATTCAAAAGGAAAAGCTCAAGCTAATATGGCAGGTGCTTTGTTTAATGCTTTTATGACTTCTACTTATTTTAATTCAAATATTCAGTTTGACACTTTGGTTAGTTTAATTAACTGGATCATTGATTCTGGTGCAAATCAACATATGTGTGCTTCTGATAAAAATATGATCAATGTAATTGATGTGGTTTCTTTAAATCTAACTGTAAATCATCCAAATGGTACTTCAGCTCAAATTACTAAAATTGGTGATTTAAAGGTTACAAATAGTATTACATTGTTTGATGTTCTTGTTGTACCTGAGTATAATGTCAATCTTCTGTCTGTTCATAAAGCAACAAGAGATAGTAAGTTGTTCTTTGGTTTTTCTGAGAATGCATGCTATATACAGGATTTGAGAACAATGAGAAGTTTGGGGACTGGTAGAATAAATGGAGGTCTTTATTTGTTAAATCAGGGTAAGGTTTGTGTTAATAATGTTAGTTTGAATTCTGTGAATAATTGCAATGTGTCTGCTGAACTGTGGCATTCTAGATTAGGTCATCCATCTTATAATGTTCTGCATGTTTTAAAATCCAAACTTAAACTTGGTTTGATTGATGATTCTATACCATGTGATACTTGTCATAAAGCTAAGCAAACTAGACAACCTTTTCCTCTAAGTGATCACAAATCCTTAAATGTTGGTGACTTAATACATGTTGATGTGTGGGGTCCTTATAGGAAGGCTAGTAAAGAAGGATACAAGTATTTTTTAACTGTTGTAGATGATTTCTCAAGGGCAGTTTGGGTTTACATGTTGAAAAATAAAACTGAAGTTTTTGAAAACTTAAATGTTTTTATTAGGATGATTAATACACAGTTTGGAAAGAAAGTTAAAGTAATTAGGTCTGACAATGGGACTGAATTTGTTAACTGGAACATGGATAAAATGTTTAAACAATTTGGTATTGTACATCAAACTACTTGTGCATACACTCCCCAACAAAATGGGGTTGCAGAAAGGAAACATAGACATTTGTTGAATGTTGCTAGGGCTCTTCTTTTTCAGGGAGGGCTACCTTTATATATGTGGACTGAATGTGTTTATACAGCTGTGTATTTGATTAATAGAACTCCTTCTTCTGTTTTGAAAGGAAAGTCACCTTATGAACTTGTGTTTGGTTTTGAACCTGTTTTGTCTCATCTTAGAAACTTTGGTTGTCTCTGTTATGCAACTATTTTGAATAATGATGATAAGCTTTCTAAAAGGGCTGAAAAATGTGTTTTACTTGGTTATTCAAATTCAAAGAAGGGATATAAATTGTATAGTTTAGATAATAAAACTATTTTGTTTGCTAGAGATGTAAAGTTTTATGAACAAGTTTTTCCTCTTAAAATGAGTATAAGTGGTTTGTCTAATGAAGAGTTATGTAATTTTTTTGACAGGATGGAAGTGATTGTTGAGTCCACTGGACCCAATGATGACAATTTAAATAGAACAGATTGTGATGGCAGAGCCACCATTGATATTGGTAGTACACATGAATCTGCCAATAACAATGGAGGCACAGCAACACATGATGACAACACCAATGTGGTGTTGCAAGGTGGGAATAATGATAATTCTGAGGGTGTTCATATAGTTGATCATGAGATCACTAATGATACAGTTCCAGTGGATACTCTCAATCTTAGGAGATCTAATAGAATCACTAATGTTCCTAGAAATTTGAATGATTATGTGCTTGATGGTAAAGTTAAATATGGAATAGACAGAGTTGTAAATTATTCTAATTTGAGTTCAAATGTCTTCAATTTCTTGTCTAGTATTAATAAAAATGTTGAACCTTCTACTTATAATCAAGCTGCCAAAGATTCTAATTGGGTTGAGGCAATGAACCTTGAAATGGAGGCTTTATACAGGAATAATACTTGGGTTGTGACTGATCTACCTCCTGGTAGAGAACCTATTGGTTGTAAATGGGTATATAAGATTAAATATAAGTCAACTGGTGAAATTGAAAGGTATAAAGCTAGGCTTGTAGCAAAAGGTTACAATCAAAAGGCAGGTATTGATTATGAGGAAACATTTTCACCTGTTGTGAAAATGGTTACTGTAAGATGTTTGATTAGTATTGCAATAAATAACAATTGGTCTATGTTTCAACTTGATATTAATAATGCTTTTTTGTATGGTGAGTTAAAAGAGGAAGTGTATATGACATTACCTCCTGGATATTTTTCTAAAGATGATTCTAGGGTTTGCAGACTTGTTAAGTCCCTTTATGGACTTAAACAAGCTCCAAGGCAATGGAATCATAAGCTTACTAGTTCTTTGATTGAATATGGTTTTATTCAAAGTAAGTCTGACTACTCTCTGTTTATCAAGAGTGATTCTAAGCTGTTTATTGCATTACTTGTTTATGTGGATGATATTGTTGTTACTGGTAATGATGAATTTGAAGTTGAAAAGGTTAAAAAACATTTAAGTTCAAAATTTTTAATTAAAGACTTGGGAAAATTAAAGTATTTCCTTGGAATTGAAGTGATTGAAACCTCTAAAGGTGTTTGTTTAACACAAAGGAAATATTGTATGGATCTTTTGTTTGAGTATGGTCTTTTGGGTGCTAAACCAATGAACACTCCAATGGACATGAACTTGATTATTTCTGATAGAAAAGATGATTCTGATCCTTTTCTGGATAACATTACTTTATATCAAAAGCTTATTGGAAAACTTATATATTTGACTTTAACAAGACCAGACATTAGCTATGCTGTTCATTGTCTAAGTCAGTATATGCATAGTCCAAAAGCTTCTCACTTGAAGTTAGCCATGAGAGTTTTGAGGTATCTCAAGAAGGCACCAGGTAAAGGTATTCACATGGTAAAAGGTCAGTCCTTCAGTCTCAATGCTTATGTAGATTCAGATTGGGGAAAATGTGTTACCTCTAGGAGGTCTGTTACAGGTTTTTGCATATTTCTTGGAGATTCTTTAATATCATGGAAAAGTAAAAAGCAAAGTACAGTGTCCAGGTCCTCCTCAGAAGCTGAGTATAGGGCAATGGCCACTGTAACCTGTGAAATTGTATGGGTTTTAAGCATTCTTAATGATTTGAAAATTAAGGATTTGCTTCCTGTGAATGTTTATTGTGATAATAAATCTGCTGTGCTTATTGCTTCTAATCCTGTTCTTCATGAAAGAACAAAGCACATTGAGATAGACATTCATATTGTTAGAGAAAAGGTTTGTTCAGGACTTTTAAACTTGGTTAAAATTGATACAGAAGAGCAGGCTGCTGACATTTTTACAAAAAGTCTTTGTGTTGCAAAGCATGAATATTTACTCAATAAGTTAAATCTTATTGATCTTTTCCAAGCATAATTTTTTACCTCCTAAGTTTACATTAAGGGAGGGTGTTAAAATAAGTAATATAAACTTAGGGATATATTTTATGCTTATTACTTACTTCAGGGTTGAGTTATGGTACAGGTTGTTATTTTGGATACTTGAAGGACTAAAGTTGAAGATTGCTTAAAGTGGAAGGAGGTCGGAGTCATTAGCTGGAAGATGAGGAGTATATAAGCTATCTTATACCCAATTAGGGTTAATGTAATCGATCATAATATTCAGACACATTGTTTTCTTTATATTTTTCTCTCAATATTTTCTGTAATCTAGTTTTAGATTGATTCGTCTCAATCAATCTTTCGACTGATCATCTTGATCATATTATTGTAATAATCGAACTCTATATGTCGACTTTAACAGCCGACTGATTATTTACGAATTAATAATAATAATAATAATGTTTGTTGACTTTGTTGATCCTAATTCATAAAAAGAAAATTAAATTTAGGTTAAAGAATCAATACCTCAAAGAATGGAATAGATAATTTAGGGTTTCAATTCACCATTTTCTTCCCCTTTTCTTCTTCCTAATTTCGGCCATCACCACCACAATTAAACCCTCACTTTTCAATTTTATGAGATAATTATTATTATTATTGTTCTTGAATAATTCTTTAATTGAATTGAAGATTAGATTTTGTTTGGAAGAAGAATTTATCACACACACACTCTCCATGGAAGATTTGAGAAGAAATATGAATATTGTAATGAGATGTTAGTTAGGAGTGGAAGATGATTCACAAAATTGATATGGCTGGACACTCATTCTCCATGCCACGTTTTTACCAAAAATAAAAGGGTATTATACCCGCTATCCGCTAAAGTTCCAACTAATTCATCCCCGTATCTAAAGATAAAATACTAGGAAACTATTTTAATGTCAAAACTTTAATAAAGGTTAATTTTCATTGGCCTAAAAATTTAGGAGGTTACATATTTGTAGAACGAATACCCAGAGCAACCTCCATATCAGCCTTTTTCTGCCATACTTCAGGAAGACTTTCACATCTGGAGTTACATCTGTTTTTCCCTTGAATGTCAAACCTATTTCCTTCAGTTCAGATAACCCAAATGCCTGAACTGAAGTACTTTTCCTTTCATCAACAAAGTTACCTTCTCTGGTCAGCTAGACTGCAAACTTGGTATGATTTTCATGATTCTCAGCAAGTTTGATCTCAGCACTTATGATCTTTCTGGCATTTGCCCTGTACCTCATCAGTTCATCATATTTTGACTGAGTCTTGGCAACCTGAATCATTTCTTCAGTTTCCCTGGACACCCTCAGTTCATCTAACACTTTTTGAACTTGAACCTGATCAATTCTTTTGGTGGTGTCCAGTGGAATGAAAGTGCTGAGATCTGCATCTCTGGCAGCCTTTGATTGTCTGGATGGGAGTCTGGGCACACCTTTCATTTTCTTTCTGTATTCATTCTCTAGAGCTGCAGCATTTGTTCTGACTTGTTTTTGAAGGTTTACCAGTTCCTCCTTCCTATGAGCAATCAACTCTTGCACACTCAAACAATAAGTTTCAACATCAAACTGTTGCTCGTCTTGTGAATACATGGAGTGAACATAGACATCATCCATTGCTTCAAGGCATGAGTGAACTCTGGGGTCTTCCTTCATTCTTTTATAAACATCAACATGTACACCTAATCTGCCAGCATTGTAAGAATCAAGAGTCCCCATTTTTGCCATCTCCCTTTTATGGGCCAGCAGTTCATCCTTCTGAGTTCTTTTGAATATATCAATCATGATGCCCTGTTACTCCAGTCTCTTTGAAGTATCTTCATCAACAGTTGGAAAATCTGGAGAACCTTCAGTGGTCTCTTCAATTTCACCTCCAGATACCACATGCTTCTTTCTTTTCAGTCTTTTCATTGTTGTTGTGATATCTGGGAATTCTTCAAACTGAGGCTCACTGGCATCAGTACCAGTGACCTCTTCCTCTTGCACATTGGCAACAGTACCAAAGGCTTCTTATGTACTGGCATCAGTACCAGTCACTTTCTTTAACACTTCCATTTTCTTTTCTTTAAGTTTCCCAGCAGCAAACATGACAGATGCACCAGGAAAAATGGTTGATCCTTCCCCCTTGGAATAAACACCAATTTGTTCTTAGTGTTGATTCCACAACCCTTCAAGCATTTGTCTGTCAGTAGAACCAAAGGTGTGACCTGCTACTGGAGAAAACTTGGAGAATTCAGTTTTCAACCCTTGGACTTCCTTTTGCAATTTTATCATTTCAGTAGGTAAGTCCTTGGGTAGTGCTTTTTCAACTAAATCAACAACCTTGGGCTGCAACTCTTCTTGTAAATTTCTGATAATAGACTCAGAGACCCCATTAGATATTTCTTTCATAATCATAGCCTTCAGTTTTCTGGCAGTTTCATCACTGATATTACTGATGATGGTGCTCTGGTCAAGAGTTGGCCGGTTTTCCAGATTTCCAACTGATCTAGTCAACTTCTGAACTTCTTCTTTCAGACCTGCCAGAGGTTGTTCAGTTGCATTTTTAACTGCAGTCTGAACAGAAGTCAGAATCTTTTCCTCCAAGCCCTGGACAGCCACTTTGATATTTTCAGAATGATTGTTGGTGGCCAGTACCAGTTCATTCAGCTTATCAAACACCAGCTTCTCATTTCCTGCAAATAAATTCATCTCTGACTTGAGATTGTTAGAAATTAAGGCTTTAAAGTCAAAGATAACATGGGAAGAGGATTGCAGTGTGTAACACCCCAAGCCGAGGGTTATCAATAATGTATGCAATGCTTACAATCAAATGTAAATGCATCAGTCATGAACCAACAATCAATATACGATGAACTTGAACCAACAATCAATAATCGTAAGTTATAAGCCACTAATCAACATTCAACGAACGTGAACCAACAATCAATAATCACCATTCATAAATCAAATTTCAATTTAAACCAACTATACGTACATACACTTAAGAGGATTCTACTTCCTTTGAGTCTCAGATGCTTATATATAGGGTCACCCGCAGCCTTCCCACCACATCTAAAACCCAATGAAGGTATAACCGACTATCATGTATGTACGTCAATTCCTAATACTAACGAAATACTTAACAAACATAAACCAAGTCAATCAATCAATCAATCAACAACGTAAGTAAACACGCAAGTTTACACTTTTCAGCCCGAATCTCAAGCGAGTAGGGAGATACGAAACTCACCTTGTTCGATAAAGAAGCTAGTACAAGATTACAGGCGAGTATTACGGTCCACACGTCCACAACCTATATATACATCAATATACCATAATGTCAACTCTACAATCATAAACAAGTTGGTTTAGCACAATTAGATCAAGTCACAACCCTAAACGCCTTTCCAACTTAAACGAGTAGGAACAAGACGCATTCGACTCGACCTTTTTAGAAATGAGAAAGGATTCATACAAAAAGAGTGTTAATACTAGAAACTAGACTCTCTTACGATTCCAACGATAGGTCATACGACTTATTTGGAGTTACGGATCAAAGTTATTAACATTTGAAAATCGACGCGCATAATTTCACAGAACCTAACCACTGCGCCGCAGTGAGCCATTGCCAAGCTCACTGCGCCGCAGTGAGCTAACCATGAAACGACCAGGCCCTAGCCACTGCGCCGCAGTGGCCCAGTTCTGACCAGAAGCAGCAGCAGCACCAGCATATGCAGGAAAACCTAAACCAAAACCCCAAATCGACCCAAACCAAACCAAACGATTTGTAAAGCCTTGTAACTTGATTTGAAGCATAAATAAACACCATTAACAAATAAACATAACCCAATCCACAAATTCAACCAAAACATCAAAATCATACCCAAAACCTTCAAACCCTAATTTAAACCCTAATTTGACCTAAAACGAGATTTAAGCCGAATTGTGACCCGAATCCACTTGAAATCAACTAGAAAAATGTAAACAAACATGAAATGATAAATATGGAAGGAGTTTAACTTACCAAAATCTTCACCTAGAGTTCAAATCCGAAAATGAGCTTAAAGAGAAAGTTTCTTGCACCTTGAGACTCCAAAATTTTAGATGATGAAAATATAATGAAGATGATGATACTTATTACCCTATTTCAACTTAACAACAATGATTTACGATGATTTTAAGGGGAGAGATGAGTTCTTGGAGAGTTAGAGAGAAGGTGATAAAGATAGATAGAATAGATGGATAGAAATGAAAGGATAAGAGGGGAGGAAAAGGATAAGGGGGGGAGAAATGGGTCTTGGGGGCTGGTGGGTCATGGACTACCCACGGGCCGACCCGTTTCCCCTCTCAAGCCACAATACAATTAGTTACACATTTAAATACCGACTACACATACAACGACCCGACCAACATACCACATAGTCATATAATCACAAATGGGCCCAATTATTTCATTCAACAAGTTTGTTAGTCAAATTACCAAAAGTCAACGGGTCAAAATTCACGGATGTTACATTATTCCCCCGTTGAAAGAATTTCGTCCCGAAATTCAACAAAACCCTAATTATTAAATAAATGCGGGTACTTAGATTTCATGTGATCCTCTCGCTCCCAAGTGTACTCGGCTCCACGTCTAGCATTCCATCTTACCTTCACAATGGTGTAGCGCTTCTTCTTGAGTTTCTTTTCTTGACAGTCCAAGATCTCTACCGGCTCTTCAACAAAGTTCAAATTCGAATCAACCCTAATTTCGTCCATAGGCACATGATGTGTAGGATCTGCCAAACACTTACGCAAATTACAAATATGAAACACATCATGCACACCGTTAAGCTCTTGAGGCAATTCTAGCCGATAAGCAACTTTCCCAACCCGTTCAAGAATCTTGAAAGGACCAATATACCTTGGCGCAAGTTTTCCCCGCTTCACAAAACGTACAACACCCTTCCAAGCGATACCTTCAAAAGTACATAATCACCAACTTCAAATTCCAACGGTCTTCGCCTCACATCGGCATACTTCTTTTGACGCTCACGGGCCAATTGCAACTTTTCCTTAATTTGAGATATTACCTTAGTCGTTTCAATCACAATTTCGGGCCCGATTAGTTGACTCTCCCCAATTTCTGCCCAAGCTAAGGGAGAACGACATATCCTACCATACAATGCCTTAAAGGGCGCCATTTGAATGGTAGCATGATAACTATTGTTGTATGAAAATTCGACTAGCGGCAAATGGTCTTCCCAACTTCCACCAAAATCAATTGCACATGCCCTCAACATGTCTTCAAGTGTTTGAATGGTTCTCTCGGTTTGCCCATCCGTTTGAGGGTGAAACGCCGTACTCATGTCAAGTCGAGTACCCATGGCTTTTTGAAAGGCTTCCAAAATTTTGATTTGAAACGGGCATCTCTATCGGAAATGATAGAAATCGGCACTCCATGCTTAGATATTACTTCCTTGATGTACAAATGAGCCAAAGTGTCAAATTTATCGGTTTCACGAATGGCTAAAAAGTGAGCCGACTTCGTTAACCGATCTACTATCACCCAAATCGTGTCACGGCCGCTTCTTGTCTTCGGTAGTTTAGTAATGAAGTCCATTGAAATATGCTCCCACTTCCATTCGGGCATCACCGGTTGCACCAACAAACCGGGTGGCTTCTTGTGATCGGCCTTAACTTGTAAGCAAGTAAGACACTCACTCACGTACTTAGCCACATCACGCTTCATGCCCGGCCACCAATACAAGTCTTTCAAATCAAAGTACATCTTATCCGACCCGGGATGGAAATAACATACAGATACAAGTGATAAACTGGTCACGTTTTGAGTATTAAAGTATACTTAAAAGATGACAAAATAAAGTGTATGCAAACTCGTGCTACAGTAACACGAGTTTGCCTAAACTCGTGTGCTACAGTAACACGAGTTTGCCTAAACACGTGGTATTCACGTGTTTACTTAATGACACGCGTTTGTTAATGGACTATGGGCTTTAATATACACGGTCCATACCTAGCACGCGTTTAGTACATCTTAGTATAAATACATCTCGTTAATACGTAATTAGTAACAGTTAATTAAGCTAATACGACTAAACTCTGTCAAACTGCAAACCCGCGCGCGTTTAAGGTCTTAGGTTGTATTAACAACGAAAGACGATAATCTAATTAAGCAAACAGGTTATCACGAGAGGATTCCGCACTCTCGTCATAACTATAAGCGTTCTCGTGTACGATCAGTCCACAAGGACCTACACAAATAACCTAGATTAGTCTAATCCCTTTCTTAACCCGTTTTTAACTTTTCACCATTGGCAAAATTGGTCCCTGGACTTCATATCGACTTTATTTCGCTTAAAACACCTAGT
>CM067173.1:18217117-18379664 GCA_034093135.1 Erigeron breviscapus
TTGCTTGTTGATTGTAGGTTTGATAGAAAAGCTTGCATGACTAAATGGTTTGTTGAGCGGTAATGATTGAAAATTTGGAATTGATTTCTGAGTTTAATATGTCATGTGATGAATGTAAAGAAATGAGAATGATAAATACATGGAAAACGTGGAATGTATGCTAATGTGTATTTGCTTGTTTATATGCGAATGTGATAGAGCATAAGTTTTGCTTGAATAATCGGTTATGAGGTCGTAAAAGCAAAATTTTGAAATGATTTATAAGTTTAAGAGATGGTTTGTCGCTTATAAAGAAAAAGTATGTTGAATAATTGATGAATGTTGGATGTATGCAAATGAGTTGTGATATTATTTGGTGTAAGACCATTGGGTAGTGAGACCTATGGCATCGTATTATCTGGTGTAAGACCATTGGGTAGTGAGACCCGTGGCATCATTATTGTGGTGAAAGACCATACGCGGTATGACAATGAAAAGTAATTGCGTAGTAACTTGTCTAAACGGGTAGTTTAATGTGAAGGATGCATGTTACATGTTAGTATAAGGTCATAGAGACTTGGACTTCAATTATAAAGATTTGGTTTTTGGTTTGGTTTCTAACCGAAACCGAATTATATATTTGTTTTTGGTTTGGTTATGGGTATATGATAATGAATTTGGTTAAACTGAAAAAACCGAATAACTTATATTATTATTATGTATTTCTTAAAAATATTTAATACTTATTTTTTAATATGAATCAATATTAATGTACTTCTTACATTTTATGTCTATCTATTTATTATATTCACCTTTTTTGTAAAGATTAGAAAAAATTGGATGTAAAAACAAGGAAGAACTTAAAATCGAAGATTGAATAATTTTTAATAACTATGACAAACAAAAGTTTATATTTTTCAATACTTTAAAAGACAAGTTTATTTTGCGATAATTATGTTACTTATTTTTCCATTCTCTGCATGAAGTCCAAATTAACTACTTTGGTGAAAATTGGAATTATGAATATTTTGACGAATACGACTTAGACATATATGATGAATTTGTGTTTTCTCTATTTGGTTTATTCGGTTATAAACCGAAACCGAATCGAATTCTAATTATGTTTTCGGTTTGGTTTTTATATTTTTGACTTAGGTTTTGGTTTTAAAAAATAAAAATAAAAAAACCGAAAACCCCGAACCAAATAAACCGAATAACCGAAAACTGAACCGATGAACACTCCTACTATACTTCATATAATATCTTCAAATTTGTTAACAATATCTTCAATATATGAGAAAGGATCGTATAGCAAGAAGATGAGGGGAAATCTAATTTTCTTAAAGATTATGAACAAAAAGGTGGAGTACAGTAAATATACAGCCGGGTTATAAAGATGAGGGAATTCTATTTTGTGAAAGATTAATAGATTATTATTCACTTACATGTGATTGGTGGCTTAGAGAGATCTATCTAAATGTTTTATCAATGGTCGAAAAAAGACAACATGTTATAAATGTGTAGCTGGCATACAGCTTTACCTTGCAAAAGCGAGACCCGGGTTCGAGACTTTCTACATGCATGGTTTCTTTTTTTACTTTATATAAATGATTATCGCATTTGAAGTGTAAAAAATGCCATGTAACTTGACATGGACACTATAACTCATGACGTGGACACGTTATCTAGTTGACATGTAAGATTACTTTAACCTCGTTGTGCCACATAAATGTTGACGTGGGTAGGCTCATTGGATGACACATATACTCAGCTTATCCCCACTTATAAGTATAGTAAGATATACTTTTTATATACCATTGTTAATTATATACTTTTTATATATGTTTACGTAATACTTATATATATACTTTTTATATACCATCGTTAATTATATAATTTTTATATACTTTTGTTAATTGTTTACTTTATATATACTTTGTAGAAACGTGCCAAGGGTAGTGGGTGCAACGATTTGGACGTTACTAAAGAGGCGATGAAGTTGTACAAGAAGCGAACCAAAAAAGATTTTGGTCATACGGGGGCATGGGATGTCGTGAAGACTCACGACAAATGGAAAGAGCAAGATTGTTTTGCCGATATTTTGGCGGCCGCGGGACTCCCGAAATTTTCGGCTAGTTCTTCTTCAAAAAGGAAGTCGGGGGAGTATGAATCGGGTAGCAATGACAACATCCTTCCCGACATGAATGAAGACATATCCCCTCCCATTGAATCAAGAAAGTCAAGAAAGAAGCAAGCCGCATCTTCTTTCTCTCATGATGTTGTAGCGGATGACATTAGCGCTTACACACACGAAAAGCGTGATTATTTGGTGCTTAACGCGAGAAGGATTTGTTGGAGTCAAGTTACTCATACATTAGAAGATTTGAAGATGACAAACAATTTCAGAAATACTTAAGTCTTTGGTTCTGGAGCTGAGTCAGCTTCGACTGGTCCAAGCTGAGTCAGCCTGAACATCTTCACCAGAAGATGATATCACTCAAGCTGCATCAAATAAAAGATAAGCACTTGGTCTGAAGTCGAAGATAAAGATCAAGGATAGAAGGCCAAGCTGATGGGTGGAAGTCAGCTTGGTTCTTGCAGTCAGCTTGGAAGGTACGAATACAGCTTAGAGTATTGCAAGTGCTCTAATGTTGTAATATAACTTTGTATATTCATCACCCATCTGTCAGAAAGGACATTCTAAAGTGCCATTTGGTGATTGTAAACATTCTATGAGGTGTCCATTATCATGTGACTGCACGATCATCCTTGGAGAGCATATGGGGAACAAAAAGTACAATGTCACTATCACCAGGTACTGATCAAGCAGAAGCCATTAGATCAAGACGCGTGGAAGACAATGGACGGCATCTAAGGCATGGTTGATGCCTATATAAACCATCCTTATAGACTCAAGAATGTGTGCAACTCTCACAACGATTAAAGTTATCAACTTGGATCCGTG
Source organism: Erigeron breviscapus (assembly GCA_034093135.1). Taxonomy (NCBI): domain Eukaryota; kingdom Viridiplantae; phylum Streptophyta; class Magnoliopsida; order Asterales; family Asteraceae; genus Erigeron; species Erigeron breviscapus. The sequence goes on from CM067173.1 coordinate 18,220,062, forward strand.
TTGTACTCTGCTTAGGCTAGTAGAGTTAATATACAAAGTTGTAACTTGCTATTCAACCAAGTAGTTAGATTGGTAGGCTAATCTGTTCCACAACTACTTGTTTTCTTTTTATTCATCAATAAAAGAATAAGTTGAAATCAGCTTGCACTTTGTTCTTGGACTGCACTTTACTTTATTGTCTTTAATATTCTGTTATTTACTCTTTACTGTTACATTCAATATTAACTCAGACTGATTATGGACAAACATGTTAAAGTAATTTATATTCCGCATTAAAAGATTAAAAGTTGTATTCACCCCCCCCTTCTACAACTCTTTGAGACTTCTTAAACCATCCTGTTATCTCTTTGGGGACCTATCAGATCAATTGGCGAAAGATTTTTGGGCTACACAAATCGACGCCACGAAGTCGAAGGCTCGACAACGGGATTTGGAGTTTTTCACGGATTCGCATCCTCACGTCACCGATCCCCATCATCTCGATCTCATTCTTAGCGAGAAACGTGAAATCACTAATAAGTACGGATGGAAATGTGACTTTTAAGATTTTTAGGAATTTTTTTTTTTTCGGTTTTTTTTCTTTTTTTTTTTGGTTTTTTTTATTTAGATGCGTTTTTTTAAGTATTGTAATATTTTTTTTTTAAGTATTGTAATGTTATTTGTTTAGTTTTTAATGAATGATTAATGTTTTAGTTTATATAGTTTTTGAAATTATATAGTATTAAAAATAAATGAAAAAGAGATGATGAGGTGGAGATTTGGGGAAGTTTGGGGAAAATTGAGGTGAAAGGTTTTTATTGGTTAGTGATGAGGTGAAAAAGTAGTAAACTTTGGGGAAGGGGTGACCACTCCCTCCCCCCTTTAGTAATATATCATCAATGGGATCTTGGTCAGAGAGTTGTATTTTAAAGGATTTTTTCCAGTGTCATGGGATCGATCTTGATATAGATAGAAATACAGGATAAATAATCGAACATGTTGATTCAAAAGAATATCAAGTTCAATTCTTCTAATTTTTGTTGATTCAAAAGAATGTTGAAAATTATGGAAATTTCAGACTATCACACACAATGATAGAGAGAAAATGATTTTTCATAAACTGATAAAACTGATCATTTTCTAGGTGTACAAGAACATAAATAGTGCTGCAAAATTTAAACGGGCCTAAAAAACAAGTGGGATAAAAGTTATTACAAAAAGAAAGTTGAAAAAATCGCGAAAAACATAAAAAAAGGGCCATAACTCATAGAAAATGACATTTTTGGGCCCGAAGACTGACCCAAACCGCCTTTGGCTATTAAAAGCTTGATGCTCCTTGTTCCAACGGTCGTTTTTTGAAAACGAAGCCTTGTAGCTCAAGTTGTGGTCATTTAAGTGAAAACCTCTTTTTTATTCTATCTTTACCCTGCATATACAAAAGGCCTTGTTCATCCACACTTAGCCCACATCAGATCTTTGTTGTGAAGAGACTCGCTAATACCCACAGTTTTTTTTTTATCAAACTTTCTGTTTTTATTTTAAATGAAAAGGAAGCAATGGTAATACCACTGTGTTAGGTCCAGATTTACTAGACTCGCTCCAGACTCGACTACTGGAGCCTTACTGAAGATCTGTCCAGAAACGTGTTCTATTGGACCTACTCCAGACTTGGAATCTGGAGTCCCTCTAAAGATTTGTCCAGAAATAATTGAAGACCAATGAGCAAATACTTGTATAGGAAATCTGGAGTATTCTCCAGATTAGCTCACTGGACTTCACCCAGTCCAGATCAACTCTACTGAAGACATTCTGACTGAAGTCAAAGACTGAAGTCTGAAGAAAGAAGACTGAAAAATGGCGGAGTCCACTGGAAAGTCTTACCAGATCTGTTCACTGGAGGATTGTTAGTGTTCTATATCCTGCAAGTCTGAACACTGATATCAAGGATTGACTTTTCCCTTTACACACTTTCCAAAGAACAATCCACTTGTTCTTTACCAAAGTATACGTGTGTTAAGGTGGTTGATAAAAGGATACACTTGCACTTGATGTGACTTTATCCTTATTCCTTATCCAATACATTTAATGTTCTTGTCGGATCATTAAATGTATGTAACCATATTTGTACGGCACAAAATTCACTGGTGAATTTTGTTGCCTATAAATACAAAGTCATTTGCTTGACAAAAATACTTTTAAGCATTCATTTTGCATTGAAGTGAATTTGTCCAAATACTCTCGATCTTAAACAGGGATACTTCACAACTTTAAGTATCTCGATCCTAAAGAGTTCTTTGACAAATATAGATCATTTGTAACTCATAGGTTGTTAGGATACATACTTAATTGTATTATCTTGATTCCGCAACAACCTTGTATTTTATTTAACATCATAAATAAAATACCCATGAAACAATACATAATGTTCCACTTTACTTGTTTATTGCTTTAAGTCTTGTATTACTTTATTTATATACTTGCATTTATATTTAAGTAATACTAGTCCAATCTAGTGCTTATTAGACTTGTTGTATTTTGCACTTTCCTGGTTAACCATCGAACTTAAGGGACTCACATTTGGTATCAGAGCAGAAGGCTAAACATTGCCTAGATCTGTTTCTTGATGGCTAACCAAGAAAATACACAAGGAAGTTTTAATCTTGGTCCCGATCCTAATGCTAATATTAATGATCAAAATGAACCACCTATTGTTAATAACACTAATCCACCTCCTCCTCCTACTCCTGCTTCTCCACACGTGCATGTGCACTACTCAATAATCCTGTTCCTAAATTCAGTGGGAACAGTGATGAATTTGGTACGTGGAAGGCTAGGATGGTTTTGCATGTCACTGGTATTGAGAGGAACATGATGAAAATTTTAAACGAAGGTCCTTATGTACCAACATCACCTCTCAATCCCCTTCTTGATCCTTCTGGATCTAGAAGAGGAAGGGAAAAGAGGGAGGAACATTGGTCAGAAGAGGAGAGGAGATTGGTGAATCTAGACACCTTTCTCAAAAACATGATCCTCGGGGCCGTTCCAGAAACCCTAATTCCCACACTAGTTCTTTTTCCTAGTGCTAAAACCATGTGGGATGAGCTTTTAAACCAACATGAAGGAGGAGATGACACCATTGTCACCAGAAAGGTCTCCTTAAACAAGAGGTATGAGTCATTTTTTGCTCAACCTAACGAGTCTCTCACTGGTACTTACACCAGATTTATGAGTATCATAAACCAATTGAGAGGTCTTGGGGTTGAGAAGGACAAGGATATACTTCTGGAGAAACTTTGTGACATTCTACCCACCAAATGGTCTCACATGATCCTAGTCTTTCGACAAGGAAAAACTCTGCACACACACACTCTCTCAACTCTTTATGGAGCTTTCAGGTACACTGAAGAAAACCAAGCTCAGAGAGTGGTGGCAGAACAAGATGCCTTTAACCATGCCTCCAGTAGTTCTAATGTGATCAGTCATACTGAACCACAAGGTACAACACTGATATCTTCTGAGAATGTATTTTCTATGAAGAAGATGGTGATGAAACTGAAGATGATGACCTTATTGCAATGATTGCTAAAACATTTAACCGTTTCAAAGCAAGAGCAAATAGGCCATCTGGACAATTTGCATCCAGTTTTCCACTGACAAGACCAATTTGACATGCTTTAAGTGTGGCAAAAAAGGGTCATTTCATGAAAGAGTGCAGGTCCAACCAGTTTGCATCCAAGCCTGGTCCATTCTCTTCTAATAATAAGCCTGATGATAGCTATAAACTGAAATATAAAAAGCTTAAGGCCCAGATTGCTCTCATGGAACAACAAATTGAAAACAATAATAAGTGCATGATTGCAACAACTGAAGAGAAGTGGGTTCCTTCTGATGAATCATCTGCTGATGAAGAAGAAGAAAGAGATTGCTGTTACATGGCTCTGGCAGACGAAGAGCACCTGGTGAAGGAAGATGTCACATCTGGATGATGGGTGGACATTGTTATCAAAAAGGTTAGTGATTATGATAATGCAACTGACCAAGAACTAAAACTGGACATTGCTGAAGCTTTAAATTCTGATTTGATTTTTGTAGAAACTGTTAGATCTGATTGTGTAAATGGTCTAGAAACAGATTCTTCTGAAATAAATGCTTTAAAATCAAAATTAAAAGAACTTCAAGACATTGAACTGGCATTTCAAGCCCAGGTTCTGGTAACTGAACAATTGATTCAAGAAAAAAAAGATCTTGAGATCATTTTAGAGAAAGAAAAACTGGTGATTAAGTCATGGCTAGAAACCAAAAAGCCATATGATGCTGCAGTAAAACAATTTCCTGCCAAGAAACGTGCATATTTAGATGGAAATACTCATATAGCATCATTAATACCAGTAATCGATCGATTACCAGAGGAGTTCAGGTCAACCACTGTTTATGATAAGCCTGTAACTCCCAAGACCAAGTTTTGCCCAGTTCAATCCCCAGAGGTCAAGACTGGAGCGCTCCAGATGGCTGCTCCAGTTAAAGAGGTCTATCGGAATAAACCTTTGCCTCAGACCAATCCCCTACCAAAGCCTGGGACTGGAAAGGCTAAGGTATCATCTGAAGATAATGTTTTGTCCAGGTTAGAGAGCCAGATTCAAATTCTGACTCGTCAATTACAAAGTTTTAATGCAAGATTAAACTTTATTGAGGGTACTTCATCTGGCCCTAGACAAAAACACAAAACCTTTTGCTAAGAAAGACAAATCTATTTCTCCAGTTGAGAAAAGAAAAAGGTTTTAAAACTATCAACTCCAGTGGTCTTTTCATCTAAGACCACTGTTGAAGAAAGTGAACTAGACCAGATTGCCCCAGGGACCTATAAGGGAGGGTCCAGTGAACCCATCAGTCGATGGGTTCCCAAATCTAACTGATTAATATCTGGTGTATGTGTAGGGAGATCGAAAGAAGTATATCTGGTATCTTGACAGTGCAGCTGGCAGGACTATGACCGGATGTAAGACCCTACTGGAGGAGTTCACCATTTCTGATGGACCCTCCATCACTTTTGGAAATGATGGTTGTGGAAAGACTGAGGGATATGGTGTTCTGAACAATGGACAAGTCAAGTTCACACGTGTTGCATTTGTGAATGGTTTGAAATATAACTTGATCAGTGTAAGCCAACTGTGTGACGATGGCTATCAAGTCTTATTCAATGTTGCTCAGGGCATCGTATTCAACAAGGACTGGAAGGTAGTGTTGATTGCTCCCAGAAAAGGGAATGTGTACGTGATGGATATGGAAAACTCTCCTTCAGAGCAGTGTTTCTATACTCAAGCTGATGAAGACACAAACTGGTTATGGCATAAAAGGTTATCCCATTTAAATTTCAAAAACATTAACAAGTTGTCCAGAAAACACCTTGCGGATGGGATACCTTCAGTTTCCTTCAAAAAGAAAAGGCCATGTCCAGGATGTGAGATGGGTAAGCAAAAACGTACCAGTTTCAAGACCAGACAGAATTTCAGCATATCTGAACCTCTTCATATGCTTCATATGGACCTATTTGGTCCAGTGAACGTTCAGACTCGTGCTGGTAAAAGATACAACCTGGTGATAGTAGATGAATTCTCCAGATATTGTTGGGTGATCTTTCTAAGGTCTAAAGGTGAAGCTGCTGCTGAAATCATCAGTCTTATCAAGCAAATTGAGCTCAAGTACAGTCGAAAAGTGTGTCCGTTAAGAAGTGACAATGGAACAGAATTCCAGAATGCAACTCTGGAGTCATTCTGTACTGACACTGGCATCTCCCAGAATTTCTCATCAGCCCGATCTCCAGAACAAAATGGAGTTGTGGAAAGAAAAAATCAAACGCTGATAGAAGCTGCCAGGAGTATGCTTGCTGAATCTCGTCTATCTACCAGTTTCTGGGCGGAAGCAATTGCAACTGCTTGCCATACCCAGAATCGATCAGTGTACATTAAAAGACACAAAAAGACAGCCTATGAAGTCTTAAGAAATAGAAAACCAAACATTGGTTATTTTCACGTTTTTGGATGTCCAGTTACATCCTGAACGACTCCAGTCAGCTAGGCAAATTTGATGCCAAAGCTGATGAAGGGTATTTCTTCGGCTATTCAGCCATTCGCAAGGCCTTCAGAGTCTACAACAAGAGACTGGAGAAGGTCCATGAGTCAATTCATGTCACATTTGATGAATCAAATGTTGCAATCAACAAGAAGCCAGCCCTTGACACTCCCCCAGTAACTCCAATTGTCTTTTGTGAATCTGATCCTATAAACGACAAATTTGAAGATTCACCAGACACAGTTTCTAGTCATCCTGATCTGGAACCTGTTCAGAAACTCTACAGTAGTACTCCATTCTATCCCTCTATTATTTTCAAACTACCCTCTGAAATTAATATTGGTTCAGATGTACGTACTACTCCCCAGTATCAGTGTCAGTTGAGAATAGACCAGAAATGTCTTCTTATGAAGAATTTCAAACTGAACCAGTACTCCAGGAAATGCCTTCAAATGAAGAATTTCATGATGCAAATCATGATTTAAATGACTCAGATGAAGATACTGAAGTAATCTGGCAAGATCCTCCTCCAGAAGCAACTCCAGAGGAGACTCAACTGAATTCTTGCACTGATATTGTTGTCAGTAACAATCCTGGTCAGTACTACAGATGGACAAAAGCTCACCCTATTGATCAGATCATAGGTGACTCCAATCGTGGAGTTCAGACCAGAAGAGCCTCCAGTAATCAATGCTTATACGTAAGTTTTCTATCTTTGATGGAACCAAAGAAGATTGACGAGGCTATGGAAGATCCAAACTGGGTGACTGCTATGCAAGAAGAGCTTCACCAGTTTGAAAGGAACAAAGTCTGGTATCTGGTTTCTTTCCCAGTTGGAAAGAAAGAACCAATTGGAACAAGATGGGTCTTCAGAAACAAAGTAGATGAAGATGGCCACGTAATCAGAAACAAGGCCAGACTGGTAGCACAAGGCTACTGCAAGTCAGATGTCGACTTTGATGAATCATTTGCTCCAGTGGCTAGACTTGAAGCGATTAGAATATTCTTAGCATTCGCTGCTAATCATCAGTTCAAGGTCTACCAGATGGATGTAAAGAGTGCTTTCTTGAATGGAAAGCTTGAAGAAGAAGTTTACGTCAGTCAACCTCCAGGTTTCGTTGATGAAAAGCATCCACATTGGGTATATCGTCTGGACAAAGCGCTATATGGCCTCATACAAGCCCCACGTGCCTGGTATGATACTCTGACTAAACATTTGTTGAAAATGGTTTTAAACGAGGTGCAATTGACAATACCTTATTCATTCTTCATGAGAAAGGTAATCTGTTACTGGTACAAATTTATGTTGATGATATTATTTTTGGGTCTACTGATGAAAACATGTGCAAGAAATTTTCAAAAATCATGTCCACTGAATATGAAATGAGTCTGATGGGTGAATTAACATATTTTCTTGGACTCCAGATTAAACAAAACAAAGATGGCATTTTTATTAATCAGGAGAAATATGTTAGAGATCTTTTAAAGAAATATGATATGAACTCTTCACCATCTAAACCAACTCCAATTTCTGCACCACTGACACTGGACTCTGATCCAGATGGCAACCAGTGAACACCACTGTCTATAGAGGCATGGTTGGTTCACTGATGTATTTAACTGCCAGTAGACCAGATATTATGTTTTCAACATGTTTATGTGCCAGATATCAGTCTAATCCAAAGGAATCTCATATGCTTGCTGTAAAGCGTATACTGAAGTACCTTAAAGGTGTCCCCAGTCTAGGTCTTTGGTACCCCAAAGGCTCAGGCATGGATCTAATGGGTTATTCAGATTCAGATCATGCAGGTTGTAAGATAGATAGGAAATCCACAACTGGTGGATGTCATTTCCTTGGTGGCAAACTGGTCAGCTGGACCAGTAAGAAGCAAACTTCAGTTTCATTGTCCACTGCTGAATCTGAATGCGTGTCTGCAGCCAGTTGTTGTGCTCAGATACTCTGGATGAAAAACCAGTTGCTTGATTATGGTATTAAATATTCAAAGACTCCAATCTTTTGTGATAATACCAGTGCCATCGCTATCTCAAACAATCCAGTTATGCACTCCAGAACGAAGCACATTGATCTAAGATATCACTTCATTCGTGATCATATTATGAAAAATAGCATTGAACTCCATTTTATTCCCACTGACAAACAACTCGCTGACATTTTTACCAAACCTCTGGATGTCAAAACTTTTGAATATCTTGTTGGTGAGTTGGGAATGTTAAATCCATAAATCTGGTGACTGCTCAGATATTGAACGCCTTTGTGTACTATCTTTGCATTATTAGATTTCTGGAACAACTTTCCAGGGAAGACTTGAAAAATATTTTCTTTTAAACATGTTTTAAGTTCAGGGGAATTTATTTTCTCACTGGACAAATTCTTCAGAAAATATTACTGGTGCCTTTGTAAATATGTCCCTCTCACTGGTAACTGGACAGGTTGAAGTGCGTGTTTGAGTTGACTTATGTCATCTTGTAAATGTGTCCCTCTCATTTGTCTTTATTAGTTGACGTGCACGTTTGAGGTTACCAGTCTTTCAAAAATGGTTTTCACTGGTACTTTACTGGAGTGTCCCTCCAGTGTACCATCAGTACATTCACTGGACTAATCCACCAGTGACACTGGACTCTGATCCAGATGGCAAACCAGTGAACACCACTGTCTATAGAGGCATGGTTGGTTCACTGATGTATTTAACTGCCAGTAGACCAGATATTATGTTTTCAACATGTTTATGTGCCAGATATCAGTCTAATCCAAAGGAATCTCATATGCTTGCTGTAAAGCGTATACTGAAGTACCTTAAAGGTGTCCCCAGTCTAGGTCTTTGGTACCCCAAAGGCTCAGGCATGGATCTAATGGGTTATTCAGATTCAGATCATGCAGGTTGTAAGATAGATAGGAAATCCACAACTGGTGGATGTCATTTCCTTGGTGGCAAACTGGTCAGCTGGACCAGTAAGAAGCAAACTTCAGTTTCATTGTCCACTGCTGAATCTGAATGCGTGTCTGCAGCCAGTTGTTGTGCTCAGATACTCTGGATGAAAAACCAGTTGCTTGATTATGGTATTAAATATTCAAAGACTCCAATCTTTTGTGATAATACCAGTGCCATCGCTATCTCAAACAATCCAGTTATGCACTCCAGAACGAAGCACATTGATCTAAGATATCACTTCATTCGTGATCATATTATGAAAAACAACATTGAACTCCATTTTATTCCCACTGACAAACAACTCGCTGACATTTTTACCAAACCTCTGGATGTCAAAACTTTTGAATATCTTGTTGGTGAGTTGGGAATGTTAAATCCATAAATCTGGTGACTGCTCAGATATTGAACGCCTTTGTGTACTATCTTTGCATTATTAGATTTCTGGAACAACTTTCCAGGGAAGACTTGAAAAATATTTTCTTTTAAACATGTTTTAAGTTCAGGGGGAATTTATTTTCTCACTGGACAAATTCTTCAGAAAATATTACTGGTGCCTTGTAAATATGTCCCTCTCACTGGTAACTGGACAGGTTGAAGTGCGTGTTTGAGTTGACTTATGTCTTCTTGTAAATGTGTCCCTCTTATTTGTCTGTATTAGTTGACGTGCACGTTTGAGGTTACCAGTCTTTCAAAAAAAAAATGGTTTTCACTGGTACTTTACTGGAGTGTCCCTCCAGTGTACCATCAGTACATGTTCACTGGACTAATCCACCAGTGATACTGGAGTGTCTAGTCAACCTCCAGATGCACTGAAATATGTCATAATATTTTCTAAATACTTGGTCTTTGTGTGTGCCACGTAAGCAAACATTTTTGAAGATATTTTTATCCTACGTGGCATGTAAATTTTTCAACGCAATGATGGTCTTTTTACTTTGGGAAAACAAAAAGTACAAGTTGTTACTGTTTGTGGGCTATAAACTGTCATGCATTTATGGATGATGTGATGTAATTAATGCGGATCTTAGAACCCGATCAAAAACTTTGTTTGATAATTTCAAATAAGACGTTTGAGTTCCACAATGTTTCTCCTATATATATCCACTTTCAATTTCAATAGCATTTACTTCGAACATAAATCCCAAATCTTTCAAATTCCTTCATTAATTTCTTTCTTCATTCAATTTCCAATCATATTTATCTCTCTTATTTACTCCATTTACATTCAATTCTTTCATCAAATCTTCATCATAACCTTAAATATTCAATTTCATTTTCATCTATTCTCATAAATGGCACCTAGACAGTCAAGATCTCTTAGAAATTTGCTTGCCAACGAATTTGCTCCTTCGGAAAATGTTGTTAGGGCACCTCATATTAATCTTGAGGCAAGTGCCATAAGAATAAATATGAATAACTGGATGGCAAGACTCTCTTTGTCCAGTGTTCATGATGCCCAATCGATCATTGGGAGATTAAACTCATTCTTCCTTTCTTGCCCATTATATGGTGCATTAACATTGAATCCAGGAAGGATGTACCATGAATATTTGTGTGAATTCTGGTACACTGCAACTTATGACGATGAAACTTCATCGATCAACTATACTCTCAAGGGAGGTACCAGATCCCTTGGTTTCACCGCTAGTCTTCTCAGGTCTGTTCTCCAGTTAAGCTATCATGAACAGAATGAGTTGCCTATTGAGCTTCCCACTGGTATAAATACAAGGGAAGTATGCAGGCTAATGGGGCATACAGATATATTGGATGAGCATGGGCAGCTATCCAGAAAGGGGACTATCTACATGAGCAAGCTGTCAGACTCATGGAGATATTTCTTTACACATATTGTTGAGTGTCTAGGAGGCAGCTCTGGAGGATTAGACCAGATTAATCAAACACACCTCCAGATTGCCTATTGCTTGTGGTTTGGGCTTAGAGTGGATTTTGCCCAAATCCTTTTTGACGACCTGGTTGAGCGCCTAAGAGTGAAAGGAAGAAAACCATTTGTGCCTTATATTCGATTCCTTTCACTGATGTTTAAGAATGCACTTGGCGACCAGTATGATATGGATACTACTCACTTTTCTATGAGTGAGTATATGAGGGACCTAGTCAACCTTAGGTCTCCAGTGGATGAGGTAGATATTCCTCAGTCCATGCTTTCCTTCCAAAGGGAAGAAGTTGAAATGGGTCCAGTTAGAGTTCAAGATGTTGAAGGACCATCTGGTGATGATGTACAGATAATAGAGGCTGTACAGCCCATAAGACAAGTTGCTCCAGAAGGTCAAGGTCAAGAAGTTGTTGAACCTTCCAGACGACCTAGAACTAATAGGCGTCTGATGAGAGCTGGAATCCAGGTGAATCCAGAAAGACATCCAGGTGATGTTATGAATCTGGATGGATCACCAATATTTGAATCTGAAGAGGTTGTTGGGCAAGAAAACTGATGAACAAGCTGAACATATTGCCCAGGTTGTTGAAGAAGTTGTTGAAGATGTTCAAACTGATGAACATGCTTCTGGTGAGCAAGAGGCTCCACTGGACTTGAATGTTGAGGTTGGTGAACAGGTAGATGTAGAGACTGGTGAACAGTCTGGTGAACAGACAGTTGGGATTGCTCAAGAATGGGATGTTGTTGAATCTCCAATGTCTGAAGGCTTTGATGTGAACTTGAACTTTCTGGGTGAAGATGTACAAGAAGAAGAAAATCTACCAGAAATGCCAACACCTACACCAGAAATGCCAACACCTACACCAGAAATGCCAACACCTACACCAGAAATGCCACCACCACCACCACCTTCAATTCCAGAAAACACCCAATACTTCACTCCAACAACCATTCAACCTTCAGAATCTCAACCTCCTCCTCGTGCGCCGGAGTCACCAGTTGCAACGTCTGAAGCTGCAACTGAAGAGGACTGGGCACAAGTTCCTCTAATGACCAGATTACCCTTCACTCTTGAACCTCCCACTGGTCTCTCCACTTCTTCTTCAACCGAGGTCCAAGACTTTTAAGTAAGGTGGCGGACCTGGAGAGATCACTCCAGACTTCATCTCAGGTTATTTCAGACTTCAAATCTTTACTTTCAAATAACCTTACTTCAGAGATGAATGTCTTCGCTGGGAATGAGAAGCTGGTTTATGAGAAGCTTGATGAACTGGTACTGGCCACAAACACCAACACTGAAAAGATCAAGGTGGCAGTCCAGGGATTAGAGAATAGGTTTGTTACTTCTGTTCAGAGTGCAGTCACTGGTGGACTGGCAGGTCTGAAAGAAGAGGTTCAGAATTTGGTTTTCAGGGTAAGCTCTCTGGAGAGTAGGCCCACACTGGACCAGAGTGCAGTTATTAGTACTCTAAGTGATGAATGTACAAGGAAGTTCAGAAACAACATGTTAAAAGAATTATGTGAAGAAGTTTCTGGGACTGTCCTTCGTAGCATTTATGATGGGGTATTACCTCAAGTAGAGAAGCTACTGGATGAGAAGTTGCCAAAACACTTGCCCAAAGCTGTTGCAAATGTTCAGAGGGAAGTGCAGGAACTAAAGAAAGTTGTGACTGAAACAACTCCAGTACAAGGTACATCTTTTGGTTCACTGGACAGACTTATGCTTGAACAAATGTGGAATGATCTCAAGTCAAGAACTGGAGATCCTTCCAAGGGGGAAGAGTTGTCTGGTGACCAATCACAAAGAGCATATGGCACTGAAGCCGGGCTTACTGAATCACAAAGAGCATATGGCACTGAAGCCGGGCTTACTGAATCACAAAGAGCATATGGCACTGAAGCCGGGCTTACTGAATCACAAAGAGCATATGGCACTGAAGCCGGGCTTACTGAAGAGGCTGCTGGTACTGAAGCCAGTGAGCCCCAGTTTGAAACCTTCCCAGATATTCTTACTACACTGAAGGCTGTTAAAGGAAAGGAAAAAGTTGTGTCTGGTGAAGAGGAAAAGCAAACTGAAGAGGTTGATAATGAAACTTCAAGGAAGTTAGAGCAGGAATGCATAATGATAGAGATTTTTAAAAGAAATCAAAAAGATGAACTGCTGGCCCATCAAAGGGAGATGGCAAATATGGGTACTCAGGACTCCTACAATGCTGGAAGGTTAGGCATTAATATTGAAGTTTTTAAAAGGATGAATGATGACCCCAGAGTTCATCAATGCCTAAATGCATTAGATGATGTTCATGTACGCTCATTCTACGCTGAAGAAGAGCAAGTCTATGACTCAATTATTTATGGCGTGAGTGTACCAGAACTCATCAGACAGAGAAAAGCTGAACTGGTAAGTCTCCAGAAGAAAATAAGAAAGAATGCTGGTGCTCTGGAGATAGAGTACAGAAAGAGACTTACTGGTTTACCAAAGTTGACTGCCAGACAGATCAAAGCAATCAGAGATAGAGATGTAAGTACTTTCATTCCCCTGGACACTTCTCGAAGAATAAATCGTCAAGAACTCCAAACTGTTGTAGAGCAAAGGAGAGTGTCCAAGGATACTGAAGCTTTGATCCAGCAAGCCAAGCTGAAAGAAAAATACAATGAAATGTTGAACTTCAGGGCTGATGCAAGAAGGATCACTGGTGCTGAAATCAAGTTGGCTGAAGATCATGAAGGCATGTCTAAGTTTGAGGTAAAGTTGACCAGGGAGGGTAACTTCACTGATGAGAGGAGAAGTACTTCAGTCCAAGCTTTTGGAAGGAGTGAACTTAGGGAAATTGCTCTAACATTCAAGGGGAAGACAGATGTGTCGACTGATGTTAAGGCATTTCTGAAAAGGATTGAGAAGGTATGGAGAAGAAAGCAACAGATGGAAGTTGCATTGGGCATAAGATCACCAGATTCATTACCATCTTCTCCATCACCAAAGAGAAAGGCTACTGAAGATGCTCCAGAAAGGACATCGAAAAGAAGGGCCTAACTCTTATTATTTACTTATTGTAAATTATTGTCTTATGAAAATTGTATACTATTTATCAGTTGATGAATGTAATAATAGTTGCAATTTTTTATTTTTATAAGTAAATGACCAGATTTAGTTTAAGTTAGAACTTAATTGATGAAACTGAAAACACTCATGATCTATAAAGTGTTTTCCAGTAACTTAGATTTTTTAGAGAAATCGAAACTTGTGTTTTTCAAGCTTACAAAATGTATAGATTCAAGCTTGAAAACACTTGCATTATTTCTAAACAAATAGGGGGAATTTGTTAGGTCCAGATTTAGTCCAGATTTATCAGATTTACTGGACTCGCTCCAGACGCGACTACTGGAGCCTCACTGAAGATCTGACCAGAATCGTGTTCTATTGGACCTACTCCAGACTTGGAATCTGGAGTCCCTCTGAAGATTTGTCCAGAAATAATTGAAGACCAGTGAGCAAATACTTGTATAGGAAATCTGGAGTATTCTCCAGATTAGCTCACTGGACTTCACCCCAGTCCAGATCAACTCTACTGAAGACATTTTGACTGAAGTCAAAAACTGAAGTCTGAAGAAAGAAGACTTAACAAATGGCGGAGTCCACTGGAAAGTCTTACCAGATCTGTTCACTGGAGGATTGTTAGTGTTCTAGATCCTGCAAGTCTGAACACTGATATCAAGGATTGACTTTTCCCTTTACACACTTTCCAAAGAACAATCCACTTGTTCTTTACCAAAGTATACGTGTGTTAAGGTGGTTGGATAAAAGGATACACTTGCACTTGATGTGACTTTATCCTTATTCCTTATCCAATACATTTAATGTTCTTGTCGGATCATTAAATGTATGCAACCATATTTGTACGGCACAAAATTCACTGGTGAATTTTGTTGCCTATAAATACAAATTCATTTCCTTGACAAAAATACTTTTAAGCATTCATTTTGCATTGAAGTGAATTTGTCCAAAATACTCTCGATCTTAAACAGGGATACTTCACAACTTTAAGTATCTCGATCCTAAAGAGATATTTGACAAATATAGATCATTTGTAACTCATAGGTTGTTAGGATATATACTTAATTGTATTATCCTGATTCCGCAACAACCTTGTGTTTTATTTAACATCATAAATAAAATACCCATGAAACAATACATAATGTTCCACTTTATTTGCTTATTGCTTTAAGTCTTGTATTACTTTATTTATATACTTGCATTTATAATAAAGTAATACTAGTCCAATCTAGTGCTTATTAGACTTGTTGTATTTTGCACTTTCCTGGTTAACCATCGAACTTAAGGGACTTACATATGGTATTAAGTATTCAAAGACCCCAATCTTTTGTGATAATACCAGTGCCATTGCTATCTCAAACAATCCAGTCATGCACTCCAAAACGAAGCACATTGATCTCAGGTATCACTTCATTCGTGATCATATATTATGAAACACAACATTGAACTCCATTTTATTCCCACTGACAAACAACTCGCTGACATTTTTACCAAACCTCTGGATGTCAAAACTTTTGAATATCTTGTTGGTGAGTTGGGAATGTTAAACCCTTAAATCTGGTGACTACTCAGATATTGAACGCCTTTGTGTACTATCTTTGCATTAATAGATTTCTAAATCAACATTCCAGGGGAAGACTTGAAAGATATATTTTTTTAAAAATGTTTTAAGTTCAGGGGGAATTTATTAATTTATTTTCTCACTGGACAAACTCTTCAGAAAATATTACTGGTGCTTTGTAAATGTGTCCTTCTCACTGGTAACTGGACAGGTTGAAGTGCGTGTTTGAGGTGACTTATGTCTCCTTGTAAATGTGTCCCTCTCACTTGTCTGTATTAGTTAACGTGCACGTTTGAGGTTACCAGTCTTTCAAAATGGCTTTCACTGGTACTTTACTGGAGTGTCCCTCCAGTGTACCATCAGTACATGTTCACTGGACTAATCCACCAGTGATACTGGAGTGTCCAGTCAACCTCCAGATGCACTGAAATATGTCATAATATTTTCTAAATAATTGGTCATTGTGCGTGCCACGTAAGCAAACTTTTTTTTAAAGATATTTTAATCCTACATGTCATGTAAATTTTTCAACGTAATGATGGTATTTTTACCTTGGGAAGTCAAAAAGAGCAACTTGTTAATGTTTGTGGGCTGTAAACCATCACACATTTATGTGTGATGTGATGTAATTAATGCGGATCTCAAACCCGACCAAAATTTTATTTGATAATTTTCAAATTAAACCGTTTGAGTTCCACATTTCTCTCCTATATATACCCACTTTCTTTTTCAAATGCATTTACTTCGAACATATTTACTCCCAAATCTTTCAAATTCCTTCATTTACTTCTTCATTCAATTTCCAATCATATTTATCTCTCTTATTTACTCCATTTCCATTCAATTCTTCATCAAATCTTCATCATAACCCTATATATATTCAATTTCATCTTCATCTATTCTTTATAAAATGGCACCTAGACAATCCAAATCGCTTAAAAATCTGCTTGCCGCTGAATATGCTCCTTCTGAAAATGTTGACAGGGCACCTCATATCACTCTAGAGGCAAATGCCATAAGAATAAACATGAACAACTGGATGGCCAGACTTTCACTCTCCAGTGTTCATGATGCTCAATTTGTTATTGGGAGATTAAACACATTTTTTCTCTCATGTCCTTTATATGGTGCTTTAACATTAAATCCAGGAAGGATGTACCACGATTACCTTTGTGAATTCTGGTACACTGCAAAATATGATGATGAAACTTCATGAATCAATTATACTCTCAAGGGAGGTACCATATCCCTTGGTTTCACTGCTAGTCTACTCAGGTCTGTTCTACAGTTGAACTATTTTGAACAGAATGAGTTGCCTATTGAACTTCCCTCTGGTATCAATACAAGGGAAGTGTGCAGACTAATGGGGCACACAGATATCATGGATGAGCATGGCCAGCTATCCAGGAAGGGAACTATCTACATGAGTAAACTGTCAGACTCATGGAGATACTTCTTCACCCACATTGTTGAATGTCTGGGAGGCAGTTCTGGAGGGTTAGACCAGATAAATCAAACCCATCTCCAGATTGCCTACTGGCTATGGTTTGGGCTTAGAGTGGATTTTGCTCAGATTCTTTTTGATGATCTGGTATAGCGTCTTAGAGTGAAAGGTAGAAAACCCTTTGTTCCTTATATCCGTTTTCTTTCACTCGTGTTTAAAAGAGCTCTTGGAGACCAGTATGATTTTGAGACTACTCACTTTTCTGTGACTGAGTATATGAGGGATCTGGTCAACCTCAGATCTCCACTAAACGAGGTAGATATTCCTCAGTCCATGCTCTCCTTTCAGAGAGAAGAAGCTGAAATGGCTCCAGGTAGTGGTCAACCTGTTGAAGGACCCTCTGGTGATCAAGATGTACAGATTATTGAAGCTGTACAACCCATTAGACAAATTGCTCCTGAAGGTCAAGGACCAGAAATTGTTGAACCTTCCAGACGGCCTAGAACAAACAGGCGTCTGATGAGAGCTGGACGTCAGGTGATTCCTGAAAGACATCCTGGTGATGTAATGAATCTGGATGGGTCTCCAATTTATGAACCTGAAGAGAATGTTGGACAGGTGACTGATGAACGAATAGAAAATGTTGCCCAGATTATTGAGCAGGTTGTTGAGGAAGTAGAACAAGATGTTCAGACTGATGAACATGTATCTGGTGAGCAAGAGGCTCAAATAGACTTGAATGTAGAGACTGGTGAACAAGTTAATGAACAGGCTGGTGAACAGACGGGTGATCAGACAGTTGGGATGGCTCCAGAATGGGATGATGTAGATTCCCCAATGTCTGAAGGTTTTGATGTAAACATGAATTTCTTGGGTGATAAAGAAGAAAATATTGACACATCTGCTATTGCTTCAGTCACCCAACCAATTATATCTGCTGAAATGCCACCACTACCAGAATCAAACATGCCACCACCACCACCACCTTCAATTCCTAGAGATACTCAATACTTCACTCCTGCAACCACTCAAACTTCACAATCTCAACCTCCACCAATTGAAACTCCAGTAACCATATCTGAACAAGCTACAACTGAAGAGGACTGGCACAAGTACCTCTTATGACCAGATTGCCTTCAAATCTTGAACCTCCCAGTGGTCTCTCCACTTCATCTTCTACCGAGGTCCAAGGCCTTTTAAGTAAGGTGGCGGACCTGGAGAGATCACTCCAGACTTCATCGCATTTATTTCAGACTTTAAATCCTTATTATCAAATAACCTTGCATCTGAGATGAATCTGTCTGCTGGGAATGAGAAGCTTGTGTTTGAGAAGCTTGATGAACTGGTACTGGACACAAACAACAATACTGAAAATTTCAAAGTGGCAGTCCAGGGATTAGAGACAAGGCTGGTTAGTTCAGTTCAGACTGCAGGTGACTGGTGAACAAATAGAAAATGTTGCCCAGATTATTGAGCAGGTTGTTGAGGAAGTAGAACAAGATGTTCAGACTGATGAACATGTATCTGGTGAGCAAGAGGCTCAAATAGACTTGAATGTAGAGACTGGTGAACAAGTTAATGAATGGAGTTTTGACAAAGAAGTTCAGAATTAGTATGCTGAAAGAATTATCTGAAGAGATTTCTGAGACTGTTCTTCCTACCATTCAAGATGGGGTGTTACCCCAAGTGGAGAAGTTGCTGGATGAAAAGTTGCCAAAGCACTTGCCTAAAGAAGTCGAAACTGTTAAAAAGGAAGTGCGGGCACTTAAGAAAGTTGTGTCTGATACAACTCCAGTGGCAGGAAGAACCTTTGGTGCACTAGACAGACATATGCTTGAACAATTATGGAATGATCTCAAGTCCAGAACTGGTGATCATTCCAAGGGGGAAAAGTCATCTGGTGACCAAAAACAAGTGACACTGAAACACTTGGCACAAAGAGCATATGGCACTGAAGCCACTATGCTGTCTGAAGAAGCTACTGGTACTGAAGCCAGTGAGCCCCAGTTTGAGTCCTTCCCAGATATTCCAACTACATTGAAGGCTGTTAAAGGAAAAGAAAAAATGGTATCTGGAGAAGAAGAGCAAACTGCTGAAGAATCATCAGAGTATCCTACTGCTGATGATGAAACCTCCAAAAAGCTTGAACAAGAATGCATCATGATTGAAATCTTCAAGAGAAAAAAGGGAGATGGCATCTATGGGTACTCTGGACTCTTACAATGCTGGCAGGTTAGGCATAAATATCGATGTTTACAAAAAGATGAAGGAAGACCCAAGAGTTCATCAATGTCTGAATGCATTGAATGATGTTCATGTACGCTCCTTTTACGCTGAAGAAGAACAGGTTTATGACTCTATAATTTATGGCGTTAGTGTACCAGAACTCATCAGGCAGAGGAAGGAGGAACTGGTAAGCCTCCAGAAAAAGATCAGAAAGAACGCTGGTGCTCTGGAGATAGAGTACAGAAAGAAACTGACTGGCTTACCAAAACTGACTGCCAAACAAATCAAAGCGATTAAAGATGCTGATGTAAGCAAATTCATTCCCCTGGACACTTCTCGAAAAATCAATCGTCAACAACTCCAATCTGCTGTAGAGCAAAAGAGAGTGTCCAAGGAAACTGAAGCATTGATCCAGACAGCCAAAGTGAAAGATAAGTACAATGAAATGTTAAATTTCAGGGCTGATGCTAGAAGGATCACTGGTGCTGAGATCAAATTAGCTGAAAGTCATGAAGGCATGTCCAGGTTTGAAGTAAAGTTGACCAGGGAGGGTAACTTTACTGATGAAAGGAAAAGTACTTCAGTCCAAGCGTTTGGATGGAGTGAACTGAAAGAAATTGCTTTAACGTTCAGGGGGAAGACAAATGTGTCGACTGATGTTAAAGCATTTCTGAAAAGAGTTGAAAAGGTATGGAGAAGAAAGCAACAGATGGAAGTTGCAATGGGCATAAAATCGCCAGAATCAATACCATCTTCTCCATCACCAAAGAGAAAGGCTACTGAAGATGCTCCAGGACAGACATCGAAAAGAAGGGCCTGACTCTTATCATTTACTTGTTGTAATTTATTGTTTTATGAAAATTGTAAACTATTTATCAGTTGATGTATGTAATAATAGTTGCAATTTTTGATTCATATAAGTAAATGATCAGATTTAGTCTAAGTTAGAACTTAAAAGATGAAACTGAAAACACTCATGATCTATAAAGTGTTTTCCAGTAACTTAGATTTTTTAGACAAATCAAAACTTGTGTTTTTCAAGCATACAAAATTGTATAGATATAAGCTTGAAAACACTTGCATTATTTCTAAACAAATAGGGGGAATTTGTTAGGTCCAGATTTACTGGACTCGCTCCAGACTCGACTACTGGAGCCTTACTGAAGATCTGTCCAGAAACTTGTTCTACTGGACCTACTCCAGACTTGGAATCTGGAGTCCCTCTGAAGATTTGTCCAGAAATAATGGAAGACTAGTGAGCAAATACTTGTATAGGAAATCTGGAGTATTCTCCAGATTAGCTCACTGGACTTCTCCCCAGTCCAGATCTATTCTACTGAAGACATTCTCACTGAAGTCAAAGACTGAAGTCTGAAGAAAGAAGACTGAAAAATGGCGGAGTCCACTGGAAGTCTTACCATATCTGTACACTGGAGGATTGTCAGTGTTCTAGACCTTACAAATCTGAACACTGATATCGAGTAATTGACTTTTGCCTTTACACACTTTCCAAAGAACAATCCACTTGTTCTTTCCCAAAGTTTATACGTGTGTAAATGTGGTTGGTTAAAAGAATAAAATCATATCAATATGACTTTATCCTTGTACCATTAACCAATGCATTTAATGTTCTTGTCGGATCATTAAATGCATGCAACCACATTTGTACGGCACAAAATTCACTGGTGAATTTTGTTGCCTATAAATACAAAGTCATTTCCTTGAGAAAAATACTTTTAAGCATACATTTTGCATTAGAGTGAATTTGTCTAAATACTCTCGATCTTAAACTGGGATACTTCACAACTTTAAGTATCTCGATCCAAAAGAGTTATTTGACAAATATAGATCATTTGTAATTCATAGGTTGTTAGGATACATACTTATTTGTATTATCTTGATTCCGCACAACACCATTGAAAAATACATAATGTTCCACTTTACTTGTTTATTGCTTTAAGTCGTGTATTACTTTATTTATATACTTGGATTTATATTTAAGTAATACTAGTCCATTCTAGTGATTATTAGACTTGTTGTATTTTTACACTTTCTAGGTTAACCATCGTATTTAAGGGACCTCACACACTGTGGTCACGACATGTAAAACGCTGACGAATATTTTGATCCTGTAGCCCAATGCGCAGTAAGCTCGGCATGTTTATGTGAATACGCTGGCACTGTGTGAAAGATGGTCTAGTAAACATTAGAGCACTCCTAGTGTCTTTTTCACTGCAACCTCAAACATGTCCAACTCAACATCATATCAACAAGATCTTCTTTCAATACAACTCTAATACAATTCTCCTCAAATATACCAAATTCCCAATACATACCGATACATATCTAGGACTCACCATTTATTTAAATATACACTTAATTCAATCCAAATAATCTTATAAAATAATAATAATATTAAAAACAAAATTATAGGAGTTTAATTATTTTATGGTAATAATAATCATAAAATAAAATATTACATTAATAATTAGAAAACATTTTTACAATATAAATTAGTAGAAACGTCAAAAGATGATACAATTATATACCAGAGTTTAGACTTTAGGCTCTATCAACAGTAATTTCTTCCTCACTTCTTTCTCATCTTTAATTCAGTGCCACGTCATTTTTTTATTAACACATCTCATTACATAGTCATAACAACAATACCTCTTCCTTAGTTCTTTCTCATCATATTATCTTTTTTAACTAACTAAATACAAAAACAAAACAAAACCACATATTTATTAAAATAAGTACATTTTATTAATAAAGTGAAATATTACATTAATCAATAAAAAAAATTCTTTTTAAAAAAATAACAATATATAAAAATTCTTTGTAAAGGCATAACCTGATGTAACATCCCGAAATTTTAAAAGTAAATAAAATAAACCTTTATTATAGTTTTACATTAAAATAGTTTCCTAGTATTTTATTTTTGATTATGGGGTTAATTTAGTTGGAACTTTAGCGGATAGCGGGTATTTTACCCACCTAAAATCTTGTTGGGTCGTGGCAAGGGGAGGATGTGCCAGACAACTTTCTTGCTTGATGAATCACCAAAAACCCACTTCTATTCAATCCCTTTTCTTCTCTTTTCTATCTACCATTTCAATTGTGTTATTTCTATCAAAGAAATCCTCCAAGAAAAACAATATTAACAACTTCAAGAATTCAATTGATGATAATAATAATAATCCTTCCTCCTAACTTCTTAATTAGCAATTCAATTTGGGGTTTTGGTGGTGTGTGTTTAGTGGCCGAATTCCACAAGGAAGAAAGGAGAAAAGGAAAATTTGTAATTCTTCCATCCTAGTTGTTTTGGCTCAAAGGTATAATTTTATTTCATTATTTTAGAAATTAGAGTTCTTGCTATTAAATTGAATTTGGGGGTTTTCATAAAAATGGGTTAATTTCTATAATACAAGTTAGGGTTCTTGTAATTTAATCAAATTTAGGGTTTTAATTAGGTTGCATGATAGACTTTGATGAATGGAAGTAAGAACAGAAACTGGACAGATTCTGTCCCTGAATTTGAAACGAGTTAAACACCACCATGTTGAAGTTGATTATCCATGTGTGGAAAGACCACCATGTTGAAGTTGATTATCCATGTGTGGAAAGACCACCATGTTGAAGTTGATTATCCATGTGTGGAAAGACCACCATGTTGAAGTTGTTTATCCATGTGTGGAAAGACCACCATGTTGAAGTTGTTTATCCATGTGTGGAAAGACCACCATGTTGAAGTTGATTATCCATGTGTGGAAAGACCACCATGTTGAAGTTGATTATCCATGTGTGGAAAGACCACCATGTTGAAGTTGATTATCCATGTGTGGAAAGACCACCATGTTGAAGTTGATTATCCATGTGTGGAAAGACCACCATGTTGAAGTTGATTATCCATGTGTGGAAAGACCACCATGTTGAAGTTGATTATCCATGTGTGGAAAGACCACCATGTTGAAGTTGTTTATCCATGTGTGGAAAGACCACCATGTTGAAGTTGATTATCCATGTGTGGAAAGACCACCATGTTGAAGTTGATTATCCATGTGTGGAAAGACCACCATGTTGAAGTTGATTATCCATGTGTGGAAAGACCACCATGTTGAAGTTGATTATCCATGTGTGGAAAGACCACCATGTTGAAGTTGATTATCCATGTGTGGAAAGACCACCATGTTGAAGTTGTTTATCCATGTGTGGAAAGACCACCATGTTGAAGTTGTTTATCCATGTGTGGAAAGACCACCATGTTGAAGTTGATTATCCATGTGTGGAAAGACCACCATGTTGAAGTTGTTTATCCATGTGTGGAAAGACCACCATGTTGAAGTTGTTTATCCATGTGTGGAAAGACCACCATGTTGAAGTTGATTATCCATGTGTGGAAAGACCACCATGTTGAAGTTGTTTATCCATGTGTGGAAAGACCACCATGTTGAAGTTGTTTATCCATGTGTGGAAAGACCACCATGTTGAAGTTGATTATCCATGTGTGGAAAGACCACCATGTTGAAGTTGATTATCCATGTGTGGAAAGACCACCATGTTGAAGTTGATTATCCATGTGTGGAAAGACCACCATGTTGAAGTTGATTATCCATGTGTGGAAAGACCACCATGTTGAAGTTGATTATCCATGTGTGGAAAGACCACCATGTTGAAGTTGATTATCCATGTGTGGAAAGACCACCATGTTGAAGTTGATTATCCATGTGTGGAAAGACCACCATGTTGAAGTTGATTATCCATGTGTGGAAAGACCACCATGTTGAAGTTGATTATCCATGTGTGGAAAGACCACCATGTTGAAGTTGATTATCCATGTGTGGAAAGACCACCATGTTGAAGTTGATTATCCATGTGTGGAAAGACCACCATGTTGAAGTTGATTATCCATGTGTGGAAAGACCACCATGTTGAAGTTGATTATCCATGTGTGGAAAGACCACCATGTTGAAGTTGATTATCCATGTGTGGAAAGACCACCATGTTGAAGTT
This sequence comes from Erigeron breviscapus, assembly GCA_034093135.1. NCBI lineage: Eukaryota > Viridiplantae > Streptophyta > Magnoliopsida > Asterales > Asteraceae > Erigeron > Erigeron breviscapus. Next base: position 18,244,254 of record CM067173.1, read on the forward strand.
GATTATCCATGTGTGGAAAGACCACCATGTTGAAGTTGATTATCCATGTGTGGAAAGACCACCATGTTGAAGTTGATTATCCATGTGTGGAAAGACCACCATGTTGAAGTTGATTATCCATGTGTGGAAAGACCACCATGTTGAAGTTGATTATCCATGTGTGGAAAGACCACCATGTTGAAGTTGATTATCCATGTGTGGAAAGACCACCATGTTGAAGTTGATTATCCATGTGTGGAAAGACCACCATGTTGAAGTTGATTATCCATGTGTGGAAAGACCACCATGTTGAAGTTGATTATCCATGTGTGGAAAGACCACCATGTTGAAGTTGTTTATCCATGTGTGGAAAGACCACCATGTTGAAGTTGATTATCCATGTGTGGAAAGACCACCATGTTGAAGTTGATTATCCATGTGTGGAAAGACCACCATGTTGAAGTTGATTATCCATGTGTGGAAAGACCACCATGTTGAAGTTGATTATCCATGTGTGGAAAGACCACCATGTTGAAGTTGATTATCCATGTGTGGAAAGACCACCATGTTGAAGTTGATTATCCATGTGTGGAAAGACCACCATGTTGAAGTTGATTATCCATGTGTGGAAAGACCACCATGTTGAAGTTGATTATCCATGTGTGGAAAGACCACCATGTTGAAGTTGATTATCCATGTGTGGAAAGACCACCATGTTGAAGTTGATTATCCATGTGTGGAAAGACCACCATGTTGAAGTTGATTATCCATGTGTGGAAAGACCACCATGTTGAAGTTGATTATCCATGTGTGGAAAGACCACCATGTTGAAGTTGTTTATCCATGTGTGGAAAGACCACCATGTTGAAGTTGATTATCCATGTGTGGAAAGACCACCATGTTGAAGTTGATTATCCATGTGTGGAAAGACCACCATGTTGAAGTTGATTATCCATGTGTGGAAAGACCACCATGTTGAAGTTGATTATCCATGTGTGGAAAGACCACCATGTTGAAGTTGATTATCCATGTGTGGAAAGACCACCATGTTGAAGTTGATTATCCATGTGTGGAAAGACCACCATGTTGAAGTTGATTATCCATGTGTGGAAAGACCACCATGTTGAAGTTGATTATCCATGTGTGGAAAGACCACCATGTTGAAGTTGTTTATCCATGTGTGGAAAGACCACCATGTTGAAGTTGATTATCCATGTGTGGAAAGACCACCATGTTGAAGTTGATTATCCATGTGTGGAAAGACCACCATGTTGAAGTTGTTTATCCATGTGTGGAAAGACCACCATGTTGAAGTTGATTATCCATGTGTGGAAAGACCACCATGTTGAAGTTGTTTATCCATGTGTGGAAAGACCACCATGTTGAAGTTGTTTATCCATGTGTGGAAAGACCACCATGTTGAAGTTGTTTATCCATGTGTGGAAAGACCACAATGTTGAAGTTGTTTATCCATGTGTGGAAAGACCACCATGTTGAAGTTGATTATCCATGTGTGGAAAGACCACCATGTTGAAGTTGATTATCCATGTGTGGAAAGACCACCATGTTGAAGTTGATTATCCATGTGTGGAAAGACCACCATGTCGAAGTTGTTAATCCATATATGTTGTTTTGTGTGCAAGGTGAGCATGTAAATGTGGCATGACGGTGTCATAGGTTACATGTAAAAGTCCTTGTACTTTGCCCTCCTTCGTATGTATAAGCGTATGCAATGGTATTCACTAAGCTTTGACTTATTCTTTTAGTTGTTTACCTTTTTATAGGTGGTCCCGGATGCGGAAGAAAGTTAAGCAATGTAAAGATTGAAGTTAAAGATGCTTTTTGGATATTGATTGCTTTAGCTAAATGCGGATAATGGAATTGGTAATAGGATCCATAGCGACCCCTTTGAACCATCGGCTCCTTGTACTCTTGTTATGTCTTTTTGGAAAATTATTATGAGGTCTAGTGTTAGACTCAAGTTTTGGGTATTTTAAATGGGTCGTTTGTAGTTGTAATGTATTGATTTTGTTTAAATGTGTTTTGGAGAAACTCATAATCCGTAACAGGTTTGGATGATGATTTTAAGAATGGGTCATGCCGAAATTTCCAATTTTGAATGTTGTCTTTTGTAATGTGTCAACTTGGGTAAAATGACCCGTTTGGTTGTAAAATGAATGTTTGGTCAAAGGATACTTTTGTCATGCTTATTTCCGAGTCTAAAGCTTATTTGAACTTAGAAATGTGGTATTATGGAGTTTGGTTTTGAGCTAGGAAGTTACAAGTTGATTTTAAGTGTCAAGATGGAGTTTTGAAAAAAATCTGGGCAGCAGGTACCCACTGCGCCGCAGTGGGCAGGTTTAGCCCCACTGCGCCGCAGTGGGGATAATCTGGAAAAAAAATAAAATAAAAAATTACTCTTATTTTCCTAAAATGAGTTTGGGTTCTTTCACCTGATGTTGTAACTTGTAAGTAGATGTTGATTATTTGACGTTGATATGTGATGAGGTTGCTAGGCACATGTAGAAATATGACACTCCTATTGCTTGATGATGTTGTTGATTGCTTGAAACACGTATGAATGTTTAAAAAGATGTTTTAACTAGGAACTGCTTTATAACTCGTGGTTATCTTACTCGACTTTTAAAGCTGATACTTATTTGTTTAATATGTTGTGTTTCCTCAGGTTGGACATTGAAGTTTGCTTAGAGTGACGCGGGGTAGATTATGACATTTATTAGTATTAGCCTCATTTATGTGGATGACATTTATTATACCTTTTATTGTGTGTATTTATGACTATGAGTTTTTTTTAGTTATTGTTCTGATGCAATGAAGTAACACCAAACATATGATGACCATTCCATTAAGAAATGGTTAAGTTTTTATTGGGACGTTTCCGCACTTTAAGTTATTTATTTAAAAGTTTTGAAAATCCATATTTTTAAATGTCGGATGTTACATATATATTTAGAAATTGTTTTTGGTACGTAAGAATTGGAAACTAACTAGATATAAGTAATTATATTTAGAAAAGATTATTATCACTTATATTAAAAATAAAAAATAATTTAATTAGTAAAGAGATCAAAAGGCACGCATTGATTAAAGATTATACGCCACATGTTGTTTTAAGAACCTTTTAATCTTGTTTTAGTTTATTGGTAGATCTTATCAGTCCCATTTTAACATGTAATCTTAGACTATCTCCAATAAGGGTGTTCTTGGATGCCCTTAGGTGCCCTTAGTTGTCCATAGATATCATTTGCCATTGAAGCTTGTCCAAAACTAAAGAATTTTTTATGTATGTGCTTACCTAAGGGATGCCCTTAGGCTATCTCCAATACTATTTTTTTTGTTTGTATATAGATGTAAGGATATGTAAGGATGTTTGTATGGTTGGAGGTAAAACTAAAGGATTTTAAGGATGTGTAAGGATTTTAAAGGTGTGTAAGGATATGATGTGGCAGATCAAGGACGCAACATTGGAGATAGCCTTACATCCAATTTAACAAGGGTTTAATCACTGGATGAGTAATGTCCTTTTACTTTTGTACATGGTTGCCCATTAAACTTTTTTTATTGATGTGCATTACCAACGAACTCTTAAAATTTGTACATGGTTTTGACCAAATCCTCAAGTCACCTTCAAAACTGCTTCTCTCTCATATTCAAATCTTCAAAACTGCTCCCCTCTCTTAAAAAAACCCAAAAATTGAAAATAAAAAAAACCCAAAAAATATTTTAAAAAATTCCAACTAATGGCAATCTAGGCACCCTTGTTTGGGGTAGAATTTTCACCACTAGGATCCTAATGGAATTTACACTTTAGACCTCCTGAGATATTTACTTAACAATACGTTGTTCTGAAGGATCCTTAGTTTTGTCTAATTTATTAGTTCTGCTTGTGTTATTTTATTATCTTGATATGACAGGATCTTGATATTATCAGGATCTATGATCCCACTAACGAGTATATATGTAGTACGAAAGATATTATTTGCAGGATTAAAGTTTATGCTCACAACATGAAGAAAACGTGTTTTAACGGATAGTTTACCGCATCAACCATAAGAATCGGGATTGATAACGATTTTACCATGTGAAGAATAACTCTCAACGGTCATCTATGCCATTTCTTCAACGTATAGAGCAAGTCCAGGAAGATCCCAGATACTTCGGAGATATAGTTCAACGTCTAGCTCTATAAATAGGAGGAGATCTTCTACAGAAAAAAAAAGAAGCATTCATCATACAAGCACTCATTCAACACGCTCATTCGCTCTACAAAACACACAACAATTTTATTTCTTAGTCGTTACTTGATTTCATTTTTCTTTTGTTCAAATCGTTGTAATCACCTACAAATAATAATAAAAGAACACAGGAAGGGTCGATTGAATCCTCCCGGGGTTTTTTACCTAAGATTTCTTAATTGAATCAAGGGTTTTTCCCCGTCAACAAAATTCTGGTGTCGTTGTTTTTTGCATTTATCTTTAAGATCCTAGCTTTACATTTCAGTCTTTTATCTTTATCTTCAACAGTTTTCTTATTTACTCGACGTATTTCTATCTCAAATATTTTCATAAAAGTCTTTTTAGCTAAAACGTTTAGTTTGTGTCGTTATCTTTAAGAAAACTTTTCCTTTATTTGAAGATCTTAAAACACCAAGCCTCACTTACAAATCTTCGGTTCTTAAATTATCTTGAATCCTTTATAAAATTATCTTAGGTAATTTTTGCCCGAAACAATTTGGCGCCCACCGTGGGGCAAAAAAGGTGTTTTGCAATTAAATCGTTATCACATAAACAAAACATTTTGTTTAAACAAAATTTTGTGTTTCACGGAAAACTTTTCTAAGAAAATCATGTCTGAGCAATCTCAAAATCCCTCTTCTTCTGATTTGATCTATGATTATCCTTATGTAAAAGAAAACTTGAGAAATCCTCCTGAAAATGCAAGATTCCTGGCTTAACAAACTCTGAAAGGAAAAATTGAAGGAATACCTTCAGTAGATCCATATCTAGCTATGTTGTGGAAGAAACATTTTGATCAATTCTATGAATCGATCCCTGATGAAGAAATAACTCAAGGATCAGATGAGTCGGTGAAAAGCTATATGGAGAAATTTGAGCGTAATCAGGGATCAGCGTCGAAGATTAAGAAGAATCTCTTGAAGATCAAATCATCAAGTAAGATTCGAAAGGATCCAGGTATAGCTGATAAAGGTAAGAAAGATAATTATAAAAAATATTTACAATTTTCTGATTATCATTTTACAACTGATATGTCTGGGCTTTTCGTTCTTATGAGAAGTCTGGGGGACAAAGTTAATTGGCCTGAAAGAATCCCTCGAAAATTTTACACTGATAGAACTAAATGGTGTGCTTTTCATGGTATTTTTGGTCACGAAACTAAAGAATGTGGAACATTTAATTATGAAATTTGGCGATTAATACATGAAGGTTTATTGGATGAAATACTTCCTAACCAAAATTGGTTTTTAGCAAAAAAGTAATTTTTAAAATAAAAGCCTTAGGTCTGTTATGTTTTTAATAACAATAATACTAACCTGAACATATGAGTCGTGTTAGCCAAAAGGGCTAGCATCAACCATTAGCATATGTTTTCTTTTTATGGCCTTTTTGCAGGATAATTAACATCCAGGATCTGATATTGATGGATGAAGATCATAGGCATGTATCCAAGGTATCGATCCTGAACAGAAGTAAATTCTCCTAAGTCTAAGTCCTTAAACGGACTACAGTGGATTGAACTAAAACTTCAATCCTAGGTTGAAGGGATCACCTTCTCGAACGCCGAGGTTAACATTAACACCTCATTTCGCTCGGGGAGCACGTCATAAAAAATTCTTGATTGTGGGTAGACCCTCATGGTTGGGAATTTTCAAAGGGTTGTTGATTTTACAATCAACTCATTTGGTTTTGACTAATAATAAACAGTCATCAAAAAGAATAGGGATAATCTCTCTATTAAATACAACCGATTGACAAACAGATTAGCTAATGAACTAATGAAATGAACTAACAAACTGATTATCCTTTATAGTGATTTTTATATTTGAATAGGAAAAACAGACAGAAGAAATCATCATGAAGACCGGTAAGCATAAATTTTCTTGAGACATCATAAAGGTACGCAGATTCATAAAAACTAGATCTGATATTTATTAGAAATAGAAATTACAAGGCGATCAAAAGACTGATCCATTAGACTTAGGTCGACTTATCCCCATTGGCTTCCTCAATCTCTGGGTGTAACCTTTTGAATTTAGAAACCACTGCCTTTAGTATAAATTCAAAACCCATAGTCTTAGCTTCTGCTGCCATTAGTAGTTTAGTTTCTAAGACTTGGATGGCTGCATCCATATGAAAAGCCCTTAGCAATGCTTCATGTTCTGCGTAGTGCCAAGCAATATTTTCATGAAGCTTGGATCTAGCTTTAGATGTTTCTGTAATTGCATCGTTTAATGCCTCTCTTCGTACAATAGAAAGTTTTCTTAGGCGAGCAATGGTTAGGTCTTTTTCTTGCAATTGATGCTCAAAACACTCGATCATTTGTTTTAGTTTCTAAGATAAAAGATTAGAAATAGATTTGTCAAGATATTAGAAACAGAACCATTAGAAAACACGAGGAGTTATGCTTACCAAATCGAAATCTTCTTTAACTTCGTTAAGTCTCTGATGAAAAACATCACCCTCGAACCTTCCACGATTGATTTGTCTAGCTAAAGGATCGGTGTTGGGAGTATCGATAGCTTTAGAATCGCACATTGTTAGGAAATAACTGATGATAGGAGCTTAAGGAGTATGAGTATTTATAAGCTAAAATCCTAGAGGTAGGAGATCCCAGGATTATCGTAACAATATTTCAAAAATTTCCTAATACTAGGGACAGTTAGAAAACTAGGAAATTAAAAGATCATAGTCTTAGTAATATAAGCTCATAAAAATGGCCAACACAAACCATTTTCGGTACACCACCAGGACTAACCATTCCAGGTTAGTCGACCCCCTTTAGAAATTGTTTAAGTACAAACCACATACCCTAGAAAAACTAACATTGTTCATAATTCGAAAATATTAGTGTAGGCTTCTTCCATTTCTTCCACATCCTTGTCTTCTGCCTCCTCCTTCTTCTCCTCGTCATCCTCAGAAAGCTCCAATGGTTTGGATTGATCATCACCTCCACTTAGGGCTGTATCTTTCTCAGACCCTTCATCTTTGGATCCAGAAGCTTCAGCATCATTTTTAGGAAGCAGAGCCAAAGTCTTTTCCCAATCTTCTAAATCCCACTCAGCAGCCTCGAAACCCCCTTTCTTCGCTTCAGAAGCCATCTTAATTTTGATTTCAAGGGCACTGCGACTGGCACTTAATACACATTTCTCTAGTTGGTCCTTCAAAGCTTGCTTCACTTTTTCCTGGTTGCCTTTCTCAGCTGCCACTGCTCTTTTCTTGTAGTAATCACTCTTGTTAGTTAGAGCAATATTCACCTCCTTTAGATTCTTCAATTCAGCCTTCAAAGTATTGATCTCAGCATCCTTTGACTTCTTCTCTTCCAACAGATTTGTCATTCTCTGACTCTCTTCATTTTCTTTCTCTTGTGCCACTTTCAACAACTATTAAAGATGCCATAATTAGATAAAAATCGTAAATGAAGAGATTAAAAATAAGAAATTGCTTACCATCACAGCTTGACCCAGACTAGCATTTAGGGACAAATTGGGAGCAACTTGACTGATAGGAGTAGGTTCATAGCTTGCACTGAAGTACCCAATTCATGGGCCAAATCTGTGTGAGTAGTCTTAGGACGCTTGGTTGACTTAGTGCTGGTGTTTCCTAAACTAGTTTTACCTTTACCACTTGACTCTGACTTGATGCTACCAATATACTTATCAATCATATTAGCATCAAAATGTCCAGAATCTGTAGAAGTTAACAATAGCTAAGTAATTTATTTAAAGATGAAATCTTAGACAACATATTTATAGTGGAAAACTTACTTGACATGACAACAAGTTGGTTAGAGCTAGATGGACTAGGAGATTCTGGTAGAGCTTGAAAAGTCCTTACTTCTGCTGGGATTGATAAGATGTTTTTGACTCTGGTTGGTCCTGAATCCTCACTTGGAGGAAATCCTTCAAGGTTGGCTGCACGAATATAAGTTAGGAACAAAAATAGCAGAGCCAAACAAATTTGATGGAAGGAAAAATGAACCCCTACCCTTTTCTGTCCAAGCAGTAGGTAGATGGGATCCCTTAGGAAGAGACTTTTTTGAGACATAGAAAAATCTACTTTTCCATGATGGGTCATTTTGAGTAACCCCCAAAGCCAACTTCTCATTCTTCTTATGAGCTTTAAGCCTGTAGTAACCAGGGGCCAAAAGTTTGCAAATTGTATGCTAGGGGAAGATCTGATAACTTAAATTCAATCTTTTTCTCTTTAACTAGGTTATCTAAGACATATAGGGTTCTCCATAGCATGGGCATAGCTTGAGGATATGCTAATTTAGAAAATTTAAAGAACTGTTCATAAAGTTTAGGAAAGGGGAATGATAATTTTAGGTTTTCAAAAGGAAATCCAGGAAAACAAACCCATAGATCGGATTGCATGTCAGAAGTAAGAATAGGATCGAAAGCCCTAAATTCAGTACCTTTAGGAAAATATTTTTTGATCCTATCAATATCACTATCAACAAACGAACACTTACTAGGGTTTTTAGCGATATTTGTAGGAGTGAAATCTTCATTCACTTTGATTAAAGAACGAGAAGAGGATAGTCGAGGCATAGCTTAATAATCAAAGTAAAACAAAGAAAAATCTGAAAGATTGAAGAAAAAATAAAGAAACTAACCTTTAGGGTTTGGAGAGATATTCGCTCAAGATAGTAAAAGAAAGTGTCGATATATCCGGAAGGTGGGACATAAATGTGGGTAGTTGTAGAAGTCACGTCAATACAAACTTTACCCCTTGACTTTGCTTTGACTGCTGAAAATAACCGTAAATAACAAAACTTATCTTTATTTTACAATGAAACATAAGTTTTGGGGACAATTGTTTGGGGTAGAATTTTCACCACTAGGATCCTAATGGAATTTACACTTTAGACCTCCTGAGATATTTACTTAACAATACGCTGTTCTGAAGGATCCTTAATTTTGTCTAATTTATTAGTTCTGCTTGTGTTATTTTATTATCTTGATATGACAGGTTCTTGATATTATCAGGATCTATGATCCCACTAACGAGTATATATGTAGTACGAAAGATATTATTTGCAGGATTAAAGTTTATGCTCACAACATGAAGAAAACGTGTTTTAACGAATAGTTTACCACTTCAACCATAAGAATCGGGATTGATAACGGTTTTACCATGTGAAGAATAACTCTCAACGGTCATCTATGCCATTTCTTCAACGTAGAGAGCAAGTCCAGGAAGATCACAGATACTTCGGAGATATATTTCAACGTCTAGCTCTATAAATAGGAAGAGATCTACTGCAGAAAAAAAAGAAGCATTCATCATACAAGCACTCATTCAACACGCTCATTCGCTCTACAAAACACACAACAATTTTATTTCTTAGTCGTTACTTGTTTTCATTTCCCTTTTGTTCAAATCGTTGTAATCACCTACAAAAAATAATAAAAGAACACAGGAAGGGTCGATTGAATCCTCCCGGGGTTTTTTACCTAAGAATTCTTAATTGAATCAAGGGTTTTTCCCCGTCAACAAAATTCTGGTGTCGTTGTTTTTTGCATTTATCTTTAAGATCCTAGCTTTACATTTCAGTCTTTTATCTTTATCTTCAACAGTTTTCTTATTTACTCGACGTATTTCTATCTCAAAGATTTTCATAAAACTCTTTTTAGCAAAAACGTTTAGTTTGTATCGTTATCTTTAAGAAAACTTTTCCTTTATTTGAAGATCTTAAAACACCAAGCCTCACTTACAAATCTTCGGTTCTTAAATTATCTTGAATCCTTTATAAAATTATCTTAGGTAATTTTTGCCCGAAACAATTTGGCGCCCACCATGGGGCAAAAAAGGTGTTTTGCAATTAAATCGTTATCACATAAACAAAACATTTTGTTTAAACAAAATTTTGTGTTTCACGGAAAACTTTTCTAAGAAAATCATGTCTGAGCAATCTCAAAATCCCTCTTCTTCTGATTTGATCTATGATTATCCTTATGTAAAAGAAAACTTGAGAAATCCTCCTGAAAATGCAAGATTCCTGGCTTAACAAACTCTGAAAGGAAAAATTGAAGGAATACCTTCAGTAGATCCATATCTAGCTATGTTGTGGAAGAAACATTTTGATCAATTCTATGAATCGATCCCTGATGAAGAAATAACTCAAGGATCAGATGAGTCGGTGAAAAGCTATATGGAGAAATTTGAGCGTAATCAGGGATCAGCGTCGAAGATTAAGAAGAATCTCTTGAAGATCAAATCATCAAGTAAGATTCGAAAGGATCCAGGTATAGCTGATAAAGGTAAGAAAGATAATTATAAAAAATATTTACAATTTTCTGATTATCATTTTACAACTGATATGTCTGGGCTTTTCGTTCTTATGAGAAGTCTGGGGGACAAAGTTAATTGGCCTGAAAGAATCCCTCGAAAATTTTACACTGATAGAACTAAATGGTGTGCTTTTCATGGTATTTTTGGTCACGAAACTAAAGAATGTGGAACATTTAATTATGAAATTTGGCGATTAATACATGAAGGTTTATTGGATGAAATACTTCCTAACCAAAATTGGTTTTTAGCAAAAAAGTAATTTTTAAAATAAAAGCCTTAGGTCTGTTATGTTTTTAATAACAATAATACTAACCTGAACATATGAGTCGTGTTAGCCAAAAGGGCTAGCATCAACCATTAGCATATGTTTTCTTTTTATGGCCTTTTTGCAGGATAATTAACATCCAGGATCCTGATATTGATGGATGAAGATCATAGGCATGTATCCAAGGTATCGATCCTGAACAGAAGTAAATTCTCCTAAGTCTAAGTCCTTAAACGGACTACAGTGGATTGAACTAAAACTTCAATCCTAGGTTGAAGGGATCACCTTCTCGAACGCCGAGGTTAACATTAACACCTCATTTCGCTCGGGGAGCACGTCATAATAAATTCTTGATTGTGGGTAGACCCTCATGGTTGGGAATTTTCAAAGGGTTGTTGATTTTACAATCAACTCATTTGGTTTTGACTAATAATAAACAGTCATCAAAAAGAATAGGGATAATCTCTCTATTAAATACAACCGATTGACAAACAGATTAGCTAATGAACTAATGAAATGAACTAACAAACTGATTATCCTTTATAGTGATTTTTATATTTGAATAGGAAAAACAGACAGAAGAAATCATCATGAAGACCGGTAAGCATAAATTTTCTTGAGACATCATAAAGGTACGCAGATTCATAAAAACTAGATCGAAAGACCCACAGCAAGAAAGGGGCGCAAGCAATTGAGGAAGAGAATTCATAAACAAAAACTAGATCTGATATTTATTAGAAATAGAAATTACAAGGCGATCAAAAGACTGATCCATTAGACTTAGGTCGATTTATCCCCATTGGCTTCCTCAATCTCTGGGTGTAACCTTTTGAATTTACATCCCAATTAGGAAATTCAAAACCCATAGTCTTAGCTTCTGCTGCCATTAGTAGTTTAGTTTCTAAGACTTGGATGGCTGCATCCATATGAAAAGCCCTTAGCAATGCTTCATGTTCTGCGTAGTGCCAAGCAATATTTTCATGAAGCTTGGATCTAGCTTTAGATGTTTCTGTAATTGCATCGTTTAATGCCTCTCTTCGTACAATAGAAAGTTTTCTTAGGCGAGCAATGGTTAGGTCTTTTTCTTGCAATTGATGCTCAAAACACTCGATCATTTGTTTTAGTTTCTAAGATAAAAGATTAGAAATAGATTTGTCAAGATATTAGAAACAGAACAATTAGAAAAAACGAGGAGTTATGCTTACCAAATCGAAATCTTCTTTAACTTCGTTAAGTCTCTGATGAAAAACATCACCCTCGAACCTTCCACGATTGATTTGTCTAGCTAAAGGATCGGTGTTGGGAGTATCGATAGCTTTAGAATCGCACATTGTTAGGAAATAACTGATGATAGGAGCTTAAGGAGTATGAGTATTTATAAGCTAAAATCCTAGAGGTAGGAGATCCCAGGATTATCGTAACAATATTTCAAAAATTTCCTAATACTAGGGACAGTTAGAAAACTAGGAAATTAAAAGATCATAGTCTTAGTAATATAAGCTCATAAAAAATGGCCAACACAAACCATTTTCGGTACACCACCAGGACTAACCATTCCAGGTTAGTCGACCCCCTTTAGAAATTGTTTAAGTACAAACCACATACCCTAGAAAAACTAACATTGTTCATAATTCGAAAATATTAGTGTAGGCTTCTTCCATCTCTTCCACATCCTTGTCTTCTGCCTCCTCCTTCTTCTCCTCGTCATCCTTAGAAAGCTCCAATGGTTTGGATTGATCATCACCTCCACTTAGGGCTGTATCTTTCTTAGACCCTTCATCTTTGGATCCAGAAGCTTCAGCATCATTTGGAGGAAGCAGAGCCAATGTCTTTTCCCAATCTTCTAAATCCCACTCAGCAGCCTCGAAACCTCCTTTCTTTGCTTCAGAAGCCATCTTAATTTTGATTTCAAGGGCACTGTGACTGGCACTTAATACACATTTCTCTAGTTGGTCCTTCAAAGCTTGCTTCACTTTTTCCTGGTTGCCTTTCTCAGCTGCCACTGCTCTTTTCTTGTAGTAATCACTCTTGTTAGTTAGAGCAATATTCACCTCCTTTAGATTCTTCAATTCAGCCTTCAAAGTATTGATCTCAGCATCCTTTGACTTCTTCTCTTCCAACAGATTTGTCATTCTCTGACTCTCTTCATTTTCTTTCTCTTGTGCCACTTTCAACAACTATTAAAGATGCCATAATTAGATAAAAATCGTAAATGAAGAGATTAAAAATAAGAAATTGCTTACCATCACAGCTTGACCCAGACTAGCATTTAGGGACAAATTGGGAGCAACTTGACTGATAGGAGTAGGGTTCATAGCTTGCACTGAAGTACCCAATTCATGGGCCAAATCTGTGTGAGTAGTCTTAGGACGCTTGGTTGACTTAGTGCTGGTGTTTCCTAAACTAGTTTTACCTTTACCACTTGACTCTGACTTAATACCACCAATGTACTTATCAATTGCATCAATATCAAAATGTCTTGAATCTATAGAAGTTAACAATAGTTTAGTAAATTACTTAATGATAAATTCTTGGATAACATATGTATAGTGGAAAACTTACTTGACATGACAACAAGTTGGTTGGAGCTAGATGGACTAGGAGATTCTGGTAGAGCTTGAAAAGTCCTTACTTCTGCTGGGATTGATAAGATGTTTTTGACTCTGGTTGGTCCTGAATCCTCACTTGGAGGAAATCCTTCAAGGTTGGCTGCACGAATATAAGTTAGGAACAAAAATAGCAGAGCCAAACAAATTTGATGGAAGGAAAAATGAACCCCTACCCTTTTCTGTCCAAGCAGTAGGTAGATGGGATCCCTTAGGAAGAGACTTTTTTGAGACATAGAAAAATCTACTTTTCCATGATGGGTCATTTTGAGTAACACCCAAAGCCAACTTCTCATTCTTCTTAAGAGCTTTAAGCATATAGTAACCGGGGCCAAAAGTTTGCAAATTGTATGCTAGGGGAAGATCTGATAACTTAAATTCAATCTTTTTCTCTTTAACTAGGTTATCTAAGACATATAGGGTTCTCCATAGCATGGGCATAGCTTGAGGATATGCTAATTTAGAAAATTTAAAGAACTGTTCATAAAGTTTAGGAAAGGGGAATGATAATTTTAGGTTTTCAAAAGGAAATCCAGGAAAACAAACCCATAGATCGGATTGCATGTCAGAAGTAAGAATAGGATCGAAAGCCCTAAATTCAGTACCTTTAGGAAAATATTTTTTGATCCTATCAATATCACTATCAACAAACGAACACTTACTAGGGTTTTTAGCGATATTTGTAGGAGTGAAATCTTCATTCACTTTGATTAAAGAACGAGAAGAGGATAGTCGAGGCATAGCTTAATAATCAAAGTAAAACAAAGAAAAATCTGAAAGATTGAAGAAAAAATAAAGAAACTAACCTTTAGGGTTTGGAGAGATATTCGCTCAAGATAGTAAAAGAAAGTGTCGATATATCCGGAAGGTGGGACATAAATGTGGGTAGTTGTAGAAGTCACGTCAATACAAACTTTACCCCTTGACTTTGCTTTGACTGCTGAAAATAACCGTAAATAACAAAACTTATCTTTATTTTACAATGAAACATAAGTTTTGGGGACAATTGTTTGGGGTAGAATTTTCACCACTAGGATCCTAATGGAATTTACACTTTAGACCTCCTGAGATATTTACTTAACAATACGCTGTTCTGAAGGATCCTTAATTTTGTCTAATTTATTAGTTCTGCTTGTGTTATTTTATTATCTTGATATGACAGGTTCTTGATATTATCAGGATCTATGATCCCACTAACGAGTATATATGTAGTACGAAAGATATTATTTGCAGGATTAAAATTTATGCTCACAACATGAAGAAAACGTGTTTTAACGAATAGTTTACCACTTCAACCATAAGAATCGGGATTGATAACGGTTTTACCATGTGAAGAATAACTCTCAACGGTCATCTATGCCATTTCTTCAACGTAGAGAGCAAGTCCAGGAAGATCACAGATACTTCGGAGATATATTTCAACGTCTAGCTCTATAAATAGGAAGAGATCTACTGCAGAAAAAAAAGAAGCATTCATCATACAAGCACTCATTCAACACGCTCATTCGCTCTACAAAACACACAACAATTTTATTTCTTAGTCGTTACTTGTTTTCATTTCCCTTTTGTTCAAATCGTTGTAATCACCTACAAAAAATAATAAAAGAACACAGGAAGGGTCGATTGAATCCTCCCGGGGTTTTTTACCTAAGAATTCTTAATTGAATCAAGGGTTTTTCCCCGTCAACAAAATTCTGGTGTCGTTGTTTTTTGCATTTATCTTTAAGATCCTAGCTTTACTTTTCAGTCTTTTATCTTTATCTTCAACAGTTTTCTTATTTACTCGACGTATTTCTATCTCAAAGATTTTCATAAAACTCTTTTTAGCAAAAACGTTTAGTTTGTATCGTTATCTTTAAGAAAACTTTTCCTTTATTTGAAGATCTTAAAACACCAAGCCTCACTTACAAATCTTCGGTTCTTAAATTATCTTGAATCCTTTATAAAATAATCTTATGTAATTTTTGCCCGAAACAACCCTATATTCAGAATTTCAAGTATTACGCAGATGCATACACAATGCATATTGTATAACTTTTATTCCAACAAACATCACTTACTTTATTATTACTTGATTGATCGAGATGACAAGGACACAAAATTTAAGGGCCTGTTTTATATTGATTATCATCATCTTATAGGTCAAAGAAACACTACTACAAAAATGGAATATTCCGACGGAAATTTCCGTCAAAAATCCGTCGGTAAAGGTTTTCCGACGGATTTCTGACGGAAAATGGTCGTCGGAATACACGCGTGGGTAATCCACTTCCGTTGGAATATTCCGTCAGAAATCTTTCTTTCCGACATAAATTTTCTGTCGGAATTCTGTCGCGAAAAGTTTTTAGAATAAATTTATTTTCGTCGGAAAACCACAATTTAGCGACAACTTGCCGACCAAATTTTTTACGGTGATAAATTTTACTGACGGATATTTTAGCTACGGATTTCCGAATAAGAAAATAAAAAAAATAATATTATAATTTTTTATATTGATATTTTTTAATAACCATTTTTACAATACAATAAAACAAATGGAACAAAATAAAAATTAACAAATATAAATCTCACTTACAATAATATTCAACCAAATAAATCTCAATTACATATAATAATATCCACCTAACCAATAATATTTACATCTAAATCTCATTACAACATCAAACTTAATCAACACACAACCAAAATCTTTCATTTCTTGTTCCTCCATTTAAACCCGGTAACTGAAACAAAACAACAAAAAATAAAACTAAATAAGATACATATTAAAACTAAATCAAACACCAACCTTTTATTTTCTTACGGCTCTCTCACCTCACGCCTAGCACCACCATCTGCCGACTTCAAAATTCAAGAAAAGAACATGAATAAAATATATATTAAAAAAATAAAACCAAATATCATATAATATACTAAGAATTACAAAATTTTAAAAAAAGACATAAAAAAGACTAAAACAATTACATGCTTTCTGTTTGGAATACATACATATATATATGAATTATTGAAAGAAACATTAAATCTGTAAACACAAAGAACTCGTCCGGATTTGACCAAGATCTCGACCAGATCTGCCCACGAGGAAGAAGAAGAATATGAATTCGTGACCCAAACTATGATTCCTTTACAGATCCTACTCGTATCTAACCCGATCCGCATTTGTTTATATCAAAGTTTTCGGTTTATGTTTGTTTTGTGTGTATAATACCCGATTTCATGCTATATATATATGTATAAAAGTGTAGAAAAAACGATCTAGTGTTAGAAACCCCTTTGTTTCTTACCAATATCTTGATGGAGATGATAAAAATTGGAGGGAGAGAGGCTAGTGAGAGAGAGGGCGGCCGAGAGTATTAGAGAGAGAAGAGAGAGTGAAAGTGTAAAAGTGAGGGAGGAGAGGTATGGTTGGAGGGGTTTTGTGTTTGGTTGAAGTTCCTTGACCAAGTTTGACCCTTCACACAATAACGTTTGACCGTCCAAATCCGTGAGACTCGATGCTCGATACAAAGTTTTAACGACACCAATTAATGTATCTTTCAATTACCTTTCAAACGAATATAAACATGTCAATATTAGTTAATCAATAATTTGTTTGTTCAATTTAAATTCCGACAGATTTCCGACGGATTTATAACTAAAACTTAATTTTTCTAAAACAATTATATTCAGAGTTTCAAGTATTACGCAGTATATGCATACACAATGCATATTGTATAACTTTTATTCCAACAAACATCACTTACTTTATTATTACTTGATTGATCGAGATAACAAGACACAAAATTTAAGGGCCTGTTTTATATTGATTATCATCATCTTATAGGTCAAAGAAATTACATTACTACAAAAATGGAATATTCCAACGGAAAATGGTCGTCGGATTACACGCGTGGGTAATCCACTTCCGTTGGAATATTCCGTCAGAAATCTTTCTTTCCGACATAAATTTTCTGTCGGAATTCTGTCGCGAAAAGTTTTTAGAATAAATTTATTTTCGTCGGAAAACCACAATTTAGCGACAACTTGCCGACCAAATTTTTTACGGTGATAAATTTTACTGACGGATATTTTAGCTACGGATTTCCGACGGATTTCAAATAAGAAAATAAAAAAAATAATATTATAATTTTTTATATTAATATTTTTTAATAACCATTTTTACAATACAATAAAACAAATGGAACAAAACAAAAATTAACAAATATAAATCTCACTTACAATAATATTCAACCAAATAAATCTCAATTACATATAATAATATCCACCTAACCAATAATATTTACATCTAAATCTCATTACAACATCAAACTTAATCAACACACAACCAAAATCTTTCATTTCTTGTTCCTCCATTTAAACCCGGTAACTGAAACAAAACAACAAAAAATAAAACTAAATAAGATACATATTAAAACTAAATCAAACACCAACCTTTTATTTTCTTACGGCTCTCTCACCTCACGCCTAGCACCACCATCTGCCGACTTCAAAATTCAAGAAAAGAACATGAATAAAATATATATTAAAAAAATAAAACCAAATATCATATAATATACTAAGAATTACAAAATTTTAAAAAAAGACATAAAAAAGACTAAAACAATTACATGCTTTCTGTTTGGAATACATACATATATATATATATATATATAATATATATATATATATATATATATATAATATATATATATAATATATATATATATATATTATATATGAATTATTGAAAGAAACATTAAATCTGTAAACACAAAGAACTCGACCGGATTTGACCAAGATCTGACCAGATCTGCCCACGAGGAAGAAGAAGAATATGAATTCGTGACCCAAACTATGATTCCTTTACAGATCCTACTCGTATCTAACCCGATCCGCATTTGTTTATATCAAAGTTTTCGGTTTATGTTTGTTTTGTGTGTATAATACCCGATTTCATGCTATATATATGTATAAAAGTGTAGAAAAAACGATCTAGTGTTAGAAACCCCTTTGTTTCTTACCAATATCTTGATGGAGATGATAAAAATTGGAGGGAGAGAGGCTAGTGAGAGAGAGGGCGGCCGAGAGTATTAGAGAGAGAAGAGAGAGTGAAAGTGTAAAAGTGAGGGAGGAGAGGTATGGTTGGAGGGGTTTTGTGTTTGGTTGAAGTTCCTTGACCAAGTTTGACCCTTCACACAATAACGTTTGACCGTCCAAATCCGTGAGACTCGATGCTCGATAAAAAGTTTTAACGACACCAATTAATGTATCTTTCAATTACCTTTCAAACGAATATAAACATGCCAATATTAGTTAATAAATAATTTGTTTGTTCAATTTAAATATTTTACAGTTTATTTGGCATTTCATCTAGACACTAGTTACCTTGCGATCTCGAAGCTATTTTTGTTTTCTTGATAACCGACAATCTTTCAAAATCATTAAAACACTCTCGATCAATTGTTTACATCTGTGTAGTCAACATTTTAAGTTTTACTCATATTTTATCAATCTATAATATTATTAATTTTTTTTTGAAAGGTGTGGATCATTTGCTCGCAACAGGGGATCTAGCTTACGTTGTTTTAACCGGGTCCGCGCTAGAGAGCCCCTCACCTCAATACCTAGTAGGAGGAGAAACCCCCAACTAAACCGCCCGAAGGCACGACATTTAATTGGGGTAAAACCCTGCCCCCTCTGCAGGACTCAAATCTGCTTCACTAGAGGACTTTATTTGTGAAATTCCTTTTTAAATGTCTTTCCCATGTCTCGAACTCGAGACCTTCAACATGTAAAGCTGGTGCTCAACCACTGAGCTATAATAGGCTTTCAATACCGATGTTCTCCGAAGGTAGCATTTGTCCGAGTTATAATGTGCATCGGATGGACCAATGGGGAGATCATGCGGTCCATTGTTCTAGTGAAGTGGGTGTAAAGTTTAGGCATAATTTGGTTCGTGATAGTCTTGTTGATATATGTTCTAAGTCAGGGATTATGGTGCTCAAAGAGGCTCCAATGGGTTTTCTCTCAGAAGATGGGAAGGATCTACGTCCGGCAGATCTTTTACTATTTAATTGGATACAAGGTAAAGATGCATGTTTGGATGTGACATGCATTTCTCCCTTTGCTGGAATGGGAGCGACTGCCATTGCACCCGGGATAGCATTGCACAACGCCGTGGAGAAGAAGAAGAGGAAGTATGTATCAAAATGTGAGGACAACGGATACAAGTTCATACCATTCACTTTCTCTACTTTCGGGGAATTCGATAAAGAGGCCTTGGACACACTTTCACGTATTAAGTCTATTTCTAGTATTCACTCAAATAATGCTAGGATTGGTACTTATATCTTTCATAGGTAATGTTTTTGTATTCAAAATGGAGTGGGAGCACAACTTGTATCTAGACTCCCATCCAACTTCATGTAAAAAGTTTCTTTTATATCGAATGAAATCATTATTATTATAAATAAATAAAAATAATAATAATAATAATAATAATAATAATAATATAATAATAATAATAATAATATAAACATAATAATATAATAATAATAATAATAATAATAATAATAATAATAATATAATAATAATAATAATAATAATAATAATAATAATAATAATAATAATAATAATAATAATAATAATAATAATAATAATAATAATAATAATAATAATAATAATAATAATAATATAATAATAATAATAATAATAATAATAATAATAATAATAATAATAATAATACAAAAACGAATGATTGGGCCTAATGTTATAACACGATTTATAACACCGAATTCAAGTCATCAATGGTGGATTTGGTGAGTGTGTGTTCTTGGTGTTTGTGTGTGTTTTGAGAGAGAATTGTGTGTTAAAGTTATCAGGTATTAAAGTTATGAAAGGATTATGCAAAAGTTATGATCTATAAGGTATGAGAGGGCTATTTATAGTCTAACTACACAATTATTCTAATTGTCACAATTAGCCCCTCAACCTTAGTGATCATTTATCTATGATTTAATAACAAGAAATTCCTCTAATCTAGATTACAATTTATCACTATTTTTGGATTTCTAACATTCTCCCCCTTAGTGTTACATTGTAATGAATGAAGTACGTGTTATATTGTCTTGTAGGAATGAATTTGATGAGCCCGGTGGTGAAGACAATTGGAGTGTTGAAACAAGTCTTCAAAGCTTTCTCTTTTGTCTTTGAAAACTTGATTCAGTCTTGGTCTTGGACTTCTTGAAATTAAATCATGTGATGATTCTCAATGTTCTTTTTGAACAGAGAATAATGAATGCGTGTGTTTTGAATCTTCGAGGATTGTTGAATCATGAATCAGAGTTGTCTTTTGAAATGTGGAAGGTATGAATCTTGGTTTTGATTTTTCAATCTTCGAATTTTGAGTGAAATTCAACTTATCGATTCTTCATTCTTTGATTCTTGAGTGAATCTCATCTTCTTGAAATAAATTTTCATGAATATGTACTCTCCCCCTTGATGTATGCACTGTAGTTTCTTGATAAAATGTAGTTGTATGAATTGAAGATCTTGCATGAAGTGTGTTTGATGAAGACTCTTTTGAAGCTTTACTTCTTTGACTTGAATCTTCTGACAAATCTTTCAACCTTTTTGAAGCTTTACTTCTTTGACTTGAATCTTCTGACAAATCTTTCAACCTTTTTGAAGCTTTGATCTTTTTCACATCAACTTGAACACTTTGGAGAGTAAGCATTTGAATGAAGTTTAGATGAAATTCTTATGAAGTAATCATGCTCCCCCTCAATCCATGAGTATAAACATTTTGGAGTGTCTTTGGATTTTTGAAGCATCTTAAGTGAAAATCTTTCATCTTCGGTTTCATTCTTATCTTTGAAGTTAATTCAGATTCCCCCTTTTTAAAGCCAAAATTTCAATCAACTAAAATCTAGTGAAAATCTGAATACAAGAGACTATTGACACATCATGAAGAATTTTCTCCCTCTATACACAACTTTGAAAAACCTAAAACCTATTGAAACAACCAAACACAAACTTTTCTCCTTGTTTCCTTATCAATCAGTAAATCAATCATAATATTTTCTCCCCCTCATAATGACAAAATTGGGAACCAATGTCATTATGTACACATTTGATTGATTAAATGTCAAAAGGAATAACATGAGCACATGAAGAAATGTCAACCATCAAAACATCAACCCAAACCATTAGCCCAACCCAAGAAATCCTAGGGGTGACTAAAATGTAAGATCGAAGTTGTTGGTACTAACGTTATATCATGGTGTTGGTGTTTTCTGTGTTTGTGTGATGAGAAAGTGAAACCGGATAAAAATGATCCGTTAGCATGTTCAAAAATCAAAAGGATTAATGAAATGACCGATTGAAATGTATAACATTTTTCGGATTTCCTATGTATCATTGAGATAAGCACAAAACAAGAAAAAAAAAAAAAAAAAAAAAAAAAAAAAAAAAAAAAAAAAAAAAAAAAAAAAAAAAAAAAAAAAAAAAAAAAAAAAAAAAAAAAAAAAAAAAAAAAAAAAAAAAAAAAAAAAAAAAAAAAAAAAAAAAAAAAAAAAAAAAAAAAAAAAAAAAAAAAAAAAAAAAAAAAAAAAAAAAAAAAAAAAAAAAAAAAAAAAAAAAAAAAAAAAAAAAAAAAAAAAAAAAAAAAAAAAAAAAAAAAAAAAAAAAAAAAAAAAAAAAAAAAAAAAAAAAAAAAAAAAAAAAAAAAAAAAAAAAAAAAAAAAAAAAAAAAAAAAAAAAAAAAAAAAAAAAAAAAAAAAAAAAAAAAAAAAAAAAAAAAAAAAAAAAAAAAAAAAAAAAAAAAAAAAAAAAAAAAAAAAAAAAAAAAAAAAAAAAAAAAAAAAAAAAAAAAAAAAAAAAAAAAAAAAAAAAAAAAAAAAAAAAAAAAAAAAAAAAAAAAAAAAAAAAAAAAAAAAAAAAAAAAAAAAAAAAAAAAAAAAAAAAAAAAAAAAAAAAAAAAAAAAAAAAAAAAAAAAAAAAAAAAAAAAAAAAAAAAAAAAAAAAAAAAAAAAAAAAAAAAAAAAAAAAAAAAAAAAAAAAAAAAAAAAAAAAAAAAAAAAAAAAAAAAAAAAAAAAAAAAAAAAAAAAAAAAAAAAAAAAAAAAAAAAAAAAAAAAAAAAAAAAAAAAAAAAAAAAAAAAAAAAAAAAAAAAAAAAAAAAAAAAAAAAAAAAAAAAAAAAAAAAAAAAAAAAAAAAAAAAAAAAAAAAAAAAAAAAAAAAAAAAAAAAAAAAAAAAAAAAAAAAAAAAAAAAAAAAAAAAAAAAAAAAAAAAAAAAAAAAAAAAAAAAAAAAAAAAAAAAAAAAAAAAAAAAAAAAAAAAAAAAAAAAAAAAAAAAAAAAAAAAAAAAAAAAAAAAAAAAAAAAAAAAAAAAAAAAAAAAAAAAAAAAAAAAAAAAAAAAAAAAAAAAAAAAAAAAAAAAAAAAAAAAAAAAAAAAAAAAAAAAAAAAAAAAAAAAAAAAAAAAAAAAAAAAAAAAAAAAAAAAAAAAAAAAAAAAAAAAAAAAAAAAAAAAAAAAAAAAAAAAAAAAAAAAAAAAAAAAAAAAAAAAAAAAAAAAAAAAAAAAAAAAAAAAAAAAAAAAAAAAAAAAAAAAAAAAAAAAAAAAAAAAAAAAAAAAAAAAAAAAAAAAAAAAAAAAAAAAAAAAAAAAAAAAAAAAAAAAAAAAAAAAAAAAAAAAAAAAAAAAAAAAAAAAAAAAAAAAAAAAAAAAAAAAAAAAAAAAAAAAAAAATGTTCCGGCTATATCACAAAGATAAGCAATAATATCACAAAGACATGACTCTAATGTGTCCTAAAAAAAAAGGATGATCAAATTAATGATCAATCAAAATAGCTCTAGACACAGCGTGATCAAATGAAGTCGGGGACTGGAGTAGAATGTCGCCCTTTTTCAATATCAACATCTTCCGAGTGAAGAGTCAATAGAAATGTGAAAATCTCCGTGAGAAATGAAACAAGTATTTGTTAAGAAACACTTGAGTGGTTAGGTAAAGATGTGCATCGCTTCACTGGGTCCATGAAGACTTCTTCAATATCAAGAAATCAACAAATGAAATCCGATAGAAACGTGTTTACCCGGCTTTTTGAGAATTTAGGTAGGGCTTTTGTTTATTTTAGCCCTTTCTCACATCATATCACCTTAACCTCTCACTTTTCGACTTTACTCCCTCCATCCAATTTGCACAAAACAACATCACTCAAAATACCCTCACTATCTAATGAAAGAAGTGAATACTCCGGGGTTAGAACTCATCGGCGATGATGAAATTCATGGAGTAAATTTTGAGAAATACTTATCACTCATGTGCAAACTAATCACCGAACTCCATTTGATTGAAAATCATTGGAAAGACATCAAATGTGTGCATGAAAAAACATTTGAAACACATTTGAAGTTTTGAAGGTTGTTGAAATCACAAACTCCTCCTTAATCTATGCAAGAAGACAGCTAGGGAGTACACAAAGGCGTTCAATCCGTCGCATCTTACAATAACACGTTGGAGGCAATTAAAACATTTAAGCAAAAAATTAACCCAAGAAATTGTTCAAGATGAGACAACAAGGGAGTACACAAAGGCGTTCAATCCGTCGCATCTTACAATAACACGTTGGAGGCAATTAAAACATTTAAGCAAAAAATTAACCCAAGAAATTGTTCAAGATGAGACAACAAGGGAGTACACAAAGGCGTTCAATCCGTCGCATCTTACAATAACACGTTGGAGGCAATTAAAACATTTAAGCAAAAAATTAACCCAAGAAATTGTTCAAGATGAGACAACAAGGGAGTACACAAAGGCGTTCAATCCGTCGCATCTTACAATAACACGTTGGAGGCAATTAAAACA
Organism: Erigeron breviscapus; assembly: GCA_034093135.1. Taxonomy (NCBI): domain Eukaryota; kingdom Viridiplantae; phylum Streptophyta; class Magnoliopsida; order Asterales; family Asteraceae; genus Erigeron; species Erigeron breviscapus. The sequence goes on from CM067173.1 coordinate 18,268,501, forward strand.
TTTAAGCAAAAAATTAACCCAAGAAATTGTTCAAGATGAGACAACAAGGGAGTACACAAAGGCGTTCAATCCGTCGCATCTTACAATAACACGTTGGAGGCAATTAAAACATTTAAGCAAAAAATTAACCCAAGAAATTGTTCAAGATGAGACAACAAGGGAGTACACAAAGGCGTTCAATCCGTCGCATCTTACAATAACACGTTGGAGGCAATTAAAACATTTAAGCAAAAAATTAACCCAAGAAATTGTTCAAGATGAGACAACAAGGGAGTACACAAAGGCGTTCAATCCGTCGCATCTTACAATAACACGTTGGAGGCAATTAAAACATTTAAGCAAAAAATTAACCCAAGAAATTGTTCAAGATGAGACAACAAGGGAGTACACAAAGGCGTTCAATCCGTCGCATCTTACAATAACACGTTGGAGGCAATTAAAACATTTAAGCAAAAAATTAACCCAAGAAATTGTTCAAGATGAGACAACAAGGGAGTACACAAAGGCGTTCAATCCGTCGCATCTTACAATAACACGTTGGAGGCAATTAAAACATTTAAGCAAAAAATTAACCCAAGAAATTGTTCAAGATGAGACAACAAGGGAGTACACAAAGGCGTTCAATCCGTCGCATCTTACAATAACACGTTGGAGGCAATTAAAACATTTAAGCAAAAAATTAACCCAAGAAATTGTTCAAGATGAGACAACAAGGGAGTACACAAAGGCGTTCAATCCGTCGCATCTTACAATAACACGTTGGAGGCAATTAAAACATTTAAGCAAAAAATTAACCCAAGAAATTGTTCAAGATGAGACAACAAGGGAGTACACAAAGGCGTTCAATCCGTCGCATCTTACAATAACACGTTGGAGGCAATTAAAACATTTAAGCAAAAAATTAACCCAAGAAATTGTTCAAGATGAGACAACAAGGGAGTACACAAAGGCGTTCAATCCGTCGCATCTTACAATAACACGTTGGAGGCAATTAAAACATTTAAGCAAAAAATTAACCCAAGAAATTGTTCAAGATGAGACAACAAGGGAGTACACAAAGGCGTTCGATTCCTTGTTATCTTATATCAATTTGTATGTATAATAACAAAAGCTTAGAATGTAAAAACACTCTACAAATAAATATATCATTTAAGAACGGGTTGCATACATAGTATATGCAAGCCACTGAAATATATCTTTTTGTTTATTTTTGAAAATATGAAATTTTGTATTTTGGTTTTCTGGAATGTGTCAAGAATTCCTTCAAAAGAGTTAAGGTTTAAGATTTAACATACCTAGCTTGGAGATAAGAAAGTTAAACCTCTTTTCATCCAGTGGTTTTGTGAACAAATCTGCAAGTTGAAAGTCAGTACCCATAAAGTAGAGCTCGATGTCACCTTTCTCAATATGATCTTTGAGAAAATGATATCTAACATCAATATGCTTTGAGCGAGAGTGGTTTACTGAGTTGACTGCAATGGCAATGGCACTCTGAGAATCACAATAGATAGGGATATGATCATATTTCAGACCATAATCAGTTAGTTGTGTCTTTATCCATAAAACTTGAGCACAACAACTAGCCGCAGCCACATATTCTGCTTCAGCCGTTGATAGAGACACAAAATTCTGTTTCTTGGAAGACCAACTCACAATTTTATCGCCTAAAAATTGTAAAGTACCGGAAGTGCTCTTGCGATCAAGTTTACAACCTGCATGATCTTGTTTGCGAATGAACAAGGTAGGGTCAATTGTGCCTTTGGTAAAGCCACCTCTTAGTAAGAAAGTAGTTGATGTTGGGTTTGCGTTTGTTAATAACCTCATAAGGAGTCTTTTCAAAACGCTGATTGATAATGGACCGATTCTGAGTGTGACATGCAGTGTCAACAGCTTCAGCCCACATATTGGATGGCAATTTGGAATAAGCAAGCATTGTCCTTGCTGCTTCCACCAGTGATTGATTTCTCCTTTCAACAACACCGTTTTGTTGTGGGGTGCGAACTGCTGAGAATTGATGAGTGATACCTTTGGATTTGCAGAATTCATCAAAAACAGCATTCTTGAACTCAGTTCCGTTATCCGAACGGATGTAACGAACTGGAAGTTGAAGATTTACTTGAGTATTAGTGATGAAATCTATCAACATCTGAGTTGTTTCATCTTTGGATGCAAGGAACTTGACCCAAGTATATCTTGAATAATCATCAACAATAACCAAGATGTATTTCTTCCCATTTCGGCTTTGTACTTTCATCGGCCCACAAAGATCCATGTGAAGCAAATGAAGAGGTGCTAAAGAATTTGGAGATTTCTTCGGTTTATGAGAAGCTCTCTTAATCTTCCCAACAGCACAAGAAGGACAAACATGCTCACTTTCATACTTATAGTCAGGTAAGCCTTTAACAAGATGCTTGTTGACCAAAATATTGATGGTTTGAAAATTCAGATGCGACAGCCTTCTATGCCATAACCAAGAATTCTTTGAAGTAGCCTTTGAAATGAGACAAATATTATCGGTTGGTTGGTTATCATCGAGATTGACGGTAAAAAGATTATCATCACGGTCACCACAAAGAATATCAACTCCATCTAGAGTTTGGACTTTGCAAAGAGATTTTCGAAACAGAACTTGAAGATTGTTATCACAGAATTGTCCAACACTGAACAAGTTGTGACTTAATCCTTCAACATAGTGAACTTTCTTGATGATAATTCATTTCGTAGATTGAGAGCTAGATTGAGAGCTAGATTGAGAGCTAGATTGAGAGCTAGATTGAGAGCTAGATTGAGAGCTAGATTGAGAGCTAGATTGAGAGCTAGATTGAGAGCTAGATTGAGAGCTAGATTGAGAGCTAGATTGAGAGCTAGATTGAGAGCTAGATTGAGAGCTAGATTGAGAGCTAGATTGAGAGCTAGATTGAGAGCTAGATTGAGAGCTAGATTGAGAGCTAGATTGAGAGCTAGATTGAGAGCTAGATTGAGAGCTAGATTGAGAGCTAGATTGAGAGCTAGATTGAGAGCTAGATTGAGAGCTAGATTGAGAGCTAGATTGAGAGCTAGATTGAGAGCTAGATTGAGAGCTAGATTGAGAGCTAGATTGAGAGCTAGATTGAGAGCTAGATTGAGAGCTAGATTGAGAGCTAGATTGAGAGCTAGATTGAGAGCTAGATTGAGAGCTAGATTGAGAGCTAGATTGAGAGCTAGATTGAGAGCTAGATTGAGAGCTAGATTGAGAGCTAGATTGAGAGCTAGATTGAGAGCTAGATTGAGAGCTAGATTGAGAGCTAGATTGAGAGCTAGACTTAGACACCTTAGGTAGAAAGCTAGATTGAGAGCTAGATTGAGAGCTAGATTGAGAAGCATTAGGATAGTCTTTCGGAGAGCTAGATTGAGAGCTAGATTGAGAGCTAGATTGAGAGCTAGATTGAGAGCTAGATTGAGAGCTAGATTGAGAGCTAGATTGAGAGCTAGATTGAGAGCTAGATTGAGAGCTAGATTGAGAGCTAGATTGAGAGCTAGATTGAGAGCTAGATTGAGAGCTAGATTGAGAGCTAGATTGAGAGCTAGATTGAGAGCTAGATTGAGAGCTAGATTGAGAGCTAGATTGAGAGCTAGATTGAGAGCTAGATTGAGAGCTAGATTGAGAGCTAGATTGAGAGCTAGATTGAGAGCTAGATTGAGAGCTAGATTGAGAGCTAGATTGAGAGCTAGATTGAGAGCTAGATTATATCTAGTTGAACTTTGATGTATCTTTAGTTGAAACTGAGCTAGACTTAGACACCTTAGGTATAGAGCTAGATTGAGAGCTAGATTGAGAAGCATTAGGATAGTCTTTCGGAAGTTTCACTTTGGTGTACTTTGTCCTGAGTGGGGTTTCAGCTTGTTCCTTTTTGACATGTTTCACTGGGGTAGCAATAAAGGTTTCTAACTTAATGGTCTTTGGTTCAGTCTTGACTAGTTTGGTCTTAACTCGTTTCTTTGAGTAATATGAAGTTGGAGCTTTGGACCATGGTTTTTGAGATTCCACTTTTGTTTCCACTTTGATTTTGGTAGATTCAATCTTTTTCTCAGTTTCTGAATTAAAAACATATTCTCCCTCCATGAATTTATCAAAATCATTCTTTGTGAAATCTTTGGAAAAAGAAAATTTCAATGGAGATTGATTAGTTTCAGATTCATTTGAAAGTTTTGAACAATCAGGAATCTTGGTGTCCAACTTCACAATATGGGTAGTCTCAGAAATTAGGTCAACTTGAACTGACACATCTTTGGTTTCACAAGAAAATTGAGTAGAAGTATCAACACCTATACTAGCACTAGGCTTAGGGTGAACAACTAACTCATCAACAGTGTTGCATGTGAAAAACCTATAGAAGTACCATATCAAAACTAAACTATGTGCAAGTTCTTCATTAGATAAATCAGATTGCACATAATCATCAGCTATAAATGTAGCAGTATTTTGACAAGTACACTGAAGAAAATCAGTCAAGGTCTGGGTAGAGGTATTGGTAGATGAATCACAAGTAGTTTGGGTAGAATTGTCTACTAAAGCACTTTGGTTAGTTTGAGTAGAAACATTCTCACAAACTTTCTTAGTATCAACAACAATACATTTATCCTCTGAATTCGGACTTTGAGACTTGAGGTGATTAATAACTTTTTGTTGAGATTCCACCTTTTGTTGTAAACCTTCTATTTGTTTTTCCAAAAATGTGGTTGGAAAGTACATTTTAGTTGGTTTAGGTGGAGTACCGACAGATTCTTGGTTTTGAAAATTTGATTCAATTTCTTCCAATTTGAAAATTGAAGATTCCTTAGTTTTGTATGAATCATTTATTGCATCATAATTAACCAAAAATTCTTGTTTTGGTATTCTCTCAACTTCATCAGTCTCAAATTCGTCATCCAATGGACGAATAAATTGTTGTATCATACCAAGTCGTAGGAATTTTTCATCATACAAGGGTTCAATTTCCTCTTTGGCTTTTTGTAATGGTGTGATATTCTCAAATCCCAACCCGAGAAGAAGTTCTGTTTTGTCAATTTTTGACTTGTTGAAATAGGCAGTGAAATTCAAGAGAGGATTTTGTTCAACTTTATATAACTTTTCTTGATAGAAAAGTATATACTTTTTAAGTTCCTCAACTTGTTTTTCAAGATTCTCAATCTCAATGCCTTTTAGAAAACAATTATGATTTAAATCAGAAATCTTCCTTTCGAATTCAACATTGTTTGGTTTAGCTTCTTGAAGCTTTTTATTGAGAATATCAACTTCCATCTGTCTAGCCACCTCATCCCATATCTCCTTGGCCGTATCATAAGAATCAACAGAGCCATAGATTTCATCCGGTAGAGCTTTGTATAAGCATGACCTAGCTCTGTTATCTGCAGCTGTTCGATCTTTTTGTTCAGCATTCAAAAGATCAGGAGTTAGAATTATTGCATCATAATTAACCAAAAATTCTTGTTTTGGTATTCTCTCAACTTCATCAGTCTCAAATTCGTCATCCAATGGACGAATAAATTGTTGTATCATACCAAGTCGTAGGAATTTTTCATCATACAAGGGTTCAATTTCCTCTTTGGCTTTTTGTAATGGTGTGATATTCTCAAATCCCAACCCGAGAAGAAGTTCTGTTTTGTCAATTTTTGACTTGTTGAAATAGGCAGTGAAATTCAAGAGAGGATTTTGTTCAACTTTATATAACTTTTCTTGATAGAAAAGTATATACTTTTTAAGTTCCTCAACTTGTTTTTCAAGATTCTCAATCTCAATGCCTTTTAGAAAACAATTATGATTTAAATCAGAAATCTTCTTCTCAACTATCAATGCCAAAGGATCAGAAGATACAACTTCTGGCATTTTGTTTGATGAAGCTTTGTTTAGGACTTGGTTTTCATTTAGTTTGAAAGATTCATAAAGAGTATGAATGGTGAACTTGGTCAGATTTTGATGTTGCTTGATCTGTGTTCCAAAATCTTCCCATTCTGGACCAAGAGCTTTGATGAATTTGATGTTTAACTCAATCTCTGTTTTCTTGACATTGTTCTTCCTCAGTTCATTTATGACATTGCAAAATCTGTAGTAGACAGCTTCAAGAGATTCATTAGGCAATTTGGCGAAGTTGTCAAACTCAGTCAAAATATTGGTCAATCTTATCGTCGAAGTCACATCAGCTCCTTCCATCTGTCTAGCCACCTCATCCCATATCTCCTTGGCCGTATCATAAGAATCAACAGAGCCATAGATTTCATCCGGTAGAGCTTTGTATAAGCATGACCTAGCTCTGTTATCTGCAGCTGTTCGATCTTTTTGTTCAGCATTCAAAAGATCAGGAGTTAGAATTATTGCATCATAATTAACCAAAAATTCTTGTTTTGGTATTCTCTCAACTTCATCAGTCTCAAATTCGTCATCCAATGGACGAATAAATTGTTGTATCATACCAAGTCGTAGGAATTTTTCATCATACAAGGGTTCAATTTCCTCTTTGGCTTTTTGTAATGGTGTGATATTCTCAAATCCCAACCCGAGAAGAAGTTCTGTTTTGTCAATTTTTGACTTGTTGAAATAGGCAGTGAAATTCAAGAGAGGATTTTGTTCAACTTTATATAACTTTTCTTGATAGAAAAGTATATACTTTTTAAGTTCCTCAACTTGTTTTTCAAGATTCTCAATCTCAATGCCTTTTAGAAAACAATTATGATTTAAATCAGAAATCTTCTTCTCAACTATCAATGCCAAAGGATCAGAAGATACAACTTCTGGCATTTTGTTTGATGAAGCTTTGTTTAGGACTTGGTTTTCATTTAGTTTGAAAGATTCATAAAGAGTATGAATGGTGAACTTGGTCAGATTTTGATGTTGCTTGATCTGTGTTCCAAAATCTTCCCATTCTGGACCAAGAGCTTTGATGAATTTGATGTTTAACTCAATCTCTGTTTTCTTGACATTGTTCTTCCTCAGTTCATTTATGACATTGCAAAATCTGTAGTAGACAGCTTCAAGAGATTCATTAGGCAATTTGGCGAAGTTGTCAAACTCAGTCAAAATATTGGTCAATCTTATCGTCGAAGTCACATCAGCTCCTTCCATCTGTCTAGCCACCTCATCCCATATCTCCTTGGCCGTATCATAAGAATCAACAGAGCCATAGATTTCATCCGGTAGAGCTTTGTATAAGCATGACCTAGCTCTGTTATCTGCAGCTGTTCGATCTTTTTGTTCAGCATTCAAAAGATCAGGAGTTAGAATTATTGCATCAGTAGTGGGATGGCGATGAACGGCAAGTCCATTAAGGATGGAATCTTTCATCATATGACCATTTGTTTGACTTTCCACATAGTCCATAAATCTTTTCTTCCATAGTCCATAGGAACCACGGTAGAGAACTGGAGGTCTTGTGTCTGAACCCAATGCCAATGCTTCACGAGAAGCCATTTGAATTTGATTTGATTTAAAAAATTGAATTGAATTAAGATCAGAAAATGAAACGATCTTGATAAGATCGTCCTGGGTAAGATCGTTCTGGGAGAGATCGTCCTAAGCAAGATCGTTCTAGGTGAGATCGTTCTGAGCAAGATCGTCCTAGGTGAGATCGTCTTAGGATTTTTGATGAAATTTGGTTAAGTCTTGAAATTGAAACGATCTTGAAATGAAACGGTCTTGAAATGAAACGGTCTTGAAATGAAATGATCTTGAAGTGAAATTATCTTGAATTAAAGTGATTTTGGATTGAAACGATTAAAAAAAACTGGGACGATATTTGATTGAAGATCGTCTTAGGTTTCGAAGAAATGAAACGATCTTGGTGAAGATCGTCTTAGGTTTCGAAGAAATGAAACGATCTTGGTGAAGATCGTCTTAGGTTTCGAAGAAATGAAACGATCTTGGTGAAGATCGTCTTAGGTTTCTTTCCCAAAACTTATAAGTATTTGAATTGACCAAACCAATCCTTTCGGATTAATTAGCCAGAAACAAACACTACACAACACACACTTGTCTAGAATGATCTTGTGAAGATCGTCTAACAAGCCACAAAGCACAAGAATGAAAAACGAGCTTTCAAAGACTAAGACGATCTTGGGAAGATCGTCCTAGTGAAGATCGTTTTGGTGTCATCTTCTTCATCTCATCAGTTTTCCAGAAAAACTCCATTAACAACTTCAGAAAGCTTCAATAACTTTTGAATTACTGGGAGTTAAATCATGAAATCACTTGCAAACTGATTGTATTCACGTCCGCAACAAGTGTATGAACAAAATTCAACACAAAACACAACAGATTCAAATCCCTCAAATTCGCGCCAAAAACACAAAATTCAATCTCGAGAATTAGATTGAATTGAAACTTAAAACTTGACAGGATTATGTTTTCAACAACCACGAATCTATTGGTGAACAAATAACTGTGATTTTATGTGACTTTTAAGTGTGAATTTTGATGAACCAGTAGGTGAAAAATACGAACTAAAATTGTAAATAAATTTGATTTTGATGAATTTGTGATTGAATTCAGTTATGGATCGTCATCAGATTGATGTTTTTCTCTGATACCACTTGTTATAACACGATTTCTATAATATATATATTTCATCATATATTTATATATATATATATATATATATATATATATATATATATATATATATATATATATATATATATATATATATATATATATATATATATATATATATATATATATATATATATATATATATATATATATATATATATATATATATATATATATATATATATATATATATATATATATATATATATATATATATATATATATATATATATATATATATATATATATATATATATATATATATATATATATATATATATATATATATATATATATATATATATATATATATATATATATATATATATATATATATATATATATATATATATATATATATATATATATATATATATATATATATATATATATATATATATATATATATATATATATATATATATATATATATATATATATATATATATATATATATATATATATATATATATATATATATATATATATATATATATATATATATATATATATATATATATATATATATATATATATATATATATATATATATATATATATATATATATATATATATATATATATATATATATATATATATATATATATATATATATATATATATATATATATATATATATATATATATATATATATATATATATATATATATATATATATATATATATATATATATATATATATATATATATATATATATATATATATATATATATATATATATATATATATATATATATATATATATATATATATATATATATATATATATATATATATATATATATATATATATATATATATATATATATATATATATATATATATATATATATATATATATATATATATATATATATATATATATATATATATATATATATATATATATATATATATATATATATATATATATATATATATATATATATATATATATATATATATATATATATATATATATATATATATATATATATATATATATATATATATATATATATATATATATATATATATATATATATATATATATATATATATATATATATATATATATATATATATATATATATATATATATATATATATATATATATATATATATATATATATATATATATATATATATATATATATATATATATATATATATATATATATATATATATATATATATATATATATATATATATATATATATATATATATATATATATATATATATATATATATATATATATATATATATATATATATATATATATATATATATATATATATATATATATATATATATATATATATATATATATATATATATATATATATATATATATATATATATATATATATATATATATATATATATATATATATATATATATATATATATATATATATATATATATATATATATATATATATATATATATATATATATATATATATATATATATATATATATATATATATATATATATATATATATATATATATATATATATATATATATATATATATATATATATATATATATATATATATATATATATATATATATATATATATATATATATATATATATATATATATATATATATATATATATATATATATATATATATATATATATATATATATATATATATATATATATATATATATATATATATATATATATATATATATATATATATATATATATATATATATATATATATATATATATATATATATATATATATATATATATATATATATATATATATATATATATATATATATATATATATATATATATATATATATATATATATATATATATATATATATATATATATATATATATATATATATATATATATATATATATATATATATATATATATATATATATATATATATATATATATATATATATATATATATATATATATATATATATATATATATATATATATATATATATATATATATATATATATATATATATATATATATATATATATATATATATATATATATATATATATATATATATATATATATATATATATATATATATATATATATATATATATATATATATATATATATATATATATATATATATATATATATATATATATATATATATATATATATATATATATATATATATATATATATATATATATATATATATATATATATATATATATATATATATATATATATATATATATATATATATATATATATATATATATATATATATATATATATATATATATATATATATATATATATATATATATATATATATATATATATATATATATATATATATATATATATATATATATATATATATATATATATATATATATATATATATATATATATATATATATATATATATATATATATATATATATATATATATATATATATATATATATATATATATATATTAAATAAAAATTAAATATATATATATATAAGATTTCTAATTATATTAGGAATTTATATCATTTAGTCGTCCTATTTTTTGATCTTATGGCTTTTCAAGGTGAACTATCCTATATAAATAGAAACATTACGATTAAAGTTGAAAATCTATGATAGCAAAACATGGTAAATGTGCAAATTTGTTGGAAAATGCCCAAGGATAATGATAAAATTTAATATTTTAAAAACATATTTACACGGATTTCTGACGGATTTGATTTCCGTCGGTAAATTCCGACAGATTCCCGACGGACAATAATAAAAACTTAATTTTTGAACAATTATATTTCTGACGGATTTCCTACGGAGTTTTAAAATCCGTCGGTATTCCGTCGGTATTCCGACAGATTTCCGACGGATCTATAGCTAAAACTTAATTTTTCTAAAACAATTATGTTTTCGACGGAGTTTTAAAATCCGTCGGTAAGCTGTCGTAAATTTTCAAATATGTAAGTTAAATGATAAGCCGTCGGAACTTCGTCGGTAATCTGGCGGAAATTTCCGACAGATTTTTTCTGTCGGAAAAATCCGTCGGTATTTTCCAGTTTTGTAGCAGTGTGTACCATCTAGTTAAACAGGAATTTATTGAGTTAGCAGTAATAGATTTTGGTTTGCATCCTGATCCAGTTATATACATATTTGAAGGGTTTTTTCTACGCTTTTAGTGGGCTTGTATAAATTTGACTATTATGGAAGATGGTTGATTAATTGTTTCTTTATTTTTTTGAAAAAAAAAAAATCTGGGTTTTCTTCTAAGGAGAGAAGCAGTTTTGAAGGTAACTTGAAAATTTGGTCAACCATGTACAAATTTTAAGAGTTTGTTGGTAATACATATCAATAAAACAAGTTTAATGGTCTAACCATCCAGTGATTAAACCCATTTAACAACAACCAAGAACAAGTAGCAACTACAAAGAACAAGGGGTGACATGCCACCCCAAACCAACATCCTATCTAGAGGTTATCCCAGGATACAACTTATCTAACGACTAGAAATTACAACAATATAATTGTCTTTGTAATAAGTAGCTCCTTGGGTAAGTTAAAAATTTCCATGGTTCTTTCAACTCGCAAAGTCATCTTGAATCGAAACGTCAATAGCTTGAGGCGAATAGTTTTAATCAGGGCCTCAACTAGTTGATCTTTTGATCTCGTCCTCTTTTTGAACAGACGTGCATTCTTATCTTGTCGAATTTATACAGAGTGGTAGCAAATGTCAACTTTGAGACAATGCTGAAAATTAATGGACTCCTTTTTTGCAAAAGGGATCAATCCGTGAGCTATGTCCACCCATTCCACCGAATTTTGTTGAATACCAGCCTTCTTAATAACCTCAAACCAGACTTGCAAAGCATACGGGCAATCAAAAAAACAAATGAGAGTGCGAGTTCTGATGATATACCCCTCCAGCGGTACGCAGGACCTGTCAAGGGCACAATAAATACGATGCGATACGAAGGACTGTCCGTAACGAAGGCCCCCGCAGTAGAGATTAGAAGAGATAAGAATTACTCTCCTAAAAGATCGGGATTTGATCTTATCATCTCTAACTGATAATTAGGGAAATTATATCCCTGGCCTAAGACTTAGGAAACCCTAAGCGACCTACTTGCTCTCCAAGAATGTTCTCTCCTATAAAAGGAGATTCGTAAGACCCTCATAGGGGATTCAATTTCAACTAAATAGACGATCACACATAGATCGCATAAGAACTCAATTGGCGTAAAGAGATTGACTCTACCTTTTGGGAATCACCAACAAACAACCAAAATCTCCCACTACCTCACATTATTCTAACCTCGGTTCGGTGCACAAACATTTGGCGCCATCCGTGGGTACAAGATAAAGTACACAGCTAGTTCTTACCATCAATGTCTACACCACCAGGCAAGACACTTATCACTCTTGCTTTATACAACACAACATCAGGGTACAAGACAACCTTAATGGGATTAGACCGAATCTCCCGACACAAATCATCAATAACATACTCAGGAAAGGGATTCTCGTACTTCTTATGGATACACAACAACTTCCTATTGGTTACTGACTCATAACCATCAGGGATCAGAGAAGCTTTCATAAAAACAAAGTCGCTTTTCCATTCACGGATATCCAGACCACCCCTTCTAAAGCACCCAACTTTTGAACGGTTACCTACTGTAACCCAATCACCAGAAGGACAGGTTTGAACAAAATACCGAAACAGATCTAGCGACGGTTCACCGCCATATGCCCTACACATAACCTCGAAGGCAACTATTCTTGATAAACCAAGTGGTGTGACAGTGGAAATATGGATGTCAAAATAATCAAGGACGCTAAGCATAAAAGATGAAAAAGGGTATCTAATATTGCCCTCAGTCATAGATTTGATATAAAAACCGACATACCCATCCGGGGGAGTCAGAACAGTGTCACCGTCGGAAGGGATTTCAAAAGACGATATTTTTCCAGGAAAATACTTATCTACAAACTTATTCAACTTCGACCAAATAACGGTCGATTCGGTAGTTTCAATGCCTCCCTTCGACATCAGAAATCACAAATCGAAAGATAAAATAGAAGAAACAGGAAAGAAATCACGTACCTAATGGTATGATCGGAGGATATGAGGAGCAGAAACCCTAAGAAGAAAATGGGATTATTTTTTGAGAGATTAAATAAAAGAAAAAAGGACGGAAAAAAGGATTTATATACCCGGCTGCATGAAGATCACACCCGTCCATACGTCGCCTAGAGATACGCGCCCATCTACCACCCTTAATTATCTTTCAAATCAATTTAATTAGGGCGGTTTAGAGAGATTTACAAAAAGTACCCTGGAGAAAATGGAGCAGCCAGGAATAGTCCAATGCAATGCTTATTTAGCAAAAAACATCACCTTGGACTGGGGGGCTTGATGATATACCCCTCCAGCGGTACGCAGGACCTGTCAAAGGCACAGTAAATACGCTGCGATACGAAGGACTGTCCGTAACGAAGGCCCCCGCAGTAGAGATTAGAAGAGATAAGAATTACTCTCCTAAAAGATCGGGATTTGATCTTATCATCTCTAACTGATAATTAGGGAAATTATATCCCTGGCCTAAGACTTAGGAAACCCTAAGCGACCTACTTGCTCTCCAAGAATGTTCTCTCCTATAAAAGGAGATTCGTAAGACCCTCATAGGGCATTCAATTTCTCCAAGAATGTTCTCTCCTATAAAAGGAGATTCGTAAGACCCTCATAGGGCATTCAATTTCAACTAAATAAACGATCACACATAGATCGCATAAGAACTCAATTGGCGTAAAGAGATCAACTCTACCTTTTGGGAATCGCCAACAAACAACCAAAATCACCCACTACCTCACATTATTCTAACCTCGGTTCGGTGCACAAACAAGTTCGGTTGTGTTTACACAACGAACTCAGCAAAGCACTTGTGGTCGTCATGTGTTGCAAGCCTAATTGCATAATAAGCATGTCTTGTGTCCTGAGGTTTTTCCTCATCACAAGCCAAAGTAGAAAATTGTGTTTTGGGTTGCAATTAATATCTGTTGACTTGAAGGTCTTTTGGATGACTATCATGCCAAGCTGTACCATCAAAGAAATTGGTTAGACTTCCATGTATGTACTTCCATTGTAGAACATCCGCTTTATTATCAACCAACGTGGGAACCATATAGCATTTGGAAAATAATTAGCCAAATTCGCAATTTCCAATTGCCATTATGAATTATATGGGCTACTACTCTTGATGATATATGGAACCCAGGCGTTGTAATCTTCCTATTAGAGACCATTTATCAATGCACAATGATCTACCCAATTACCAATTTACCATATTACGCAGACAAGGGATGAGTCATGAGTATAATTTCTTAAGTCTTAGTACCGTCCCCCGATCCTCATAGAGGAAAAGGGGGAAATTTGGGACCGCAGTATCAGGGAATATATGGTATCCGAAACTCCTCTGGCGGAAGCATATAATTTCATACCCCTTAAATTATATATATTTATTGTTACCGATGAGTTATATAATTAATATGATCCATTAGATTAAGATATTAAGTCATCCTGGCCACATAAACTCTACCTTTTAAAGTGGAGTTTATCATGAAGTTTGTTAGTAAATTTAATTTTAATGTGCTCATAAATTTATCCTTTATCTACATCCGGTTTACAAGAAAATAACTGCCATTTTATGTTGCTAACTACAAAACAGTTATCTTGGCAATTTTACTCCTAATAAGCGCACGTTTCAATTGCTATAACAAACTAATGAGAAAATTATGAAATTTTAAATTTCATATTTATCCATTTTCCTCCAATAATTTTCACATACCTGGCACTATATAAACACATACATGTCTTCAACCAAAAAATCGGATGCTCTCATCATGTCACCATAATCCAAAATATAGTTTCTTTCATGAAACTTTGATGATACATATGAGAAGCAAAAGATCGTGGACACCAAAAGAAAAAAAAGTTGTCTTTTACTTATAATGATTTTGTCCTAATATTTTTTTGGCAAATACTACAACTGATGTAGTATATGTTGTTGGTTAAAAGAGTGTATTTGATTACTTTGTTACTGCAAATTTGTTAGTATCTTTGTGTGTTTTGTAGAATTATTGAGCTCGTGTGGAATTATTGGACGATTTTGTCTTCATTTTATTAATGCCATTCAAGATGGACGATTTTGTCCATCTTCGTGATCGAGGTGACTACTTCCTTTGCATAAGGCTTTGTTGAACAAGATATGAATTTGTTACTTTGTTGTATACTTGTATTAATATACATGGGTTGACCTTGTGAAAAATGGCAGCAAGAATACATTACAGGCACATTGTTTCTTACGTAGAATTCATATGTAAACCAATGAAATAAAATACGTTTTTTTTATTTACCAAACACAAGAATTGATATTTTGCTAATGTCTCATATCAATTTCTCTGCTGATACCGATCAAAGGAATTTATTTTATTTTTAAGCCAATTTCATTTTTTTATATTTCAATTCTATGTTTCATTTTACTGAATTTTCCTCTACCAAGAGTTACATGCTCTAATGGAGTATGGTTTTTTAGACGTGGATAAAAGTAAAACCTTATTAAATTATGTTAAACTTTATGGTGATTTGGTCTATTTTTTTTTTTTATTTTTAAGCCAATTTCATTTTTTTATATTTCAATTCTATGTTTCATTTTACTGAATTTTCCTCTACCAAGAGTTACATGCTCTAATGGAGTATGGTTTTTTAGACGTGGATAAAAGTAAAACCTTATTAAATTATGTTAAACTTTATGGTGATTTGGTCTTTTTTTTTTTAATTTTCGTTTTCTTTTGAAAGACTTATAAATTTATTTTAATAATCGTAACCCGGGCAACGAACGGTATTTTTCTATATATATTGCTACCGGTACGTGAGATTTTTTTTATTGATATCCCTCCGATCAAATTATCTTCTAAACATAGCCGTATAAAATCTCCATTTAAAACGAGTAGTTAATTAGTTACGTGGATAATTGAAACGTGCTAAATTATTTTTAATCTTTATATTAACTGATGTACGTATAACATGGAAAACGGTTATAGGGATCGTTATGCCATAGTAAGGTGTATTTATGTTCTTTCTTAATGCTAATTTAGTTTCAAAGAATTTTAACATACGCACTGTCATATTTGCTTATGCATGGATCTTTAACTCTTAAATATTCTTCAAGGCTTCAAGCACGATTCGAAGACGATGTTGGTATCGTTGGGAAGCGGGGGCGACGGCGACAAGTAGCGTAAGTTTTTTGTATAAAGATAATTGGTGTAAAGACGGTAGTTTAGTTATAATTATATATTAAAATTTTATACCCGAGCAACGCACGGGTATTGTTCTAGTTCTACAAGTAGCAAATAATTTTTAGATAAAGACTGCATACCTTTGAAGAAAATAGGGCTAATTACTTGAAAAGTCACTCAACTTGTCACCTAAACCTTTTATGGGGCTCAAACAAAAAAAAGTTCTATTCGGGGGAAGAAAACCGGCTAAAACTACTATAGTAGGACCGTGACCACTTTTTTGCTGACGTGTACAGTAGCTAGCCGGTTTTATCCTTATTTTTAAGGGCTAATTACTTGAAAAGTCCCTCAACTTGTCACTGAAACCTTTTCTGGGGCTCCAACAAAAAAAGTTCAATTTAGCCACTTCTTTATATTCCCTTGTATCATATCAGCATCTAGCCACTTCCATTTCAAAACCACCGCTACCGACGTCGGAAATGAAGTTTCACTGGACAATCTGAACAATGGTTTCACTGGATCGGCAAAACCCATCTACCAATTTCAAAAACACACACAACTATCAAAAAATACCACTACACACCTTCGATTTCCCTGCCATCCCAATTGTCCCTTGTTCCGCCTCTCCGATAGCGACCACCGGTAGCTTCGCTACCCTTTGATTCCAGATCTAATTTTGGCTTCCTCACAAGTCACAACTGATTAGGTTTCTCGTGAAAAACTTTTTTGGGTGAAAAACAAATAAGATTGATTAACTTAAAAGTTTCAGATTTGGGTATTAAGGTTCGTTGTCGGAATAGTAGCGGTGTTTATGGTGGCGGCTATGGAGACTTCACGGTGGTGTTAAGTAAAAATTTCACATCTTTAACTTGGGTTGTTTAATAAAAGTTGAACATGAGAATGGTCAGATGGGGACAAAGATACAATTAGGACTATTCAAATTGTTTCATGAGTTTCGTGGGTGGATCTTTGTGGTGGTGGTATTGGGGTGGTCGGAAAAATTGTATGTTGTTTTTGATTTTCCGGTGGGTGGCCAGAAATATATATATATTATATTTGGTGTTTTGTATAGAGATATGACTTGGAATTTCCATGTAATCCATAAATGAAATAAAATAAAAGAGAAATTACATTCAAAATTTTTTTTGACCGGCTACTTACACGAGACCCAACAAAAATAATTTTAGCCGTTTTCATACCCTCAAATAGAACTTTTTTTTGTTGGAGCCCCAGAAAAGATTTCAGTGGCAAGTTATGGGACTTTCCAAGTAATTAGCCCTATTTTTAATTGGCTACTTGTACGGAACCCCACTAAAGAGATTTTAGCCGGTTTTCTTCCCCCGAATAGAACTTTTTTTTGTTTGAGCCCCAGAAAAGGTTTAGGTGACAAGTTGAAGGACTTTCCAAGTAATTAGCCCAAGAAAATATTGCACACCCAGTTTGATTGAGTGAGTCACGGCCCACAACAGATTTTACAAATGATCTGTTTTAAGCCCATACAATTTCTTAGATTTCCTTATACTACGGAAAAACGGTATACATACATTATTAAATACTTAGTTTAACTTTAAGTTTTCATGGATGCTTATCAACTTTTATTTTATTTCCATTAATTTTCAAAAGGTTTGGTGTGTTGTTATCTATGGTTTGGCGTGTTTTATTATAATACTGGATTAGAATATAATCATAATAATAGCAACTACTTAAATTTTGGCCTCACATGTTTTGTGTATGTGTTGAACTTTCAACAGCTTAAATAAATTTATTGGGTCATGTATATGTTTATTTAATGGTGTGCAAGAAAACAAGAAGTAACCCGTAATAAAAAAAACCGAAATGGTTGCAATGTGGCCAAATCTTCAATATATTAGCGGATAATTCAAACGGGATGCGATTTGACAAAATCCGAATAACAGTGGCTACGAAAAGGCCGAATGACCAAAAAGAAAAAAAGTTTGAAAAAAACCAAGAAGTAACCCATAGCAGAATACCCGAACATGATGCGATGTGGCAAAATCCAAATTGTGGTACGGACTGTGACGTGGACGAATCGTAACTCGCCAAAGTTTTATAAAAGTGTGCAAGAAACCAATATGTAACCGGTATTAGAAAACCCGAACATATATTAGTTTGGAATTCAAGGGGATGCGATGTATCAAAATACGAAAAATAGTATGGGTTGTGGCCACAAAAAAAGTGTGAAAAAAAGTTTAATGACCCAAAAGAAAAAGTGTGAAAAAAAGTTTAATGCCCAAAAAAAAAGTGTGAAAAAAAGTTTAATGCCCAAAAGAAAAAGTGTGAAAAAAAGTTAATGCCCAAAAAAAAAGTGTGAAAAAAAGTTTAATGCCCAAAAGAAAAAGTGTGAAAAAAAGTTTAATGCCCAAAAGAAAAAGTGTGAAAAAAAGTTTAATGCCCAAAAGAAAAAGTGTGAAAAAAAGTTAATGCCCAAAAAAAAAGTGTGAAAAAAAGTTTAATGCCCAAAAGAAAAAGTGTGAAAAAAAGTTTAATGCCCAAAAGAAAAAGTGTGAAAAAAAGTTAATGCCCAAAAAAAAAGTGTGAAAAAAAGTTTAATGCCCAAAAGAAAAAGTGTGAAAAAAAGTTTAATGCCCAAAAGAAAAAGTGTGAAAAAAAGTTAATGCCCAAAAAAAAAGTGTGAAAAAAAGTTTAATGCCCAAAAGAAAAAGTGTGAAAAAAAGTTTAATGCCCAAAAGAAAAAGTGTGAAAAAAAGTTTAATGCCCAAAAGAAAAAGTGTGAAAAAAAGTTAATGCCCAAAAAAAAAGTGTGAAAAAAAGTTTAATGCCCAAAAGAAAAAGTGTGAAAAAAAGTTTAATGCCCAAAAGAAAAAGTGTGAAAAAAAGTTAATGCCCAAAAAAAAAGTGTGAAAAAAAGTTTAATGCCCAAAAGAAAAAGTGTGAAAAAAAGTTTAATGCCCAAAAGAAAAAGTGTGAAAAAAAGTTAATGCCCAAAAAAAAAGTGTGAAAAAAAGTTTAATGCCCAAAAGAAAAAGTGTGAAAAAAAGTTTAATGCCCAAAAGAAAAAGTGTGAAAAAAAGTTTAATGCCCAAAAGAAAAAGTGTGAAAAAAAGTTAATGCCCAAAAGAAAAAGTGTGAAAAAAAGTTTAATGCCCAAAAAAAAAGTGTGAAAAAAAGTTTAATGACCCAAAAGAAAAAGTGTGAAAAAATCAAGTAACCCGTAGTGAAAATCCAGAACAAGACGCGATGTGATAAAATCCAAATAATGGTATAGTTGTGACGTGGACGAGTAAATTCGCCACGCAGGCGAGATACTATTCACATTCTTCTCCTTTAATATAGAACATAATAGTAGGACTGTGCGGTATGAGCGGAATTGTCACAGATCTGCGGCTGAAAGGCGCCCGAGATGTCAGCTACATCGGCCCAGCGGGTGTTCCGGCCTAATTTTGGGTCTTCGGCGGAAATGGCAAAACTGCTTAGATATTCATTGTGTTTGCGATGTGCCGAAAACCCCACCCATTAGAGTTGCCTCACCCCCCCCCCCCCACACACACACCCACATGACGTCATATGACGGAAGACGTCCCCATATGGAAATGTCTCATACCTTTTAGTCTAATATACCAATATATAATACTTTTATAGCAAACAACCAACAAACTGCATCGTTAATCTTCCTTTACATCAAAAGACTTTTAAAAACTACATCTCGAGATTTTGACGTCTTAACCGTATCTTGCATGACCTGTTGGGCCCGACCAAATTTTATTTTTTATTTTAAATGTAAAGTTTACCTTTTAAAATGGTTGGAAGTTAAATCTAGGTTTAAATCAATAAAACCCAAGCCAATAAGTTATCAAAAAACGGAACCCAAAGTTATCCTAAAAAACCTATGTACTTACAAATTTCATATCTTAAGATAAATATCTGGATTCGCCTCTTAAATGTAAGTTAAATTTTATTTTCTCCAATTGTTGCCAGTTTTTGTTCTTTTGAAAGACATTAAAATTTCAATAAACAAACTTTAACTTGTGTCAGTTTGTGGGATATGCATAGTCTATGTTGTATATTAGGGCCCGTTCTTTTTTTTGTGACAACCGTCATCTGAGCGTATTTTCCCGAAGTACTTTTCCGGCCATTTTAGTTCGTTTCGTTTATGTACGTCATTAGATTTTAAGACTTTATCATGGAATTAATGGATTTTTGTTTTATTCGGGCTTTTTGAGCGTTAGACTTTAGATAATTGTGCGTGGACTCGAAAACAGAAGTAATACTAGTTGCCTTGTGGAAATGCCAAATTAAGTAAAATACCTAAAATTAAATTTATTAAAGAATTAAAAAACAAATATATACATGTTTATACCCGTTAGAAGCTATTGAAAAATTACATTTAAATATGTCAACAAAAATGATAACGGGTCTTGAGTCTTCTTGAATCGTCGGGTCAAACAAATTAGATGGAAGTCAAAGGAAAGGAAGAACAAAGACAAATAAAAACCCTAATCTCCTAACCCTAATCTCTTTCTCACACAAACTCTTCCTCTCCTCCTTTCTTTTCTCTCCAAACCGCCCCATCCCCCCTTTCTTCTCTCAAATTCTCGGCCATCATCAAACATCACCAATATCTTCATCTTTTCTTTAAATATTGGTAAGTAATGTTTAGATCCTTGAATCTAAACGTTTATGCTTCACAAAAATCACGAATTTCCTTCATTTATCCTTATTCTGGCCATGTATATGTTTATATATATATAACGAATCCGAAAAGTGTTTCAATTTATAGATATAAATCGGTTTTTAGTATGTATATATATTAAATCCGAATTTTTACACATAAATATATATATTTTCGGTTATATATGTGTATAATCCGAAATCTTTTCAAATATATATATTTTCGGTTATATGTGTATAATCCGAAATCTTTTCAAATATATATATGTAAATTGGTTGTATATGTAAAAATCTATATCTTAGACCCGAAATTCCTTGAAATCCGAAAATATATATGACTTTTGATTGATTTTCGGTCAAATCTTGTATAAATTCGTGTTGAAAAATCATGTTGTGTTTTGGAATCGTGTTATACTTCCTCCTCCAGACCGAATATGAGTTTGTTTGTGGTTATGGCTCGGTCAAACCGCCGGTCAACGGCAGATTCATAGCCTAGGGTTTCGGTCAAATCTGGTCAAACTCATTTTGTTCATATTCCTCCTGATTTTGATCCGATTTAGGGTTTCTTGTTGGTTATTTTCGTGTTAATCAGAATTATTTAATCTCAATAAGATGTTTAAGTTCAAAGAGATATTAGCTTTGACCCTTTTGTGTGTTTGGTCGATCTTGTTAACCTCAAAAGACAATTAAGTTCAAAAGGATTTAACCTTAAAAGATTTTAAGTTCAATGAATTTAATCTCAAAGCCCTTAACCTCAATGATAATAAGTTTAGATCATATTTAAGTTCAAAGAAAATAAGTTCAAAGAAAATCTAAGTTCAATGGACTTTAAGTTCAAAGGGTTTTAACATCAATGGTAACCTCAACCGATTTACAGAATATTTAAGATCAAAGTAAAGTTTAAGTTCAAAGCATTTTAAGCTCAATGAAAGTTTAACTTCAAAGATTTTAACCTCAATGACTCTTAACCTCAAAGCTTTAAGTCCAACAAGTTTAAGTTCAATGAGTTTTAAGGTCAATGGAATAAAGTCAATGAAATTTAAAAAGAAAATTAAGGCTAATGAAATTTAACCTCAATGAAATTAAGTCAGACTTGGGCATTCAAAGAGTACTATTCAAATAAACATATTACGACATTAAACATGACATTTCCTAAGACACTAGTGTAGGGCTTGGACGTGTGATATTAAGTAAGTACTTACTGGGTGACTTGTGGACAGTGTAGGACTTTTGGGCAGATAGTGATCGTGTTTCAGGTGTACTTGACTGTTCGTGTTGTTATTGATTGATTCTAGGGTGCTGTGCTTGTGCTGCTTTCAGGTGAGTTTCGTAGCCCCTCTTTTTACAAGTTTTGGGGTGAAAAGTATACTTGTTCTTTTTAAACAGTTTTGTCGATTTCTGTTTATGTTCAATATTGAGCCTATGTGTATAGAGTTACTTGTGCCATATGACGTGATTCTGTCTTGTTGTATGTGTGTGATTATGTGTTTTGTCGTTGTGCTTTATGACGTGCTTATTTGACGTGCTTTTGTGTGTATTGGAGACTTGAGACTTTGAGACTTTCGACTAAGGCATGTACCGTAAGGCCGGACTTTGAGACTTGAGACTTAGACTTTGAGACTTGAGACTTGAGACTTTTGGACTTATTATGGCGTAACTCTGCTCGTTATATATTGAACTATTACCTGTTTAGACTTAAAAGAATCGACAAAAGACTTATTTCTTTGAATAGACTTTTTGACATAAAACCTACGAACTCACCAACCTTTGTGTTGACACATTTTAGTATACTTTTCAGGTACTCAGGCAAATCAGGGATAAAGACTTGCATGCTAGGCTGGGCTTCGGAGATTAGTGCTCCTTTATTTATTGTCAGACTTTAAGGCTACACGCCTTGGATTATTTCTTTATCGACTTGCTTGTAATAAGCTATTTTAGCATTGTTATGACTTAAACTCATGTTTTGGGAATATATTCATTATATTCTATTTCATTTTAGTAGTATCTATGTAATTCCATGTCGTGCTGTACTTTTCATGACACCTCATGTTTCCGCCAACGGTGGGGTGTTACAGAATTGTATCAGAGCCGTGGTTGTAGAGAATTAGGTGGAAAAGCCTAGACTATAACCTAAGAACCCCGTATAGCATTTACGATATGAATCATAGATGCATTCTAGACGTGCTAACGTCGCTTATATTTTGAGTTCATGTTCTCTTGAGACTTATTATCCCTATGCTTATTTTGATTGTGGCTGTCATTTGGTGACTGTGTACTTTTGGTGACTGTGTGCTTTGGTGCTGTTGTGATTATTTATGTGTATTAGAGCAAGATGAAGTGATAACACTAACTAGTATTGCAGGAAAGATAACAAGGAAACGCCTGATCAACGTTCTGCGATTATCTCCCTGTTTTACGACAGTTTTTGACCTAATGGATTGCACTTGTAGTTAGAGTGTGGTAGCAACCCTGGGCTGCTTAATGGGTGTTGGTTGGGTAGAGGGTTAGCCGCTGGTACACCCTGTATACATACCCTGCCAATACCTAGAGAGCATACCAGTACCGTGATCTGACCTTGCATTAGATGTACTAGGGGTGTGGAGGGTTAGCCGCTGGTACACCCTGTATACATACACCACTAGTGCATCGGATGTAGGTGTTAGATTCGGACCACATTTTAACTGCGATTTAGGGTTATATATATTATTAGTATATATATATGTATTAGTATTGCATTGACATGGACTGCATGACTAGTTTAAGTTCTAGATAGCATCCCTTAGACCATAAGACGAGAGAGATTACTGAGTGTAACATGTGACATAGATATTGACTTTTTCGAGCGTTTCTTCGCGACTAACGTTCTAGAGATATACTAACGTGTGTGGAATAACGGTGAGATGAGAGCTACTGCGAACGGAGACGATCGCCGCGATTATTCAAGTCGTCAATGTTGTCCTGGCATGAAATGCACGAAATGCGACGAATGAAGGGCCGACTTATAATGAAGTTGAGGATGCTGAGTATGAGGATGCAGTGGATGAGGAGACTAGTGAATACTATGAATACGTTGATGAGAGAATTTGTATTGGAAATGTACTAAGAGGGCCTAGAAGTGGTGTCAGATGTTTTACTTACAAAAACTTCAAGGATTGTGGTGTGCAAGATTATAACGGCAGAGGTGGAGCAGTCAAGTTTATTCAATGGTTAGATAGATGGAAGCTGTGATTGGCATTAGTGGGTGTACTCCTGGTCAAAGGGTCAGTTATGTGACAAATTTCTTTACCTTGGATGCACTGTCTTGGTGGAATGGTCAGTGTCGAGCCAGATGCAGAGTAGTGGCTGAGGCGATGTCTTGGTATGCTGTTAAGGCGTTGATGATGAGGAAGTTCCGTACAGCAATTGAGCTGATAAAGTTATATCGAGAAATTTTGGAGCATAAGATGATTGGTGTTGATCATGCTGGTTACGCTACACGTTTCAATGAGTTGTCAAGGCTTGTTCCACATCTGGTTACCCCTGAGAGCAAAGACAACCGAGAAGTATCTTCGTGGATTGATCCCTCAGGTTAGGTCGACTATGGCTGGTGTTCATCCGCTTACTCTGAAAGAGGCTATATTGAGATCTGAGGCTATGACTGGTGAATTGGTTCAGCGTGGGACTCGTACTATTGTTGAAACAAAAAGGAAGGAAATTAGTGGGGCAAGTAGTAGTAAGAAAGTTTGGTGATCTGTTGGTAAAAGACATAATGGAGACAAGGCATTTGCAGTGACCGAGGTTGGTAAAAAGGAATATGTGGGTCCTCGCCCTAAGTGTACAAAGTGCAATCTTCATCATGCGGCGAATCAAATTGTATAACATGTTTCAACTGCCATAAGACTGGGCATTTGGCAAATTACTGTAGGGAACCAAGGATTTAGTGGGCACCATTGAATGTTGTACCATTGAATCAGAAGAGACTACCCGGACTTCGTGGGGCATATTATGAATGTGGGGCCACTGATCATTATCGGAACACATGTCCTCAGTGGGTTGGGCAACAGGTTCAAGTAGCAGTCCATCCTAACCAGTTACAAATTGCTGAACCCGTTAGATTAGAGGCAATCAAGTTCAAGCTGCTAGAGGTCGTGCGTATGTACTAAATGCAACGGAGACTCGCAACGATTCGAATGTTGTTACAGGAACTTTTCTTCTGAATGGTCTTTATGCTATTGTTCTTTTGACTCGAGGGCTGATTATAGTTTTGTCACGACTAGTTTTGTTCCCTTATTGAGTGCTAGACCGAGTCTTACGTATATATATTTTTGACGTAGAAATGGCTAACTGAGAGCTAGTCGGACTAGACCAGGTCGTTCGTTCGTGCACATTAGACTTTAATAATTATAATTTCCTTAATGACTTAGTACCTTTGTAATGGGATGTTTTGACGTTATTGTTGGTATGGACTGGATGTCTTTGGTCGACGCGATGATTCTATGTAGTCCAAAAGTCGTTAGAATTCCTCTACCTACCGGTGAAATCCTAGAAGTCCAGGGCGAGAAGTCCGAGTCTTTTGAGCATCGTGTCACGAGTGCGTCTGTAAAAGAGGTTAGCTTGACTAATGTCCCCGTCGTTCGTGACTATCAAGATGTTTTTCCTGATGATTTACCCGGCTTACATCCATCTCGATAACTTGATTTTTCGTATTAGTCTTGTCCCTAATGCAGCTCCTGTAGCAAATCCCCCTATAGACTAGCAACGACTGAATTATAAGAATTGGCCGCGCAACTAAAAGAACTTCAAGACAAAGGATTTATTAGACCCAGTCAGTCACCGTGGGGAGCACCTGTTTTATTTGTCAAAAAGAAGGATGGTTTCTTTCGTATGTGTATCGACTATCGTGAGCTGATTAAGTTAACGCTAAAGAATCGTTATCCCCTTCCTAGGATTGACAATCTGTTCGACCAGCTTCAAGGTGCAAAGTGCTTCTCAAAGATTGATTTACGTTCAGGGTATCATCAACTGCGTGTACACGAGGACGACATACCAAAGACCGCCTTCAGAACAAGATATGGACATTTCGAGTTCACAGTGATGCCCTTTGGATTGACTAACGCGCCAACAGTATTTATGGACTTGATGAATAGAGGGGCCGACCGTATTTGGACAAGTTTGTAATCGTGTTTATTGACGACGTTTTGATTTACTCAAAGACAAAGGAAGAACATGCCGAACACCCGAGAAAGGTATTGGACTAATTATTGAGGAAGGAAAAACTGTATGGGAAGTTTTCTAAATGTGAGTTTTAGCTGGATGAGGTACACTTTTTGGGACATGTGGTGAGCAAGGATGGAATACACGTGGATCCTAGCAAGATTGATTCAGTCAAGAATTGGAGAACACCAGAGACACCGACTGAAGTCAGACAATTCCTTGGTCTGGCTGGTTACTATAGAAGGTTCATTGAGAACTTCTCTAAGATTGCATTGCCGCTTACGCAATTAACGCAGAAAGATAGACCATATGTCTGGGGCGAGAAACAAGAAGAAGCGTTTCAGATTCTGAAGGATAGGTTGTGTAACGCGCCTATTTTGAGTCTGCCAGAAGGGTCTGATGAGTTTGTGGTGTACTGCGATGCATCGGGTCAAGGGTTAGGTTGTGTGCTCATGCAAAGAGGCAAGGTGATTGCATACGCCTCGTGACAATTGAAAGTCCATGAGAAGAATTACACAACTCATAATTTGGAGTTAGGAGCAGTGGTATTTGCATTAAAGTGCCGGAGGCATTATTTGTATGGAACCAAGTGTGTAATCTACACGGATCACAAAAGTTTGCAACATATCTTCACTTAACAAGATTTGAATATGAGACAACGTAGATGGCTTGAGTTACTCAGTGATTACGATTGTGACATTCGTTATCATCCGGGGAAAGCCAACGTTGTGGCCGATGCTTTAAGTCGTAAGGAAAGAGTTAAGCCTAGACGAGTACATGTTATGAGTATTACAGTGCATAGAAGTGTTAGAGATCAGATCATAGAAGCACATACAGTGTTTGTCGGCGATGAAGAACTTCTAAAGAAAGAATTGCAAGGTATGGAACAACATTTAGATAGAAGGGACGATGGTGGATTGTATTTTGTGGATAGACTATGGGTTCCTTTCACTGGTGAATTACGGACATTAATTATGAATGAAGCTCATAATTCAATGTATTCGGTACATCCGGGCACTGACAAGATGTACTTTGACATACGTGAGTTGTATTGGTGGCCTAGCATGAAGAAGGATGTTGCTGAGTTTGTAAGTCGATGCCTGACGTGTCTACGGGTGAAAGCGGAGCATCAAAAGCCTGCTGGATTGCGCCAACAACCAGAAATTCCTGAATGGAAGTGGGAGTGTGTAACTATGGATTTCATCACAAAACTACTCAGAACAAAGGAGGGTCATGATATGATTTGGGTAATCGTTGATAGACTAACTAAGTCTGCCCATTTCTTGGCCATTGTGAGAAAGACCCCACAGAGAAATTGGTGAAGAAGTATGTAAAGGAAGTCGTGTCGAAGCATGGTGTACCAGTTTCGATTATTTCAGACAGAGATACTCGCTTCAATTCTCAATTTTGGCGAGGGTTTCAGAAGTCCTTTGGAACTAGAATAGACATGAGTACGGCGTACCATCCCCAAACAGATGGTCAGAGTGAGCGTACAATTCAGACTTTAGAAGACATGTTGAGAGCGTGTGTCTTAGACTTTGGTGGTAATTGGGATGACCATCTACACTTGATAGAATTCTCTTACAATAATAGTTACCACGCGAGCATTAATATGGCTCCTTTCAAGGCATTGTATGGACGAAAGTGTAGATCACCGGTCGCGTAGGCCAACTTTGGTGATAGTCAGTTGGTTGGACCTGAGCTTATTGAAGAGACTGCCGAGAAAATAATTCAGATTAAAGAGCGACTTAGATTAGCACGTGAACGGCAAAAGAAGTATGTTGATGTGAGACATAGACCTTTGGAATTCAGTGTTGGGGATCGTGTACTTCTTAAGGTTTCCCCGTGGAAAGGAGTGGTTAGATTTGTCAAAAGTAGAAAGCTTGGACCAAGATATATCGGACCATTTGAGGTACTGGAAAGGGTTGGTAAGGTAGCCTATCGATTGAGACTTTCAGAAGAACTTATAAGAGTTCACGATGTATTTCATGTGTCGCATCTTTGAAAATGTCTAGCCGGGGAGGAACGTCATGTGCCTATGGACGAAATCCGAATTGACAAAAAGCTTAACTTTGTTGAAGAGCCTTTGGAGGTTGTGAATCGTAAGGTACAGAAGCTAAAGAAAACTAAGTATACCCTTCTTAAGGTTCGTTGGAATTCAAAGCGAGGGCCTGAGTATACTTGGGAACGGGAAGATCATTTCAAGGTGAAATACCCCCAATTGTTTAATGGGACTAGTGCGAGTTGAATTTCGGGACAAAATTCTTTTAACGGGGTAATGCTGTGACAACCGTCATCTGAGCGTATTTTCCTGAAGTACTTTTCCGGCCATTTTAGTTCGTTTCATTTATGTACGTTCTTAGATTTTAAGACTTTATCATGGAATTAATGGATTTTTGTTTTATTCGGGCTTTTTGAGCGTTAGACTTTAGAAAAATTGTGCGTGGACTCGAAAACAGAAGTAATACTAGTTGCCTTGTGGAAATGCCAAATTAAGTAAAATACCTAAAATTAAATTTATTAAAGAATTAATAAACAAATATATACATGTTTATACCCGTTAGAAAGCTATTGAAAAATTACATTTAAATATGTCGACAAAAATGATTAACGGGTCTCGAGTCTTCTTGAATCGTCGGGTCAAACAAATTAGATGGAAGTCAAAGGAAAGGAAGAACAAAGACAAATAAAAACCCTAATCTCCTAACCCTAATCTCTTTCTCACACAAACTCTTCCTCTCCTCCTTTCTTTTCTCTCCAAACCGCCCCATCCCCCCTTTCTTCTCTCAAATTCTCGGCCATCATCAAACATCACCAATATCTTCATCTTTTCTTTAAATATTGGTAAGTAATGTTTAGATCCTTGAATCTAAACGTTTATGCTTCACAAAAATCACGGTTTTCCTTCATTTATCCTTATTCTGGCCATGTATATGTTTATATATATATAAGGAATCCGAAAAGTGTTTCAATTTATAGATATAAATCGGTTTTTAGTATGTATATATATTAAATCCGAATTTTTACACATAAATATATATATTTTCGGTTATATATGTGTATAATCCGAAATCTTTTCAAATATATATATGTATATTGGTTGTATATGTAAAAATCTATATCTTAGACCCGAAATTCCTTGAAATCCGAAAATATATATGACTTTTGATTGATTTTCGGTCAGATCTTGTATAAATTCGTGTTGAAAAATCATGTTGTGTCTTTGGAATCGTGTTATACTTCCTCCTCCTGACCGAATCTGAGTTTGTTTGTGGTTCTGGCTCAGTCAAACCGCCGGTCAACGGCAGATTCATAGCCTAGGGTTTCGGTCAAATCTGGTCAAACTCATTTTGTTCATATTCCTCTTGATTTTGTTCCGATTTAGGGTTTCTTGTTGGTAATTTTCGTGTTAATCAGAATTATTTAATCTCAATAATATTTTTAAGTTCAAAGAGATATTAGCTTCGACCCTTTTGTGTGTTTGGTCGATCTTGTTAACCTCAAAAGACAATTAAGTTCAAAAGGATTTAACCTTAAAAGATTTTAAGTTCAAAAGGATTTAACCTTAAAAGATTTTAAGTTCAATGAATTTAATCTCAAAGCCCTTAACCTCAATGATAATAAGTTTAGATCTTATTTAAGTTCAAAGAAAATCTAAGTTCAATGGACTTTAAGTTCAAAGGGTTTTAACATCAATGGTAACCTCAACCGATTTACAGAATATTTAAGATCAAAGTAAAGTTTAAGTTCAAAGCATTTTAAGCTCAATGAAAGTTTAACTTCAAAGCTTTTAACGAATCTTAACCTCAAAGCTTTAAGTCCAATAAGTTTAAGTTCAATGAGTTTTAAGGTCAATGGAATTTAAAGTCAATGAAATTTAAAGTCAAAGAAAATTAAGGTTAATGAAATTTAACCTCAATGAAATTAAGTCAGACTTGGGCATTCAAAGAGTACTATTCTAATAAACATATTACGACATTAAACATGACATTTCCTAAGACACTAGTGTAGGGCTTGGACGTGTGATATTAAGTAAGTACTTACTGGGTGACTTGTGGACAGTGTAGGACTTGGACAGTGTAGGACTTTTGGGCAGATTGTGATCGTGTTTCAGGTGTACTTGACTGTTCGTGTTGTTATTGATTGATTCTAGGGTGCTGTGCTTGTGCTGCTTTCAGGTGAGTTTCGTAGCCCCTCTTTTTACAAGTTTTGGGGTGAAAAGTATACTTGTTCTTTTTAAACAGTTTTGTCGATTTCTGTTTATGTTCAATATTGAGCCTGTGCGTATAGAGTTACTTGTGCCATATGACGTGCTTCTGTCTTGTTGTATGTGTGTGATTATGTGTTTTGTCGTTGTGCTTTATGACGTGCTTATTTGACGTGCTTTTGTGTGTATTGGAGACTTGAGACTTTGAGACTTTCGACTAAGGCAGGTACCGTAAGGCCGGACTTTGAGACTTGAGACTTTTGGACTTATTATGGTGTAACTCTACTCGTTATATATTGTTAGGTCCAGATTTAGTCCAGATTTACTGGACTCGCTCCAGACTCGACTACTGGAGCCTTACTGAAGATCTGTCCAGAAACGTGTTCTACTGGACCTACTCCAGACTTGGAATCTGGAGTCCCTCTGAAGATTTGTCCAGAAATAATGGAAGACCAGTGAGCAAATACTTGTATAGGAAATCTGGAGTATTCTCCAGATGAGCTCACTGGACTTCACCCAAGTCCAGATCAACTCTACTGAAGACATTCTGACTGAAGTCAAAGACTGAAGTCTGAAGAAAGAAGACTGACAAATGGCGGAGTCCACTGGAAAGTCTTACCAGATCTGTACACTGGAGGATTGTCATTGTTCTAGACCCTACAAGTCTGAACACTGTTATAACACGATTTCTATCACCGAATTCAAGTCATCAATGGCGGTTTTGGTGAGTGTGTGTTCTTGGTGTTTGTGTGTGTTTTGAGAGAGAAAGTGTGTGTGTATGTAAAAGTTGGTGATTTTGTATTAAAAATTATCCAGGGATTAATCAAGGTTCTTCAAAAGTTATGATCTCTAAGGTATGAGAGGGGTATTTATAGGCTAACTATACAATTATGCTAATTTATCACAATTAGCCCCTCAACCTTAGTGATCATTTACCTATGACTTAATAACAAGAAAATCCTCTGATCTAAATTACAATTTATCACTATTTTTGGATTTCTAACATTCTCCCCCTTAGTGATATATTGTAATGAATGAAGTACGTGTTATCTTGTCTTGTAGGAATGAATTTGATGAGCCCGGTGGTGAAGACAATTGATGTGTTGAAACAAGTCTTCAAAGTTTTCTCTTTTGTCTTTGGAGAACTTGATTCAGTCTTGGTTTTGGACTTCTTGAAATTAAATCATGTGTTGATTCTCAATGTTCTTTAAGAACAGAGAATAATGAATGCGTGTGTGTCTTGAATCTTCGAGAATTGTTGAATCATGAATCAGAGTTGTCTTTTGAAATGTGGAAGGTATGAATCTTGATTTTGAGTTTTCAATCTTCGATTCTTGAGTGAAATTCAACTTTTCGATTCTTCAGTTCTGATTCTTGAGTGAATTTCATCTTCTTGAAATAAAGTTTCATGAATATGTACTCTCCCCCTTGATATATGCATTGGAGTTTTTTTTTTTTTTTTAATAAAATGTTGTTGTATGAATTGAAGATCTTGACTGAAGTGTGTTTGATGAAGACTCTTTTGAAGCTTTACTTCTTTGACTTGAATCTTCTAACCAATCTTTCAACCTTTTTGAAGCTTTGATCTTTTTCACATCAACTTGAACACTTTGGAGAGTAAGCATTTGAATGAAGTTTGGATGAAATTCTTATGAAGTAATCATGCTCCCCCTCAATCCATGAGTATAAATATTTTTTGGAGCATCTTTGGACTTTTGAAGCATCTTGAGTGAAAATCCTTTCATTCTTCATTCTATTCTTGAGTGAAATTCAACTTTTCGATTCTTCAGTTCTGATTCTTGAGTGAAATTCAACTTTTCGATTCTTCAGTTCTGATTCTTGAGTGAAATTCAACTTTTCGATTCTTCAGTTCTGATTCTTGAGTGAAATTCAACTTTTCGATTCTTCAGTTCTGATTCTTGAGTGAAATTCAACTTTTCGATTCTTCAGTTCTGATTCTTGAGTGAAATTCAACTTTTCGATTCTTCAGTTCTGATTCTTGAGTGAAATTCAACTTTTCGATTCTTCAGTTCTGAATCTTGAGTGAAAATCCTTTCATCTTCGGTTTCATTCTTATCTTTGAAGTCAATTCAGATTCCCACTTTTTAAAACCAAAATCTCAATCAACTGAAATCTAGTGAAAATCTGAACACAAGAGACTATTGACACATCATGAAGAATTTTCTCCCCCTCATAATAACAAAATTGGGAACCAATGTCATTATGTACACATTTGATTGATTAAATGTCAAAAGGAATAACATGATCACATGAAGAAATGTCAACCATCAAAACATCAACCCAAACCATTAGCCCAACCCAAGAAATCCTAGGGGTGACTAAAATGTAGGATCGAAGTTGTTGGTACAAACGTTATATCATGGTGTTGGTGTTTTCTGTGTTTGTGTGATGAGAAATGAAACCGGATAAGAATGATCCGTTAGCATGTTCAAAAATCGAAAGGATTAATGAAATGACCGATTGAAATGTATAACATTTTTCGGTTTTCCTATGTATCATTGAGATATGCACAAAACAATTCTCTAACATAGTTCGATCTGCGGCTTTGCAACCACGAGATTGCTTCAAAGAATATAAATCATGGTTAGTACTGCCGAAGCGTTTGATAACCACAATCTTTTATCCTTAAAGACTATTTAGGGAAAAACCGAGGTCACTTAGACTTCTCGTTAACTCAATAATCACATAAATGTAATCACGAGACCTACTTTCAACGTTGGAAAAGATGTTAGCATTGGTAGGATTTCCATTCGATCATCGTGGAATATCAATTAAGATATCACTACGAATGTTCCGGCTATATCACAAAGATAAGCAATAATATCACAAAGATATGACTCGAATGTGTTCTAAAAAATGAATGATGATCAAATTAATGACCAATCAAGATAGCTCTAGACACAGCGTGATCAAATGAAGTCGGGGACTGGAGCAGAATGTCGCCCTTTTTCAATATCAACATCTTCCAAATGAAGAGTCAATAGAAATGTGAAAATCTCCGTGAGAAATAAAACAAGCATTTGTTAAGAAATACTTGAGTGGTTAGGAAAGATGTGCATTGCTTCACTGGGTCCATGAAGACTTCTTCAATATCGAGAAATCAACAAATGAAAACCGATTTGAAACACATTTGAAGTTTTGAAAGTTTTTTTTTTTTTTGAAATCACAAACTCCTCCTTAATCTATGCAAGAATTGATCAAAAATTTTCATAGAAAGGTGGAGCAAAAATTGTTTTTGTGAGATCAAAATGAGTAAAATCTTTGTTGTGATATTTTCGGAAAATTTGAGAGTCTATTGTGAACAAGATTTTTATTTGAGAAACACAAAGTTTTGCGTCAACAACAATGTTGAGAGTAAGCATTTGAATGAAGTTTGGATGAAATTCTTATGAAGTAATCATGCTCCCCCTCAATCCATGAGTATAAACATTTTTGGAGCGTCTTTGGACTTTTGAAGCATCTTGAGTGAAAATCCTTTCATCTTCGGTTTCATTCTTATCTTTGAAGTCAATTCAGATTCCCCCTTTTTAAAACCAAAATCTCAATCAACTGAAATCTAGTGAAAATCTGAACACAAGAGACTATTGACACATCATGAAGAATTTTCTCCCCCTATACACAAACTTTGATAAGCCTAGAACTTTGATAAGCCTAAACTTTGATAAGCCTAAACCCAATTGAAACAACCAAACACAAACTTTTCTTCTTGTTTCCCTTATCAATTAGATAAGCCTAGAACTTTGATAAGCCTAGAACTTTGATAAGCCAAACTTTATAAGCCTAAACTTTGATAAGCAAACTTTAAACCTAAACTAAAGCTAGAACTTAAACAGAACTATTGACACATCATGAAGAATTTTCTCCCCCTATACACAAACTTTGATAAGCCTAGAACTTTGATAAGCCTAGAACTTTGATAAGCCTAAAACCTATTGAGACAACCAAACACAAACTTTTCTCCTTGTTTCCTTATCAATCAGTAAATCAATCATAATATTTTCTCCCCCTATACACAAACTTTGATAAGCCTAGAACTTTGATAAGCCTAAAACTTTGATAAGCCTAAACCCAATTGAAACAACCAAACACAAACTTTTCTCCTTGTTTCCTTATCAACTTTGATAAGCCTAGAACTTTGATAAGCCTAGAACTTTGATAAGCCAAACTTTGAATAAGCCTAAACTTTGATAAGCTAAACTTTGATAACAAACTTTGAAAGCCAAACTTT
The DNA here is from genome assembly GCA_034093135.1 of Erigeron breviscapus. Taxonomy (NCBI): domain Eukaryota; kingdom Viridiplantae; phylum Streptophyta; class Magnoliopsida; order Asterales; family Asteraceae; genus Erigeron; species Erigeron breviscapus. The sequence continues at coordinate 18,303,676 of CM067173.1, forward strand.
ATAACCTAAACTTTGATAAGCCTAAACTTTGATAAGCCTAAACTTTGATAAGCCAAACTTTGATAAGCCTAAACTTTAAACCTAAAATCTAAAGCTAGAACTGATAAGCAGAGACTATTGACACATCATGAAGAATTTTCTCCCCCTATACACAAAGACTTTGATAAGCCTAGAACTTTGATAAGCCTAAAACCTATTGAGACAACCAAACACAAACTTTTCTCCTTGTTTCCTTATCAATCAGTAAATCAATCATAATATTTTCTCCCCCTCATAATAACAAAATTGGGAACCAATGTCATTATGTACACATTTGATTGATTAAATGTCAAAAGGAATAACATGATCACATGAAGAAATGTCAACCATCAAAACATCAACCCAAACCATTAGCCCAACCCAAGAAATCCTAGGGGTGACTAAAATGTAGGATCGAAGTTGTTGGTACAAACGTTATATCATGGTGTTGGTGTTTTCTGTGTTTGTGTGATGAGAAATGAAACCGGATAAGAATGATCCGTTAGCATGTTCAAAAATCGAAAGGATTAATGAAATGACCGATTGAAATGTATAACATTTTTCGGTTTTCCTATGTATCATTGAGATATGCACAAAACAATTCTCTAACATAGTTCGATCTGCGGCTTTGCAACCACGAGATTGCTTCAAAGAATATAAATCATGGTTAGTACTGCCGAAGCGTTTGATAACCACAATCTTTTATCCTTAAAGACTATTTAGGGAAAAACCGAGGTCACTTAGACTTCTCGTTAACTCAATAATCACATAAATGTAATCACGAGACCTACTTTCAACGTTGGAAAAGATGTTAGCATTGGTAGGATTTCCATTCGATCATCGTGGAATATCAATTAAGATATCACTACGAATGTTCCGGCTATATCACAAAGATAAGCAATAATATCACAAAGATAAGCAATAATATCACAAAGATATGACTCGAATGTGTTCTAAAAAATGAATGATGATCAAATTAATGACCAATCAAGATAGCTCTAGACACAGCGTGATCAAATGAAGTCGGGGACTGGAGCAGAATGTCGCCCTTTTTCAATATCAACATCTTCCAAATGAAGAGTCAATAGAAATGTGAAAATCTCCGTGAGAAATAAAACAAGCATTTGTTAAGAAATACTTGAGTGGTTAGGAAAGATGTGCATTGCTTCACTGGGTCCATGAAGACTTCTTCAATATCGAGAAATCAACAAATGAAAACCGATAGGAACGTGTTGACCCGGCTTTTTGAGAATTTGGGGAGGGCTTTTGTTTCTTTTAGCCCTATCTCACATCATTATTTCACCGTAACCTCTCACTTTTCGACTTTTACTCCCTCCATCCTATTTGCACGAAAACAACATCACTCAAAATACCCTCACTATCTAATGAAAGAAGTGAATACTCCGGGGTTAGAACTCATCGGCGATGATGAAACTCATGGAGTAAATTTTGAGAAAAACTTATCACTCATGTGCAAACTAATCTCCGAACTCCATTTGATTGAAAATCATTGGAAAAACATCAAATGTGTGTATGAAAAAACATTTGAAACACATTTGAAGTTTTGAAAGTTTTTTTTTTGAAATCACAAACTCCTCCTTAATCTATGCAAGAATTGATCAAAAATTTTCATAGAAAGGTGGAGCAAAAATTGTTTTTGTGAGATCAAAATGAGTAAAATCTTTGTTGTGATATTTTCGGAAAATTTGAGAGTCTATTGTGAACAAGATTTTTATTTGAGAAACACAAAGTTTTGCGTCAACAACAATGTTGAGAGTAAGACAGCTAGGGAGTACACAAAGGCGTTCGATCCTTCACTTCTCATATCAACAATTGAGAGTTTGAAAGTTTTATTTGAAAAAAAAACTTGATTGCTATTACACATACATATTCATATAAGAACACTTGGAAGTACACAAAGGCGTTCGATCCTTCACTTCTCATATCAACAATTGAGAGTTTGAAAGTTTTATTTGAAAAAAAAACTTGATTGCTATTACACATACATATTCATATAAGAACACTTGGAAGTACACAAAGGCGTTCGATCCTTCACTTCTCATATCAACAATTGAGAGTTTGAAAGTTTTATTTGAAAAAAAAACTTGATTGCTATTACACATACATATTCATATAAGAACACTTGGAAGTACACAAAGGCGTTCGATCCTTCACTTCTCATATCAACAATTGAGAGTTTGAAAGTTTTATTTGAAAAAAAAACTTGATTGCTATTACACATACATATTCATATAAGAACACTTGGAAGTACACAAAGGCGTTCGATCCTTCACTTCTCATATCAACAATTGAGAGTTTGAAAGTTTTATTTGAAAAAAAAACTTGATTGCTATTACACATACATATTCATATAAGAACACTTGGAAGTACACAAAGGCGTTCGATCCTTCACTTCTCATATCAACAATTGAGAGTTTGAAAGTTTTATTTGAAAAAAAAACTTGATTGCTATTACACATACATATTCATATAAGAACACTTGGAAGTACACAAAGGCGTTCGATCCTTCACTTCTCATATCAACAATTGAGAGTTTGAAAGTTTTATTTGAAAAAAAAACTTGATTGCTATTACACATACATATTCATATAAGAACACTTGGAAGTACACAAAGGCGTTCGATTCCTTGTTATCTTATATCAATTTATATGTATAATAACAAGATCTTAGAATGTATAAACACTCTAAAAATAAATATATCATTTAAGAACGGGTTGCATACATAGAATATGCAAGCCACCGAAATAAATATCTTTTTGTTTATTTTTGAAAATTTGCAATTTTGTATTTTGTTTTTCTGGAATGTGTCAAGAATTCCTTCAAATGGAAAAAGAGTTAAGGTTTAAGATTTAACATACCAAGCTTGGAGATAAGAAAGTTAAACCTCTTCTCATCCAATGGTTTTGTGAACAAATCTGCAAGTTGAAAGTCAGTACCCACAAAGTAGAGCTCGATGTCACCTTTCTCAATATGATCTTTGAGAAAATGATATCTAACATCAATATGCTTTGATCGAGAGTGGTTTACTGAGTTGACTGCAATAGCAATGGCACTCTGAGAATCACAATAGATAGGGATATGATCATATTTCAGACCATAATCAGTTAGTTGTGTCTTCATCCATAAAACTTGAGCACAACAACTAGCCGCAGCCACATATTCAGCTTCAGCCGTTGATAGTGACACACAATTCTGTTTCTTGGAAGACCAACTCACAATTTTATCGCCTAAAAATTGTAAAGTACCGGAAGTGCTCTTGCGATCAAGTTTACAACCAGCATGATCTGCATCTGAATATGCAGTTAGATTGAATCCAGTATCCCTTGGATACCAGAGACCTAAATCGGGTGTACCCTTCAGATAACGAAAGATTCGTTTCACAGCTTGATAATGTAAATTAGTTGGAGCAGCTTGATATCTAGCACACATACATGTTGCAAACATTATATCTGGGCGAGAGGCTGTTAGGTACAACAACGAACCAATCATACTTCGATATCTCTTTTGGTCAAATGGTTTCCCATTTGTATCAGCATTTATGTTTGTTCGAGCAGCCATTGGGGTAGAAATTGAAGAACATGAAGTCATATCAAACTTTTTCAACATGTCATTTATGTATTTACCTTGTGATATAAAAATACCAGTTGGTAATTGTCTGATTTGAAGACCCAAAAAGTAATTCATTTCCCCAATCATGCTCATTTCAAAATGATTAACCATTAGAGATGAAAAGTTTCGGCAAAATGTTTGACTGGTCGACCCAAAGATAATGTCATCAACATATATTTGAACAAGTAGAACATGCTTACCTTGTTTGCGAATGAACAAGGTAGGGTCAATTGTGCCTTTGGTAAAGCCACCTCTTAGTAAGAAAGTAGTTAGAGAATCATACCATGCTCGGGGTGCTTGCTTAAGACCGTAGAGAGCCTTATCTAACCTGTAGACATGGTTTGGCCTTTGAGGATCAACAAAACCTTCTGGTTGATCAACGTAAACTTCTTCTTTGAGGTCACCATTCAAGAAAGCAGTCTTCACATCCATTTGAAACACAGTAAAGTTTCGGAATGCGGCATAAGCTAAGAATATTCGAATGGCCTCCATCCTTGCAACTGGAGCAAAAGTTTCGTCGAAGTCAACACCAGGTTGTTGGCAATAACCCTTTGCAACAAGTCGAGCTTTATTCCTTACTACCACTCCATTCTCATCCTTTTTGTTTTTGAATATCCACTTTGTACCGATTGGATCATCTTTCCTAGGATTTGGAACTAATCTCCATACCTTCAGTCTTTCAAATTGTGCGAGTTCATCTTGCATTGCCTTAACCCACTCTGGATCACGAAGAGCTTCAGATACTGTTTTGGGTTCGATATTGCTAAGAGAAAGTGCAACAAGACACTCATTTACTGAAGTACGAGTAGTTACTCCTGTTTGTGGATCTCCAATTATTTGATCAGTAGGATGGTATTTCTGCATACGTGTCCACTTGTGAGCATGAGGAAGAGGATCTTGTTGTTGAAGATCAACATCACCATCATTAAAACTTAAGTTTTGTTGAGAGATGGAATCATAACTTGGTATAACTCTTTCCTCATAATCTGGATGATCAAAGTCAAGTGGTACATACACATTTGGAGTGTTCAATGGATTTGTTGTCTGAGTTAATTGAGAAGGTTGTTCTTGAACATTCACTTGAGAAGAATTATCAGGAGAGGATTCTTGCTCTGAAGAACTTGATGAAGATTCATGAATGATGTTAGGAATTGGATCATTGTTATGAAGAGGTTCATTGTTTTGATTTGGTTCAATGATGACCTGAGGTTCTTGATCATGAATCGGTTTTGAATTATAGAATTCTTCAAAAAGAATATCTAATTCATCACTTGTTGGAGTTGGAAACTTCTTGAAATTAGAAGCTAAGGTAGAGTTCCTTGTAGAAGTACTTGAAGCACTTGGATCATTACTTGTTGGTAGCAAACTTTCTTGCTCAAAAATCATGCCTGACATCTCATCAAACCAAACATTCATTGTTTCTTGAATTGTGTTTGTTCGACGATTATAGATTCGGTAGGCAATTGATGTTTTGGAATAACCAACAAAATATCCTTCATCACCTTTCTTCTCGAACTTTCCAAGATTCTCCCGATCATTCAAAGTGTAACAAACACACCCAAATATATGAAAGTAGTTGATGTTGGGTTTGCGTTTGTTAACAACCTCATAAGGAGTCTTTTCGAAACGCTGATTGATAATGGACCGATTCTGAGTGTGACAAGCAGTGTCAACAGCTTCAGCCCACATATTGGATGGCAATTTGGAATAAGCAAGCATTGTCCTTGCTGCTTCCACCAGCGATCGATTTCTCCTTTCAACAACACCATTTTGTTGTGGGGTGCGAACTGCTGAGAATTGATGAGTAATACCTTTGGATTTGCAGAATTCATCAAAAACATCATTCTTGAATTCAGTACCGTTATCCGAACGGATGTAACGAACTGGAAGTTGAAGATTTACTTGAGTATTAGTGATGAAATCTATCAACATCTGAGTTGTTTCATCTTTGGATGCAAGGAACTTGACCCAAGTATATCTTGAATAATCATCAACAATAACCAAGATGTATTTCTTCCCATTTCGGCTTTGTACTTTCATCGGCCCACAAAGATCCATGTGAAGCAAATGAAGAGGTGCTAAAGAATTTGGAGATTTCTTCGGTTTATGAGAAGCTCTCTTAATCTTCCCAACAGCACAAGAAGGACAAACATGCTCACTTTCATACTTATAGTCAGGTAAGCCTTCAACAAGATGCTTGTTGACCAAAGTATTGATGGTTTGGAAATTCAGATGAGAAAGCCTTCTATGCCATAATCAAGAATTCTTTGAAGTAGCCTTTGAAATGAGACAAATATTATCGGTTGGTTGGTTATCATCGAGATTGACGGTAAAAAGATTATCATCACGATCACCACAAAGAATATCAACTCCATCTAGAGTTTGAACTTTGCAAAGAGATTTTCGAAAAAGAACTTGAAGATTGTTATCACAGAATTGTCCAACACTGAACAAGTTATGACTTAATCCTTCAACATAGTGAACTTTCTTGATGATAATTCCATTTCGTTCAATGTCTCCATAACCTAAGATAGGAGCAAAATTGTTGTTTCCAAAGCGAACTGTTCCCATGAATCGTTCAACAAAATTCTTGAGCAAAGATTTATTTCCAGTCATGTGCTTCGAACACCCGGAATCGAGTATCCAAACACAGATGGTTATTTCCTGCAATCAAAGAAATTTAACCGTTTTTAGGTACCCACTTGAAGACGGGTCCTTTATGGTTAGTTAAAACAGGCAGGGTATATAACTTAGGAATCGCATTCAAACATGTTTTCGAATCAACATAAGCATTAACAAGCACATTATCAACAAACACATTTGAATAAAAAGTACGAACATTCACATGAGAATTAAAAGTAACATGTCTACAAGCATCAACATCAGCCACACATGTACGGGAATTAAGATTGTTTACAAGCTCACAAGGTCTTGCTTTGGCATTTTCAACATTATTTAACAAAGAAAAATTGTTTTGATTAACAGGAACACCCTTCCTCCTATTAACAGCCTTTCTCCTCCTTCTTTTCTTCTTTTTCTCAACATCCTTTTGATTACTAGTGATCTTAGGTACTAATGTATTAGCAACCCATTTAGCACCACTAGTTATGCTCTTTCCACCTGTTGAATTGAAACTAAGAAGATTAGAACTAGGAGTTTTAAACACTTTCATCTTTTTGGAATCTTTTGGAGGTGAGGAAACTTCTTGCTTCTTTGGTTTATCATGAGAAAACCATCCATATCTATCCCTATATCTAGTTGTACCATTTGATGCATCCTTAGTTAGCGAAACTGAGCTAGATTTAGACACCTTAGGTATAAAGCTAGATTGAGAGCTAGATTGAGAAGCATTAGAATAGTCTTTCGGAAGTTTCACTTTGGTGTACTTTATCTTGTGTGGGGTCTCAGCTTGTTCCTCTTTGATATGTTTCACTGGGGTAGCAATAAAGGTTTCTAACTTAATGGTTTTTGGTTCAGTCTTGACGAGTTTGGTCTTAACTCGTTTCTTTGAGTAATATGAAGTTGGAGCTTTGGACAATGGTTTTTGAGATTCCACTTTTGTTTCAACTTTGATTTTGGTAGATTCAATCTTTTTCTCAGTTTCTGAATTAAAAACATATTCTCCCTCCATGAATTTATCAAAATCATCCTTTGTGAAATCTTTTGAAAAAGAAAATTTCAATGGAGATTGATTAGTTTCAAATTCATTTGAAAGTTTTGAAAAATCAGGAATCTTGGTGTCTAACTTCACATCATGGTTAGTCTCGGAAATTAGGTCAACTTGAACTGACACATCTTTGGTCTCACAAGAAAATTGAGTAGACATATCAACACCTATACTAGCACTAGGCTTAGGGTGAACAACTAACTCATCAACAGTGTTGTATGTGAAAAACCTATAGAAGTACCATATCAAAACTAAACTATGTGCAAGTTCTTCATCAGATAAATCAGATTGCACATAAGCATCAGCTATAAATGTAGCAGTATTTTGACAAGTACATTCAAGAGAATCAGTCAAGGTCTGAATAGAGGTATTGGTAGATGAATCACAAGTAGTTTGGGTAGAATTGTCTACTAAAGCACTTTGGTCAGTTTGAGTAGAAACATTCTCACAAACTTTCTTAGTATCAACAACAATACATTTATCCTCTGAATTCGGACTTTGAGACTTGAGGTGATTAATAACTTTTTGTTGAGATTTCACCTTTTGTTGTAAACCTTCTATTTGTTTTTCCAAAAATGTGGTTGGAAAATACATTTTAGTTGGTTTAGGTGGAGTACCGACAGATTCTTGGTTTTGAAAATTTGATTCAATTTCTTCCAATTTGAAAATTGAAGATTCTTTAGTTTTGTATGAATCATTTATTGCATCATAATTAGCCAAAAATTCTTGTTTTGGTATTCTCTCAACTTCATCAGTCTCAAATTCGTCATCCAATGGACGAATAAATTGTTGTATCATACCAAGTCGTAGAAATTTTTCATCATACAGGGGTTCAATTTCCTCTTTGGCTTTCTGTAATGGTGTGATATTCTCAAATCCCAACCCGAGAAGAAGATCCGTTCTATCAATTTTTGACTTGTTGAAATAGGCAGTGAAATCCAAGAGAGGATTTTGTTCAACTTTATATAACTTTTCTTGATAGAAAAGTATATTCTTTTTAAATTCCTCAACTTGTTTTTCAAGATTCTCAATCTCAATGCCTTTTAGAAAACAGTTATGATTTAAATCAGAAATCTTCCTTTCAAATTCAACATTGTTTGGTTTAGCTTCTTGAAGCTTTTTATTAAGAATATCAACATCCATTTGTCTTGCATTTGCCCGAAGCCATTCATTGGTCTTTTGAATTTCAAGATCTTGATTGGCCTTTTCAAGATCATGAATGGTCTTTTCAAGATTTTGACATTTTTGTAATAACTTAGAATCAGGAGAGACATTCAACTCACATTCTTTAACCAACATCTTATCTTTGTATGCTTGAAATTCTTGTTTAATAGCATCATGTTCAAAAAGTAATTTTGAATGTTCTTCAAGAATTTTTGAAAATTCACTTTTAGAAAATGAAATACTATTTTTCAACTTTTTGTTTTTGTTGGCTAAAGATTTGATATGAGTTGTTAAATTTGATAAAGCTAATCTACATGACTCTTTGTCCTTAATCAAAGAAAAAGTAGAGTCGAGATTTACCTCATCATCTGGGTATTCATCATCAGTGCTTTCTGCTTCAAAGACTTTGTTCTTGGCCAACCTTGCCATATAACAAACATTAGCAGAGAGATCTTGATCTTCATCATCTATGAGTAACAGTCATTTGTCATCTTCAGCAAGCAATGCATGTCCTGCTTCAACTTGTTTGGCTAACAGCATCTTCTGCTTGTAATACTCATAATTCCGCTTTCGAGGTTGTTTGCAATCAACAGCAAAATGTCCAGGAATACCACAATTGTAGCACTTTTTGTCTGATGTCTTACCCTTCTCAACAACTTGTTTCTCATAATCTTCCTTCTTTTCACCATACTTTGATCCATTAGTTTCACCTTGCTCATTACTCTTAGGATGATAATGTTCCTTCTTGGGAAATGCACTTGTAAAAGAAGTGCGGAGATTGTTGTTTATTGGCCTCGCTTTGTAAAATTTTCTCTTGAAATGTTTTGTTACCGCGGCAAGAGCTTGATATAGTTCATCTGAAACACCATCTCTTGTAGCCATCAGATCATCTCCCTCCTCATCAGATGAAGAAACAACTACCATTTGCGTCTTAAGAGCTTCAGAAATCTTCTTCTCAACTATCAATGCCAAAGGATCAGTAGATACAACTTCTGGCATTTTGCTTGATGAAGCTTTGTTTAGGACTTGGTTTTCATTGAGTTTGAAAGATTCATAAAGAGTATGAATGGTGAACTTGGTCAGATTTTGATGTTGCTTGATCTGTGTTCCAAAATCTTCCCATTCTGGACCAAGAGCTTTGATGAATTTGATGTTTAACTCAATCTCTGTTTTCTTGACATTGTTCTTCCTCAGTTCATTTATGACATTGCAGAATCTATAGTAGACAGCTTCAAGAGATTCATTTGGCATTTTTGTGAAGTTGTCAAACTCAGTCAAAACATTGGTCAATCTTATCGTCGAAGTCACGTCAGCTCCTTCCATCTGTCTAGCCACCTCATCCCATATCTCCTTGGCTGTATCATAAGAATCAACAGAGCCATAGATTTCATCTGGTAGAGCTTTGTATAAGCATGACCTAGCTCTGTTATCTGCAGCTGTTCGATCTTTTTGTTCAGCATTCAAAAGATCATGAGTTAGAATTGCATCAGTAGTGGGATGGCGATGAACGGCAAGTCCATTAAGGATGGAATCTTTCATCATATGACCATTTGTTTGACTTTCCACATAGTTCATAAATCTTTTCTTCCATAGTCCATAGGAACCACGGTAGAGAACTGGAGGTCTTGTATCTGAACCTAATGCTAATGCTTCACGAGAAGCCATTTGAATTTGATTTGATTTGAAAATTGAATTGAATTAAGAGTTGAAGAAAAACAGAAAATGAAACGATCTTGAGAAGATCGTCCTGGGTGAGATCGTCCTGGGTGAGATCGTCCTAAGTAAGATCGTCCTGGGTGAGATCGTCCTAAGTGAGATCGTCCTAGGTGAGATCGTCCTGGGATTTTTGGTGAAATTTGGTTAAGTATGAAAATGAAACGATCTTGAAATGAAACGGTCTTGAAATGAAACGATCTTGAAATGAAACGATCTTGAAGTGAAATGATCTTGAAGTGAAATGATCTTGAAATGAAATGATCTTGAAATGAAATGATCTTGAAATGAATTGATCTTGAAGTGAAATGATCTTGAACTAAATGATTTTGGAATGAAACGATTCAAAGAACTGGGACGATCTTGGTTGAAGATCGTCTTAAGTTCAGAAGAAATGGGACGATCTTGGAGAAGATCGTCTTAGGTTTCTGTATGCTGAGACGATCTTGGTGAAGATCGTCTTGGTCTTCTTTCTCAAAAGTTTTCAAGTATAAAACTTTCCAAGTATTTGAATTGACCCAACCAATCCTTCCGGATTAGTTAGCCACAATCAAACACTTCCCAACACACAACCACTTGTCAAGACGATCTTGAGGAGATCGTCCTACAAGCTACAAAGTACTAAGTATGAAAAATGAACTTTCAACGACTAAGACGATCTTGAGAAGATCGTCCTCGTGAAGATCGTCTTAGAGTCATCTTCTTCATCTCATCAGTTTTCCATAAAAACTCCATTAACAACTTCAAAAAGCTTCAATATCTTTTGAATTACTGGGAGTTAGATCACGAAATCACTTGCAAACTGATTGTATTCACGTCCGCAACAAATTTATAACAACTTCAAAAAGCTTCAATATCTTTTGAATTACTGGGAGTTAGATCACGAAATCACTTGCAAACTGATTGTATTAACGTCCGCAACAAATTTATGAACAACATTCAACACAAAACACAACAGATTCAAATCCCTCAAATTCGCGCCAAAACTGCAAAATTCAATCTCGAAAATTAGATTGAATTGGAACTTGAGACTTGACAGGATTATGTTTTCAATAACCACGAATCTATTGGTGAACAAATAACTGTGATTTTATGTGATTTGGAATGTGAATTTTGATGAACCAGTAGATGAAAAAGACGAACAAAAATTGTAGATAATTTTGATTTTTGATGAATTTGTGACTGAATTCAGTTATGGATCGTCATCTGATCGATGTTTCTCTATGATACCACTTGTTATAACACGATTTCTATCACCGAATTCAAGTCATCAATGGCGGTTTTGGTGAGTGTGTGTTCTTGGTGTTTGTGTGTGTTTTGAGAGAGAAAGTGTGTGTGTATGTAAAAGTTGGTGATTTTGTATTAAAAATTATCCAGGGATTAATCAAGGTTCTTCAAAAGTTATAATCTCTAAGGTATGAGAGGGGTATTTATAGGCTAACTATACAATTATGCTAATTTATCACAATTAGCCCCTCAACCTTAGTGATCATTTACCTATGACTTAATAACAAGAAAATCCTCTGATCTAAATTACAATTTATCACTATTTTTGGATTTCTAACAAACACTGATATCGAGGATTGACTTTTCCCTTTACACACTTTCCAAAGAACAATCCACTTGTTCTTTACCAAAGTTTGTGTGTGTAAAGGTGGTTGGATAAAAGGATACAAAGTCATTTGATGTGACTTTATCCTTATTCCTTATCCAATACATTTAATGTTCTTGTCGGATCATTAAATGTATGCAACCATATTTGTACGGCACAAAATTCACTGGTGAATTTTGTTGCCTATAAATACAAAGTCATTTCCTTGAGAAAAATACTTTTAAGCATACACTTTGCATGAAAGTGAATTTGTCCAAATACTCTCGATCTTAAACTGGGATACTTCACAACTTTAAGTATCTCGATCCAAAAGAGTTATTTGACAAATATAGATCACTTGTAATTCATAGGTTGTTAGGATACATACTTATTTGTATTATCTTGATTCCGCACAACCTTGTGTTTTATTTAACATCATAAATAAAATACACAATTGAAAAATACATAATGTTCCACTTTACTTGTTTATTGCTTTAAGTCTTGTATTACTTTGTTTATATATTCTTGCATTTATTTACAAGTAATACTAGTCCATTCTAGTGATTATTAGACTTGTTGTATTTTACACTTTCCTGGTTAACCATCGAACTTAAGGGACTCACATTTGGAATCAAAGCAGAAGGCTAAACATTGCCTAGATCTGTTTCTTGATGGCTAACCAAGAAAATACACAAGGTTTTAGTCTTGATCCCGATCCTAATGCAAATATTAATGATCAAAATGAACCACGAATTGTTAATAACACTAATCCACCTCCACCTCCTACTCCTGCTTCTCCACACCTGCATGTGCACTACTCAAATAATCCTGTTCCTAAATTCAGTGGGAACAGTGATGAATTTGGTACGTGGAAGGCTAGGATGGTTTTGCATGTCATTGGTATTGAGAGGAACATGATGAAAATTTTAAACGAAGGTCCTTATGTCCCTACATCACCTCTCAATCCCCTTCTTGATCCTTTTGGATCTAGAAGAGGAAGGGAAAAGAGAGAGGAACATGATGAAAATTTTAAACGAAGGTCCTTATGTCCCTACATCACCTCTCAATCCCCTTCTTGATCCTTTTGGATCTAGAAGAGGAAGGGAAAAGAGGGAGGAACATGATGAAAATTTTAAACGAAGGTCCTTATGTCCCTACATCACCTCTCAATCCCCTTCTTGATCCTTTTGGATCTAGAAGAGGAAGGGAAAAGAGGGAGGAACATGATGAAAATTTTAAACGAAGGTCCTTATGTCCCTACATCACCTCTCAATCCCCTTCTTGATCCTTTTGGATCTAGAAGAGGAAGGGAAAAGAGAGAGGAACATGATGAAAATTTTAAACGAAGGTCCTTATGTCCCTACATCACCTCTCAATCCCCTTCTTGATCCTTTTGGATCTAGAAGAGGAAGGGAAAAGAGAGAGGAACATTGGTCAGAAGAGGAGAGGAGATTGGTGAATCTAGACACCCTTCTCAAAAACATGATCCTCGGGGCCGTTCCAGAAACCCTAATTCCCACACTAGTTCTTTTTCCTAGTGCTAAAACCATGTGGGATGAACTTTTAAACCAACATGAAGGAGGAGATGACACCATTGTCACCAGAAAGGTCTCCTTAAACAAGAGGTATGAGTCATTTTTTGCTCAGCCTAACGAGTCTCTCACTGGTACTTACACCAGATTTATGAGTATCATAAACTAATTGAGAGGTCTTGGGGTTGAGAAGGACAAGGATATACTTCTGGAGAAATTTTGTGATATTCTACCCACCAAATGGTCTCACATGATCCTGGTCTTACGACAAGGTAAAACTCTGCACACACACACTCTCTCAACTCTATATGGAGCTTTCAGGTACACTGAAGAAAAATCAAGCTCAGAGAGTGGTGGCAGAACAAGATACTTTTAACCATGCCTCCAGTAGTCCTAATGTGGTTAGTCATACTGAACCACATAGTACAGCACTGATATCTTCTGAGAATGTATTTTCTATGAAGAAGATGGTGTCTGAACTCATGGATTCTGGAGAGTCCAGTCAAATCTCTCCAAACTGTTGTGATGAAACTAAAGATGATGACCTCATTGCAATGATTGCTAAAACGTTTAACCGTTTCAAAGCAAGAGCAAGTAGGCCATCTGGACAATTTGCATCCAGTTCTTCAACTGATAAGACCAATTTGACATGCTTTAAGTGTGGCAAAAAGGGTCATTTCATGTAAGAGTGCAGGTCCAACCAGTTTGTATCCAAGCCTGGTCCATTCTCTTCAAATAATAAGCCTGATGATAGCTATAAACTGAAATATAAAAAGCTTAAGGCCCAGATTGCTCTCATGGCACAACAAATTGAAATCAATAATAAGTGCATGATTGCAACAACTGAAGAGAAGTGGGTTCCTTCTGATGAATCATCTGTTGATGAAGAAAAAGAAAGAGATTGTTGTTACATGGCTCTGGCAGACGATGAGCACCTGGTGAAGGAAGATGTCACATCTGGACGATGGGTAGACATTGTTATTAAGAAGGTTAGTGATTATGATTGTGCAACTGACCAAGAACTAAAACTGGACATAGCTGAAGCTCTTAATTCTGATTTGATATTTGTAGAAACTGTTAGATCTAATTGTGTAAATGGTCTAGAAACAGATTATTTTGAAATAACTGCTTTAAAATCAAAGTTAAAAGAACTTCAAGACATTGAACTGGCATTTCAAGCCCAGGTTCTGGTAACTGAACAATTGATTCAAGAAAAACAAGATCTTGAGATCATTTTAGAGAAAGAAAAACTGGTGATTAAATCATGGCTAGAAACCAAAAAGCCATATGATGCTGGAGTAAAACAATTTCCTGCTCAAAAACGTGCATACTTAGATGGAAATACTCATGTAGCATCATTAATACCAGTAATCGATCGATTACCAAAAAAGTTCAGGCCCACCACTGTTTATGATGAGCCTGTAACTCCCAAGGCCAATTTTTACCCAGTTCAATCCCCAGAGGTTAAGACTGGAGCGCTCCAGATGACTGCTCCAGTTAAAGAGGGCTATCGGAATAAACCTTTGCCTCAGACCAATCCCCTACCTAATCCTAGGACTGGAAAGGCTAAGGTGTCATCTGAAGAAAATATTTTGTCCAGGTTAGAGAGCCAGATTCAAATTCTGACTCGTCAATCTCAAAGTTTTAATGCAAGATTAAACTTTATTGAGGGTACTTCATCTGGCCCTAGACAAAATACAAAACCTTTTGCTAAGAAAGTTAAATCTATTTCTCCAGTTGAGAAAAAGAAAAACTGGTGATTAAATCATGGCTAGAAACCAAAAAGCCATATGATGCTGGAGTAAAACAATTTCCTGCTCAAAAACGTGCATACTTAGATGGAAATACTCATGTAGCATCATTAATACCAGTAATCGATCGATTACCAAAAAAGTTCAGGCCCACCACTGTTTATGATGAGCCTGTAACTCCCAAGGCCAATTTTTACCCAGTTCAATCCCCAGAGGTTAAGACTGGAGCGCTCCAGATGACTGCTCCAGTTAAAGAGGGCTATCGGAATAAACCTTTGCCTCAGACCAATCCCCTACCTAATCCTAGGACTGGAAAGGCTAAGGTGTCATCTGAAGAAAATATTTTGTCCAGGTTAGAGAGCCAGATTCAAATTCTGACTCGTCAATCTCAAAGTTTTAATGCAAGATTAAACTTTATTGAGGGTACTTCATCTGGCCCTAGACAAAATACAAAACCTTTTGCTAAGAAAGTTAAATCTATTTCTCCAGTTGAGAAAAAGAAAAAGGTTTCAAAACTATCAACCCCAGTGGTCTTTTCAACTAAGACCACTGTTGAAGAAAGTAAACTAAACCAGATTGCCCAGGGACCTATAAGGGAGGGTCCAGTGAACCCATCAGTCGATGGGTTCCCAAATCTAACTGATAAGTATCTGGTGTATGTGCAGGGCGATCGAAAGAAATATATCTGGTATCTTGACAGTGCTGCTGGCAGGACGATGACCGGATGTAAGACCCTGCTGGAAGAGTTCACCATTTCTGATGGACCCTCCATTACTTTTGGAAATGATGATTGTGGAAAGACTGAGGGATACGGTGTTCTGAACAATTGACAAGTCAAGTTCAGACGTGTTGCATTTGTGAATGGTTTAAAATATAACTTGATCAGTGTAAGCCAACTGTATGATGATGGCTATAAAGTCTTATTCATTATTGCTCAGGGTATCGTATTCAACAAGGACTGGAAGGTAGTGTTGATTGCTCCCAGAAAAGGGAATGTGTACGTGATGGATATGGAAAGCTCTCCTTCAGAGCAGTGTTTCTATACTCGAGCTGATGAAGACACAAACTGGTTATGGCATAAAAGGTTATCTCATTTAAATTTCAAGAATATTAATAAGTTGTCCGGAAAACAACTTGCAGATGGGATACCTTCAGTTTCCTTCAAAAAGGAAAGGCCATGTCCAGGATGTGAGATGGGTAAGCAAAAACGTACCAGTTTCAAGACCAAACAGAATTTCAGCATATCTGAACCTCTTCATATGCTTCATATGGACCTCTTTGGTCCAGTGAATGTTCAGACTCGTGCTGGTAAAAGATACACCCTGATGATCATAGATGAATTCTCCAGATATTGTTGGGTGATCTTTCTGAGGTCTAAAAGTGAAGCTGCTACTGAAATCATCAGTCTTATCAAGCAAATTGAGCTCAAGTACAGTCGAAAAGTGTGTCAGTTAAGAAGTGACAATGGAACAGAATTCCAGAATGCAACTCTGGAGTCATTCTGTACTGACACTGGCATCTCCCAGAATTTCTCATCAGCCCGCTCTCCAGAACAAAATTGAGTGGTGGAAAGGAAGAATCGAACGCTGATAGAAGCTGCCAGGAGTATGCTTGCTGAATCTGGTCTGTCTACCAGTTTCTGGGCGGAAGCAATTGCAACTGCTTGCCACACCCAGAATCGATCAGTGTACATCAAAAGACACAAAAAAGACAGCCTATGAAGTCTTAAGAAATAGAAAACCAAATATTGGTTATTTTCACGTTTTTGGATGTCCAGTTTACATCCTGAACGACTCCAGTTAGTTAGGAAAATTTGATGCCAAAGCTGATGAAGGGTATTTCTTAGGCTATTCAGCCATTCGCAAGGCCTTCAGAGTCTACAACAAGAGGCTGGAGAAGGTCCATGAGTCAATTCATGTAACATTTGATGAATCAAATGTTGCAATCAACAAGAAGCCAGCCCTTGACACTCCCCCAGTAACTCCAATTCTCTTTTGTGAATCTGATCCTATAAAAGACAAAAATGAAGATTCAAAAGACACAGTTTCCAGTCATCCTGATCCGGAACCTGTTCAGAAAAAGAAACTCTCCAGTAGTACTCCATTTTATCCTTCTATTATTTTCAAACTACCCTCTGAAATTAATATTGGATCAGATGTGCGTACTACTCCCCCAGTATCAGTGTCAGTTGAGAATAGACCAGAAATGTCTTCTTATGAAGAATTCCAAACTGAACCAGTACTTCAGGAAATGCCTTCAAATGAAGAATTTCATGATGCAAATCGTGATTTAAATGACTCAGATGAAGATGCTGAAGTAGTCTGGCAAGATCCTCCTCCAGAAGCAACTCCAGAGGAGACTCAATTGAATTCTTGCACTGATATTGTTGTCAGTAACAATCCTGGTCAGTACTCCAGATGGACAAAGCTCACCCTATTGATCAGATCATAGGTGACTCTAGTAGAGGAGTTCAGACCAGAAGAGCCTCCAGTAATCAATGCTTATACATTAGTTTTCTATCTTTGATGGAACCAAAGAAGATTGACGAGGCTATGGAAGATCCAAGCTGGGTGACTGCTATGCAAGAAGAGCTTCACCAGTTTGAAAGGAACAAGGTCTGGTATCTGGTTCCTTTCCCAGTTGGAAAGAAAGAACCAATTGGAACAAGATGGGTCTTCAGAAACAAAGTAGATGAAGATGGCCACGTAATCAGAAACAAGGCCAGACTGGTAGCACAAGGCTACTGCCAGTCAGATGTCGACTTTGATGAATCATTTGCTCCAGTGGCTAGACTTGAAGCGATCAGAATATTCTTAGCATTCGCTGCTTATCATCAGTTCAAGGTCTATCAGATGGATGTAAATAGTGCTTTCTTGAATGGAAAGCTTGAAGAAGAAGTTTACGTCAGACAACCACCAGGTTTCGTTGATGAAAAGCATCCACATTAGGTATATCGTCTGGACAAAGCGCTATATGGCCTCAGACAAGCCCCACGTGCCTGGTATGACACTCTGACTAAACATTTGTTGAAAAATGGTTTCAAACAAGGTGCAATTGACAATACCTTATTTATTCTTCATGAAAAAGGTAATCTGTTAATGGTACAAATTTATGTTGATGATATTATTTTTGGGTCTACTGATGAAAACATGTGCAAGAAATTTTCGAAAATAATGTCAACTGAATGTGAGATGAGTTTTATGGGTGAACTAACATATTTTCTTGGACTCCAGATTAAACAAAACAAAGATGGCATTTTTATTAATCAGGAGAAATATGTTAGAGATCTTTTAAAGAAAATTGATATGAACTCTTCACCATCTAAACCAACTCCAATTTCTGCACCACCGACACTGGACTCCGATCCAGATGGAAAACCAGTGAACACCACTGTCTATAGAGGCATGGTTGGTTCACTGATGTATTTAACTGCCAGTAGACCAGATATTATGTTTTCAACATGTTTATGTGCCAGATATCAGTCTAATCCAAAGGAATCTCATATGCTTGCTGTAAAGCGTATACTGAAGTACCTTAAAGTGTCCCCAGTCTAGGTCTTTTGTATCCCAAAGGCTCAGGCATGGATCTAATGGGTTATTCAGATTCAGATCATGCAGGTTGTAAGATAGATAGGAAATCCACAACTGGTGGATGTCATTTCCTAGGTGGCAAACTGGTCAGCTGGACCAGTAAGAAGCAAACTTCAGTTTCATTGTCCACTGCTGAAGCTGAATACGTGTCTGCAGCCAGTTGTTGTGCTCAGATACTCTGGATGAAGAAACAGTTGCTTGATTATGGTATTAAATATTCAAAGACCCCAATCTTTTGTGATAATACCAGTGCCATCGCTATCTCAAACAATCCAGTCATGCACTCCAGAACGAAGCACATTGATCTCAGGTATCACTTCATTCGTGATCATATTATGAAAAACAACATTGAACTCCATTTTATTCCCACTGACAAACAACTCGCTGACATTTTTACCAAACCTCTGGATGTCAAAACCTTTGAATATCTTGTTGGTGAGTTGGGAATGTTAAATCCTTAAATCTGGTGACTGCTCAGATATTGAACGCCTTTGTGTACTATCTTTGCATTTTTAGATTTCTGGAACAACATTCCAGGGAAAGACTTGAAAGATATATTTTTTTTTTATTAAAAATGTTTTAAGTTCAGGGGGAATTTATTAATTTATTTTCTCACTGGACAATCTCTTCAGAAAATATTACTGGTGCTTTGTAAATGTGTCCCTCTCACTGGTAACTGGACAGATTGAAGTGCGTGTTTGAGGTGGCTTATGTCTCCTTGTAAATGTGTCCCTCTCATTTGTCTGAATTAGTTGACGTGCACGTTTGAGGTTACCAGTCTTTCAAAAAAATGGTTTTCACTGGTACTTTACTGGAGTGTCCCTCCAGTGTACCATCAGTACATGTTCACTGGACTAATCCACCAGTGATACTGGAGTGTCCAGTCAACCTCCAGATGCACTGAAATATGTCATAATATTTTCTAAATACTTGGTCTTTGTGTGTGCCACGTAAGCAAATCTTTTTGAAGATATTTTTATCCTACGTGGCATATAAATTTTTTAACGTAATGATGGTATTTTTACTTTGGGAAAACAAAAAGTGCAACTTGTTACTGTTTGTGGGTTGTAAACCGTCATGCATTTATGTATGATGTGATGTAATTAATGCGGATCTCAGAACCCGATCAAAAACTTTATTTGATAATTTCAAATAAACCGTTTGAGTTCCACATTGTCTCTCCTATAAATACCCACTTTCAATTTCAATTGCATTTACTTCGAACATATTTACTCCCAAATCTTTCAAATTCCTTCATTTACTTCTTCATTCATTTTCCAATCATCATCATCTCTCTTATTTACTCCATTTACATTCAATTCCTTCATCAATTCTTCATCATAACCTATATATATTCAATTTCATCTTCATTTATTCTGTATAAAATGGCACCTAGACAGTCAAAAGACTTATGCTTGAACAGTTATGGAATGATCTCAAGTCAAGAACTGGAGATCGTTCTAAGTGGGAAAAGTCGTCTGGTGACCAAACACTGAAGAAATTGTCACAAAGAGCATATGGCACTGAAGCCGGGCTAACTAATGAAGCTACTGGTACTAAAGCCAGTGAGCCCCAGTTTGAGACCTTCCTAGATATTCCAACTACACTGAAGGCTGTTAAAGGAAAAGAAAAAGTGGTATCTGGTGAAGAGGAAGAGCAAACTGAAGATGCTGATGATAAAACATCCAAGAAACTTGAACAAGAATGCATCATGATAGAGATTTTCAAAAGAAATCAAAAAGATGAACTGTTGGCCCATCAAAGGGAGATGGAAACTATGGGTACTCTGGATTCTTACAATGCTGGCAGGTTAGGCATTAATATTGAAGTGTATAAAAAGATGAAGGATGACCCCAGAGTTCATCAATGTTTGAGTTTATTGGATGATGTTCATGTACGCTCTTTCTACGCTGAAGAAGAACAAGTCTATGATTTGATAATTTATGGCGTGAGTGTACCAGAACTCATCAGACAAAGAAAGGATGAACTGGTAAGTCTCCAGAAAAAGATCAGAAAGAATGCTGGTGCTCTGGAGATAGAGTACAGGAAGAGACTTACTGGTTTACCAAAATTGACTACCAGACAGATCAAAGCAATCAAAGATGCTGATGTAAGCAATTTCATTCCCCTGGACACTTCTCGAAAAATAAATCGTCAAGAACTCCAATCTGCTGTAGAGCAAAGGAGAGTGTCCAAGGAAACCGAATCATTGCTCCAGCAAGCCAAGCTGAAAGAAAAATACAATGAGATGTTGAATTTCAAGGCTGATGCCAGAAGGATCACTGGTGCTGAAATCAAATTGGCTGAAGATCATGAAGGCATGTCTAAGTTTGAAGTAAAGTTGACCAGGGAGGGTAACTTTACTGACGAAAGGAAAAGTACTTCAGTCCAAGCTTTTGGATGGAGTGAACTGAAGGAAATCGCTTTAACGTTCAGGGTGAAGACAAATGTGTCGACTGATGTTAAAGCATTTCTGAAAAGAATTGAAAAGGTATGGAGAAGAAAGCAACAGATGGAAGTTGCAATGGGCATAAGAATGCCAGAATCAATACCATCTTCTCCATCACCAAAGAGAAAGGTTACTGAAGATGCTCCAGTACAGACATCAAAAAGAAGGGCCTGACTCTTATCATTTACTTGTTGTAAATTATTGCTTTATGAAAATTTTATACTATTTATCAGTTGATGTATGTAATAATAGTTGCAATATTTGATTCATTTAAGTAAATGATCAGATTTAGTCTAAGTTAGAACTTAAAAGATGAAACTGAAAACACTCATGATCTATAAAGTGTTTTCCAGTAACTTAGATTTTTTAGACAAATCGAAACTTGTGTTTTTCAAGCATACAAAGTGTATAGATTTAAGCTTGAAAACACTTGCATTATTTCTAAACAAATAGGGGGAATTTGTTAGGTCCAGATTTAGTCCAGATTTACTGGACTCGCTCCAGACTCGACTACTGGAGCCTTACTGAAGATCTGTCTAGAAACGTGTTCTACTGGACCTACTCCAGACTTGGAATCTGGAGTCCCTCTGAAGATTTGTCCAGAAATAATGAAAGACCAGTGAGCAAATACTTGTATAGGAAATCTGGAGTATTCTCCAGATGAGCTCACTGGACTTCACCCCAGTCCAGATCAACTCTACTGAAGACATTCTGACTGAAGTCAAAGACTGAAGTCTGAAGAAAGAAGACTGACAAATGGCGGAGTCCACTGGAAAGTCTTACCAGATCTGTACACTGGAGGATTGTCAGTGTTCTAGACCCTACAAGTCTGAACACTGATATCGAGGATTGACTTTTCCCTTTACACACTTTCCAAAGAACAATCCACTTGTTCTTTACCAAAGTTTGTGTGTGTAAAGGTGGATGGATAAAAGGATACAAAGTCATTTGATGTGACTTTATCCTTATTCCTTATCCAATACATTTAATGTTCTTGTCGGATCATTAAATGTATGCAACCAAATTTGTACGGCACAAAATTCACTGGTGAATTTTGTTGCCTATAAATACAAAGTCATTTCCTTGAGAAAAATACTTTTAAGCATACACTTTGCATGAAAGTGAATTTGTCCAAATACTCTCGATCTTAAACTGGGATACTTCACAACTTTAAGTATCTCGATGCAAAAGAGTTATTTGACAAATATAGATCATTTGTAATTCATAGGTTGTTAGAATACATACTTATTTGTATTATCTTGATTCCGCACAACCTTGTGTTTTATTTAACATCATAAATAAAATACACTTGAAAAATACATAATGTTCCACTTTACTTGTTTATTGCTTTAAGTCTTGTATTACTTTGTTTATATATTCTTGCATTTATTTACAAGTAATACTAGTCCATTCTAGTGATTATTAGACTTGTTGTATTTTACACTTTCCTGGTTAACCATCGAACTTAAGGGACTCACATATATTGAACTATTACCTGTTTAGACTTAAAAGAATCGACAAAAGACTTATTTCTTTGACTAGACTTTTTGACATAAAACCTACGAATTCACCAACCTTTGTGTTGACACGTTTTAGTATACTTTTCAGGTACTCAGGCAAATCAGGGATAAAGACTTGCATGCTAGGCTGGGCTTCGGAGATTAGTGCTCCTTTATTTATTGTCAGACTTTAAGGCTACACGCCTTGGATTATTTCTTTATGGACTTGCTTGTAATAAGCTATTTTAGCATTGTTATGACTTGAACTCATGTTTTGGGAATATATTCATTATATTCTATTTCATTTTAGTAGTATCTATGTAATTCCATGTCGTGCTGTACTTTTCATGACACCTCATGTTTCCGCCAATGGTGGGGTGTTACATTTTTAGTCATTAAGTGCTGAATGTATTAAGTGGCTGAATGTATAAATAATATCTGTATGTATTAAGTAAAAAAATAGGTAATTGACGTTTATTTTTGTCTATTAAGTCAAAAAAAGAAAATGAAGTTTGACTGAATGCATTAAGTTCTTATTATTAGGTATATTAAGTAAAAAAAGAACGGGGACTTAGACCGATAAAAAATGATTCATCATAATTATTCAGTTAAACAAATAATATGAAATAACAGTAGTTGCGTTTGATTTAGTTAAATGTGATTTAGACCGAATGGATCCAAAATCCTCTCCTTTTCGTGCAATTTTTTTATTTAAAATCTGAGTTCTTTTCAAACAATATTTAGTAAAATACTAGATTTTACACCCGTGTCCAACACTGGACACGAGGTTTACGATATTATCAATATTAGATCTTTATACATTTAATTCATAAAAGCTTATAACTTTAATATAAGCATATTTGTGATCATGTACTTGACATTCAAGTATATTTATTTGATCATGATGCGGATTCATAACACGAATATGTTTATTTTCAATCACTTGTCCTATGATAATTAGATAACAATTAGGATTGTTTTCATATTCTTTGATAACAATTAGGACTCTTGATTTGAGTGACAATTGTAACTTTAAAAAATTAAATATAAATACTTTTTGTAACTCTTTAAAAAATTTAAAAACATCTTCTCAAGTTGATAGCTAAAAATAAATATAAATTAAGTATTCAGGGCTAAAAAATGTAAATTATTGATGGAAAACAAAAAAGTGTAAATTAATGAGACTTTTTCTACAAATTAATATAAATACGAATATAATAATATGTTTGGATAATGATTATTAAGATTTTTAACTTATAGTTAATCTAAATGATGACATAAGCGAGAGTCAATTTGATGAAATCAAGCAATTTGATTGGTTAATAAGTCATTAGTTCAACTGTCTTATATTATATATTAAGATTAAGATTATGATTAGATTAATAACAAATACTATGAAATTGAAACAGTTAAGAGTGACTTTCACAAACAAGTTGGAGATAGAGGCAAGTAATTCATTTCATAAAGTTGTTCTAAGTGGCATTCATCTTATGCCAAAAATGAAGTGTTT
This sequence comes from Erigeron breviscapus, assembly GCA_034093135.1. Lineage (NCBI taxonomy): Eukaryota > Viridiplantae > Streptophyta > Magnoliopsida > Asterales > Asteraceae > Erigeron > Erigeron breviscapus. The sequence continues at coordinate 18,327,790 of CM067173.1, forward strand.
TTTCTATCTTTGAAAGAGTACGTCATTCTGATTAATATAAATTATTTTGTTTTCTAAAAAATAGAACATGATTGCCAATTGCTTTGGATTTTCCAATTATTGTAAGGACCCATTATTGAGATATGGAAAAACAATTGAACACATGAGATTTCTCGAAAGGAGTATGCATTTCTTCTTATTATTGTATTTCACGTTTGGTCAATTCCATTATCAAACGATAGCCCTCTCCTTGTGCCGTTTCTTGCATACTGACCATTGTTTTGCCTTAACGTAGTGCCCTAAGGCAAAGTGAGTGTTTCTTGAGGACTTCCAACCAACTTGCATTGAATAAAGACCCATCTATTGGCCTCGTTGTCAAAGACAAGAAGATTTTAACTAACCCAATCCTGTTTGTTAAATTTTTTTTTCTTGACAGGATTCAAGGATACAGAGGTTGTTGGTGCATTTCCGGGTGACAACATCATTATAGAAGTTTATCTTAAGTCATTTGTATATGTAATTATTAAACGATACATTTTTGTATGTAATAAGGTCAAACACGACTAAGTCAACCGGAGAGTTGAGCTAGACCTTGGCTGAATTTATTAGTATAAATAGGAGATTAGACCTTATGCTTAAGGTGAATCTCTCTAGTTCGTATTTTCAGTTTTTATAAGCTCGTGTGTTAATTGTAATTGTTATTACCGAATTAATACAAGGCTTCGTTTATTTCATTCATATATTGTTCATCGTTTGTGTGTTCGGTTTACCGAATATTGTTAGATTGCTAGTGTTCGAGACTTTCCGCACTCAAACACTAGTTATCTAATCTCGTAGAACCGGTGGCTAAGGGACTTTCAAGTGGTATCAGAGACATAGATCGTGTTCTTTTTGTTCGGGATTAGAGCTTTCGACAATTGTAAGCCGTTTTTCAAGGTTTCGACAGGTCTAGGTCTAGCTAGATTGGTCTAGTTCGAGTGGTCTAGCTCGAGTGGTCTAGTTCGACCTCCTTGCCGATCTCCCTATAAATACATCTTTCGGTTAATTGTGTAACGAATTTTTTGAGGTTTGGTTTGAGTTAAAAGCTTTGAAACTCTTAGACTTGGTTTTTGAATTCGAAACTCTCTTGAGTTTAGATTTGAAACTTTGTCTTTCGAATTTTGAACTTGTTAACTTGAACAATCTTAAGTTCTTACAACATGTTTTCACATACTTGGGACTTACAATTCGTGTTACGGTTTTGGTTTGAACTTGTTTGAGATTGAACTTCTAACCTTCTTGGTTTGAGTTTGATTTCGGTAAATCAAGCTTTGAACTTGAAAACCTGAATTGTTTTTGGTAACTAACTTAATATCATTCAAGTTTGGAACTTGTAAACTCTTTTGAGTTTCGGTTCTGAATTTAGATGATATGTGAATCAATGCCGGCTCGAGGTCTATCCTCTATAAAAGATTCTGAGAAATCTTAGAGGAAATTCAGGATCAGGCCAAAAAGGTTGTTCTGACAAGGAGCTATTGGGTTATCTCTTGATTGTATATGTGAACAGTTGTGTCATGATGCTGTTTTGGCAAGGAGTTAGTGGGTTATCTCTTTATTGCATATGTGAACAACCGTAGGAGGAAGATAAGAATGAGAGATGTGCTGAAACCAAAAACAACCATATAGGCTATTTTATGAATTTTGTAGAGAAAAGGGGGGATAAAATTTTATAACCTTCCTTGTTTTCTATACAAAATTTTGGTTGCTTGAAATAAAGAAGATCATGATGTTTTGACAGAGTTCAATCATGGTATCTTTCTGATTTTGAATCCGTGTGACATGTGTCCGACCTAACTTTTAGATCAAAGGCGCCTGATTATAGATTAGGTGATTCAGATGAATCAGATGAAGATTGAAGACTAGGGTTGAAAGTCGATTAAACTATAGATGATCTTTGTTGAGCATCTGTTTGGGATTTTATCTTAGAGCTTTTGGGATGAAATTAATCATTTGTAGCCAAGTAGTTGATGATCAAACCTTTATTTTATGTGATAGAAATAGAAATGAGCTTAATTGATGTAACAATGGTGGAATTATGGATAGTGTGTGAAAAGTGTGTTTGTGTGTGAAAGGGAGGTTGAAGATGATAGGGAGGAGAGAGAAAGTAATTAAGTCAAATGTGTGTGTTTATTATGGCAAAGGTTATTACAAAATGATTAAGGAAGGAGTATTTATACTTATGATCTAATTATAACTAATACTCCTTCTACTATTGAATATTTACAATTTAACACCATATTTATATTTCTAACAATCTCCCCCTTAGTGTTGAATCGTAAATGTTGCATCATCTTCGATCTTTAAATAACACGATGAGCCCATTTGTTGAAAATCTTCAATGTTGATTGGACTTTGAAGCTTTCTCATTGTCTTCAACGTCTTGTATCAACCTTGACTTTGAATCTTCTCAACAAACAAATATATTTGACGATGACTTATTAAATCTTGATCTTCTCTTGCAACTTTGAATACTTTGGAAGCATCTTTGTAGCTTTTGAGCTTTCACAACTTGAACTTTTGAGAGTTGATTTCAACTTGATGTTGCTTGGAGAAGAAAGTTGAACTTTTGAGTAGCATGCGGAAGCTTCGTTTTGACTTTGAATTCTTTGAATTCTTTTGGTATTGCGGAAGCTTGATTAAACTTTGAATTCTTTTGGCTTTGCGGAAGCTTGGTTTTGACTTTAAAATCTCTTGGCATTTCGGAAGCTGGTTTTGGAATGCGGAGATTTGATTTGACTTTAAAACTTCAATTCTTGATCGAACTTGTCTCTGAATCAATAAACATCTTGGAGCACTTGATTCTTTGATCAATTAACATTTGCTCCCCCTCAATCAAGATTCACCGATTATGATCTGATACCAATTGATAGGAATAGAAATGAGCTTAATTGATGTAACAATGGTGGAATTATGGATAGTGTGTGAAAAGTGTGTTTGTGTGTGAAAGGGAGGTTGAAGATGATAGGGAGGAGAGAGAAAGTAATTAAGTCAAATGTGTGTGTTTATTATGGCAAAGGTTATTACAAAATGATTAAGGAAGGAGTATTTATACTTATGATCTAATTATAACTAATACTCCTTCTACTATTGAATATTTACAATTTAACACCATATTTATATTTCTAACATTATGCCAATGATGTAGGGATGATTAATCCAATAACTAGTGAAGGGGTTGTAGATTAAGTGGTTCTCTATGTATTTTAGAGATGCTTACCTTGAGGGGGAGAGTTGATACAAAAGACGTCACGTGATTGGTGGATTCATGAATTTACAAGACAAAGTCAGAAACTATTGATGGAAGACATGGATCGTGTGGAAAGACATGGATCTTGTGAGTGTTGCATATGTGAAATTCAAGTTACAGAATTTCTTATCTTTGTGGGAGCTGATTAAATTCAATACTGATTGTTGGAGATTCAACTTCTCTGTCATATGCCGGTTAAGCTTGAAGATCAAATGGATTGAGCTATGTTGTCTTGCATGATATCTGTTATTGCTTTGGGAATCGATGATATCTGGATTGCTTGGAAGCAATGATTTATGGATTACTTTGAAGTAATGATATTTGACATGATAATACTGCTTTGAGCTTAATTTGGAGGAGGTTACTGTTGAAGGGGAAAGTTACAATCTGTGTATTGGATTTGTTACTTGCCATATGGATACAGAGGTTTTGCAGTTTGAAGATTAGTGTGCAGCGCATGAAGATCAAGTCTTACCGAAAGAAGACCTGATATCATTGGTTAAATGGAAGTCTGTTGATGCAGATTTTTTAACTAATGATTATCAGAATTGATGGCAATAGTCAAGGGGTGTCCGTTTGTGCATTTCTGTTACTATTGCTCATGCATTACAAATGAAGACTTTGAAGATCGATGAAAACTTCTAAATGCTGATGTCAAGGGGGAGTCTGTTGGTGCATTTCCAGATGACAACATCATTATAAAAGTTTGTCTTAAGTCATTTTTATATGTAATTAGTTAAAAACGACCAAGTCATTTGGAGTGTTGACCAATGGTAACTAGACTGTTGGTGCATTTCCAGATGACAACATCGTTATAGAAGTTTGTCTTAAGTCATTTTTATATGTAATTAGTTAAACGATGTGTTTTTATTTTTACTTTTTTCATTCTTTCTTTAATTAACTTATTCAAAAAAAAAGATTTTTTTAAAATTTTAGTTTGGATTTAGTTAATTAAAGAGATAATAAAAAAGTGGAAAAAAATTAAAAAATCCAAAAAAATAAGCTAAAAAAATAAATTAAAAACGAACATTTTCTCCTTTCTTTTTTGATCTCTATCCTATATATATATATACAGGGTGAGGATCCTGGAAGAAGGTGTCTTAAGGAGAAAAAGGAAAAAAAGTTCATTTTTGATTTTTTTAACTTGTTTTTTTATTTTATACTTTTTTCATTCTTTCTTTAATTAACTTATTGAAAAAAAAAGAATTAATTTTTTTTTTTTTTTTACGCTCTTTTAAAAAAAAAGATTTTTTAAAATTTTAGTTTGGATTTAGTTAATTAAAGAGATAATAAAAAAGTGGAAAAAAATTAAAAAATCCAAAAAATAAGCTAAAAAAAAAATAAAAACGAACATTTTCTCCTTTCTTTTTTGATCTCTATCCTATATATATATATATATATATATATATATATACAATATATATATATATATATATATATATAGTATGGATTTTGAAAGAAGGTTCTTAAGGAGAGAAAGTGAAAAAAAGTTCATTTTTGATTTTTTTAGCTTGTTTTTTTTTTTTCACTTTTTTCATTCTTTCTTTAATTAACTTATTCCAAAAAAAAAAATTAATTTTTTTTTTAATTCGAGTTAGTGAGCTATACATATAAGGATAAGATACGGTCTTCGCAATTAAGGATATTAATAAGGGGCTGGTGAGAGTGATAGGTCATAGGGGGTGATCAGTGATGAGGTGATCTATCTAACGGGCTCCACCCTTAGCCATCATGGCTCCGCCATAGACTAACAGGCTTCGCCTATAGCTTACGTGCTACGCTCTTTTAAAAAAAAAGATTTTTTAAAATTTTAGTTTGGATTTAGTTAATTAAAGAGATAATAAAAAAGTGGAAAAAAATTAAAAAATCCAAAAAAATAAGCTAAAAAAATAAATTAAAAACGAACATTTTCTCCTTTCTTTTTTGATCTCTATCCTATATATATATATACAGGGTGAGGATCCTGGAAGAAGGTGTCTTAAGGAGAGAAGGGTAAGAAGGTGCTATTGTACAATTAGAAATCGCCATGTGTCAAATTAAAAAAAACACGCGGTGGCATTTTTGTAAATAAAGCAAACTTTTGTTACACGCGACGCGGTGGCATTTTTGTAATTTTGGACTCCGTTAACTATTAACGACCTGTTAGTTTAGTAAACGTCCGTTAATTCCATCTACATTTTTTATTATTTTTTTTCGATAAAACCGATGTACTGTACAATAAGAATCCAATTATTCCAAGCCATTTTTTTGTAATTATTCAGAATGAAATCAAAATCGAATACATCTTCATCTAAGAGTAAGTATTTACACAAATCGAATAATTTTAAATAGAAAATAGTTAATTTTGTAATTTTACTTTTTTGTTTATTTTTGCAGGAAACATTAAAAATTTACTAAAAATAAAGAAAAGTATAACATTTGAGTTAGATGAATCTGAAGTTGCTTTTTCAGATTCAGAACCAGTTTTTGAATGGTGGAAATATGTTAAAAAAGGTAACTTTTTTCATATTTTTTCAGTAGTTTGTGTGTTTAATTTTTTTTTTTGTTTTTAATTGTGATTATATTTTTTATGATTAATTTGATTGCTGAATTATTTCATATATATTAAACTGCTACATACCAAACTGATAGACCAAAATGACCGCCAATCTGATAGACCAGTAACGCCCCTAACTTACAAAACGTACAAAATGATATCAAAAGGAACTTAAGAACAAAAGGACGTTAATCTTATTTCAAATCAAACCAAAGTCAAGCCAAAGTCAACCAACAAAATATTCAGAAGTACTTATAATCCAACATAAAGAACTAAAGCTTGAAGAACTCTAAGGCCAAAGGTGCTAAGTCCAAATCGTTCTACACTCTTCGCTCGTTCCCAGTGCCCCCTTGATTACCTGCCGTATAAGAAAGAAAAAAAGAAAAAAAAAAGATTTTTTAAAATTTTAGTTTGGATTTAGTTAATTAAAGAGATAATAAAAAAGTGGAAAAAAATTAAAAAATCCAAAAAAATAAGCTAAAAAAATAAATTAAAAACGAACATTTTCTCCTTTCTTTTTTGATCTCTATCCTATATATATATATATATATAATATATATATATATATATATTATATATATATATATATATATCAAATATAAAACCAAGTTTCATAAAATAATGCATCTAAGAGTCAAACAAATAACTTATCAGGGCCGAATGAAATCATAGGGTAGCTACTCCACTAATCATTCATTTATGGTGCGAAACGCCTCGTATGACACTACGATAAGCGCCCACCGTCAAACAAAATATGCCTAGGACCGATCCATACGCCTCCTATCAAAATATAATATAATGAGCTCGAACCACTACCGGGTTATCAAAAGGAGACGCCGTAGATCAGATCAAATACACCGCTACGGCCGGTGCCACGTCATCGGTGTCACAATAACGCGCCCATGGGACCTCCATGGATAGGTTACTCTTATATGCACATCTTAAGAAACCGTTTTGACCAACTTATATAATTAAATATATCGAATATGTTTTGAAGAGACATAATTAAATTTTAAGACTAATTAAAACATTTTAAATATTAACTTAAAAGCACATCTCCGTCCACCCGATTCTCACAAAATTTCAATGGAGCCATCAAGCCATATAATATGCGACTGTATTAAATTTTCGGGTCAAGGAATATTCGAGGGACATATCATGAATCACAAATGCGACTGTATTAATCTTTCGGGCTAATTGATATGATTCATAATATGCCACTATATTATCTTTCGGGCCAACGAATATTCGAGGGACATATCATGAATCACAAATGCGACTGTATTAATCTTTCAGGACTAATTAATATGATTCATAATAGGAGACTGTATTATCTTTCGGCCAACGAATATTCAAGGGACATATTAGTGTACAAATCATCGCATCAAATGTAACACACCAAACCCACCTTTTTCGGAACAATTTGCGAATCGGGTTTCAAGAGATGGTTTTGACTCAACTATCGATAACAAAATATTATGATTCCCCAATCAATAATCATGAAGGCAACCTCGTTAGTACATCAAAATGTAGGGATATCACAATACTTATACAAAGGATAACAAACAAATAACTTTGCAGATAACATGTTATTTTCATAAAAATTACACATTTAATCAAATAAAGTTTTGAGAGGAAAGATTGTACCGGAAAGGAATCCTAATACCACCTAGAATATCCGTACCTTATCGCCGATCACAACGAATTCAAAATGCAAGATCCACCAACGAAACGCGATCACCAAACCGAATCTAATCATATACAAGAGTATAAGCACAAAACATATTCAAATAGGGAGTATGTAATATCCTTTATAATTAGTGAGTTTTATATTTTAAATATTATCGTTATACAAATTTTAAATTGTTACAATACAAAATGTAGAAATATTGATTCACCGCTCTGTACAATGATATTTATAATTAAGTCACGTTCGACATACCTCTTCACATGAAACGGCCACCAATTACTAAGTATTCGTCATGTTAAATCTTATTAATAATTAGCAGTTTAGATATAACCATTTCGCCTTTGTTTATGACCATCCGTTTAAAAGAACAGTGAAATATATGGCATGATAAAACTTACACTATCTAGCTATTTACCTAATAATTAGCTTAACAGAACCGTGATTTCACTTACATCATGATATATTCTAATTTTTATAAATTATTATTCCGTGTATGTACTTAATATATACTTGTTTACAGAGAAGTTACAATGAAAGAAAACTTTATCTTATTTTATAAACTTAACTATAATTGCCCATAAAATTTAAGTACTTTTATAAAACCTCATAATTTTGTTATGATGCATGTTTTCGCATTACAATCCACACGACACGATTGTTAGACAGCATATTGAAAACGAAGTCCCAAGTCTTGCAAAATATCTTGAACAACATTATTAACTAGTTCTAGAACAAGCCAACAAAATTATGTCCAAATATTATAATCTTAATAATACTATTAACAAAATAATAATATTAGTTAAAAATACATCCAAGTTATATACACATATAATATATATATATATATATATATATATATATAAATGAAAACGTTGATATGGTTGGGTATATAAATCCATTTAAACGGGTTATTATAATTAATCCAACTAAAGAAATCTTTATTAAATAAATAATTAAATAAATAAATAAAATAACAGTCATTTGATTGAAACATATAAATTTATAGATATAAAATTCATAAGGGCTTACCAATATAGATGATAAATACTTGAGGCTTTGTACTGTATAGGACTATAGGTTGCTTGACCAATTCACCCAAACTTATATTTGTATTTTATTATTATTGTTATTATTATTTTCCTTCACAGCCTTACTTGTATACTAAATCCCTCTGTAATTCTAACCCAAGACAGCCTTCATATAAAACTAGTTATCCAAAGATTTATGCCATCCTACTACTAAAAATTGTTTTTGTTCTCCGCGTTACTGCCACAAACGAGCAAGAAGAAAAGATGTTTGCTATAAGAGTTTTTGATTATTTTGGGTTACAAGTTCACAAGGCTTTATATAATTTTTAAATAGAGGTTTTGTGGTAACCTACACCCATCCAACTTCCTACTAAACATTAATAACATACCGATTGATACAAATGCAAATATGTCAAATTTATGTAACGTCTAAATGTTCATTCACTGTCCACGTACACTTAATTGGTCCTTAGTGGTTTTAGTCCAAATTTCTAACTAGCTCTATTTGACATTACATTAAGTTTTAAGTTCAAATATATATTTATAAATACTTTTGACTTAGGGTACCATAATTTTACTCTTATATAAAATAATAAATAAAATTTTCATAATTAAGTATATGTTTTACATATATTCATATTTATAGTGTTTTAAATTTTATAGGATATTACAACTCCACCTACTTAAAAAAATTTCGGCCTCGAAATTGAAAGAAATAGAAAGATAGAGACGCACCAATTAGCGAACAAATGAGGGTGCTCGGCCCGCATGGATTCCTCGAGTTCCCATGTGGCCTCGCTATCAGAATGATTCTTCCATTGGACCTTAACAAAAGGAATAGTTTTTCTTCGAAGGACTCGCTCCTCACGATCAATAATAGCCTCGGGCTCCTCAACATAAGAAAGATCTGGCCGAATGTCAGAGAAAGGATATTGCACCACGTGCAATGGATGATAACTATAACCCCGAAGTTGAGAAACATGGAAAACGTTATGCACATGAGATAACTGCGGCGGCAACGCTAAACGATACGATACTTCACCCACTCGATCCAATATCTCAAAAGGTCCAATATATCGAGGACTGAGCTTTCCCTTCAAACCAAATCGTCTAATACCCTTCCATGGCGACACTTTCAGAAACACCTTCTCACCCACGTTAAACTCCAACGGACGTCGGTGCTTATCGGCATACACCTTCTGTCTTGACTGAGCCTCCTTTAATCGATTCTTAGCAATGGCAACCTTTTCATTTGTCACTCTAACCAACTCAGGTCCTTCAATCAACTTCTCCCCCGCTTCATTCCAACAAACAGGAGCTCTACATTTTCTACCATAAAGCAACTCAAATGGAGCCATACCAATGCTAGATTGCCAACTATTATTGTAAGCAAATTCAACCAAACACAAGTACTCATCCCAATTTCCCTTCATATCCAAGGCACAAGCTCGGAGCATATCTTCCAAAGTTTGTATTGTACGTTCAGATTGACCATCAGTCTGAGGATGAAAAGCAGTACTCATCTTTATTCGCGTACCCCAGGCTTTATGCAAACCCTTCCAAAATCTAGATGTAAACCGAGGATCACGATCAGACACGATAGACGTAGGAACCCCATGCAATCTCACAATTTCCTGCTGAAACAGCTCAGATAGCTTACTTACAGAATAATCCATACGAATAGGCAAGAAATGTGCTGACTTGGTCAATCTATCAACCACAACCCAAACCATGCTTAGAAGCATCACTGTAAATCTGAAAACCCCCAGCTCCGGACGGTAGTGCAAGGATAGGAGCTGATACAAGTCTTCTCTTTAATTCGTCAAAACTCTTCTGTCGTTCTACAGTCCACTCAAATTTTACCCCTTTTCTCATCAATTGGGTCAGAGGCAAAGCAATCACAGAAAAACCTTCAACAAAGCGTCGATAATAACCAGCTAAGCCAAGAAAACTCCGAATCTCTGTAACAGATGTGGGTCTTGGCCAATTTGTAATAGCCTCAGTCTTCGCTGGATCCATCATTATACCCTCAGCTGACACAACATGACCCAGAAAAGCAACTCTCTGCAACCAAAATTCACACTTAGAGTATTTCGCATACACTTCTGTCTTGACTGAGCCTCCTTTAATCGATTCTTAGCAATGGCAACCTTTTCATTTGTCACTCTAACCAACTCAGGTCCTTCAATCAACTTCTCCCCCGCTTCATTCCAACAAACAGGAGCTCTACATTTTCTACCATAAAGCAACTCAAATGGAGCCATACCAATGCTAGATTGCCAACTATTATTGTAAGCAAATTCAACCAAACACAAGTACTCATCCCAATTTCCCTTCATATCCAAGGCACAAGCTCGGAGCATATCTTCCAAAGTTTGTATTGTACGTTCAGATTGACCATCAGTCTGAGGATGAAAAGCAGTACTCATCTTTATTCGCGTACCCCAGGCTTTATGCAAACCCTTCCAAAATCTAGATGTAAACCGAGGATCACGATCAGACACGATAGACGTAGGAACCCCATGCAATCTCACAATTTCCTGCTGAAACAGCTCAGATAGCTTACTTACAGAATAATCCATACGAATAGGCAAGAAATGTGCTGACTTGGTCAATCTATCAACCACAACCCAAACCATGCTTAGAAGCATCACTGTAAATCTGAAAACCCCCAGCTCCGGACGGTAGTGCAAGGATAGGAGCTGATACAAGTCTTCTCTTTAATTCGTCAAAACTCTTCTGTCGTTCTACAGTCCACTCAAATTTTACCCCTTTTCTCATCAATTGGGTCAGAGGCAAAGCAATCACAGAAAAACCTTCAACAAAGCGTCGATAATAACCAGCTAAGCCAAGAAAACTCCGAATCTCTGTAACAGATGTGGGTCTTGGCCAATTTGTAATAGCCTCAGTTTTCGCTGGATCCATCATTATACCCTCAGCTGACACAACATGACCCAGAAAAGCAACTCTCTGCAACCAAAATTCACACTTAGAGTATTTCGCATACAGCTTCTTTCTTCGAAGGGTTTCAAGCACAATACGAAGATGATTCTCATGCTCTTCTTTACTCCTTGAGAAAACCAGAATATCATCAATGAATACAATCACAAATTTATCCAAAAACTCATGGAAAACACGGTTCATCAAATCCATGAATACCGCAGGAGCATTAGTCAAACCAAACGGCATCACCAAAAACTCATAGTGCCCATATCGAGTGCGAAAAGCAGTCTTCGGTATATCTTCTTCTTTAATGCGGAGCTGATGATATCCAGACCGAAGATCAATTTTAGAAAAATACTTCGAACCTTGTAACTGATCAAACAAGTCATCAATGCGCGGAAGAGGATAACGATTTCGAATGGTAATGCGATTCAACTCACGATAATCAATGCAAAGTCTCATGCTACCATCCTTCTTTTTAACAAACAATACCGGTGCGCCCCACGGTGATACACTCGGCCGAATATATCCAAGATCTACCAATTCCTGTAATTGCTCCTTGAGTTCTTGCAACTCAAGTGGTGCCATACGATAAGGAGCTTTTGATATTGGTTGAGAACCAGGGATTAGATCAATCGAAAATTCAACTTCACGAACTGGTGGCAACCCTTGCAATTCATCAGGAAATACATCGACAAACTCACGAACAACATCGAGACTTTCAATAGGAGGACTTTCAACAGATAGATCCTGAATTGAAGCTAAATAACCCACACAACCATGTGATATGAGCTTCTGTGCTTTAAGCATTGAAATGACTTTGATAGATTTCACAGGAAGATCGCCATTAAGAACACATTTAGGTCTAAGATAATTCCCAAACAATATCCGCCTAGAAGCACATTCGATAACCGCACTGTGACGAGATAACCAATCCATACCAAGAATAATATCAAAGTCATGCATGGTCATAGGAAGGAGATTTGCAAGGAAGATGTCGTTACAAATTTCCAAACGACAGTTTCGAAAGACACGATCAATAACTTCAACGCTACCCATCGGCGTAGAAATCGACAAAGGAGAAGGTAACAAAGTTGGCGAGACTTTCAAATATTTCGAGCTCTTAAGGGACACTATCGAGTGTGTAGAGCCAGAATCAAACAAGACAAAGAAGGCTCGAAAGTCTATAAACACATGACCAATAATAGTACCTAACAATACAAAGAATGAATGACCAAATAATTCAACTAAAACATTTTCAATACGAGATAGGATCGGAATATACCTGCTGTGTCAGCAGCCTGAGTAGTAGTCAAGGCAAAAACACGTCCACCAGTAGCTGTCGGAGGAACCTTCTGAACAAATCCAGGTCTAGGATTCTTACAATCCTTAGCAATATGACCATTACCTCCACAAGCAAAGCATGAACCAGTAGCACGAAAACAAACTCTTCCAGCATGAGATTTTCCACAAGTCCCACATGGTGCAATAGCATTAACACCACCATTTCTGTCATTCCTTTGCTGACCTTGGGGACGATACACTTGCAATTGGCCATGATTATTATTGTTATGATTAGGCCCATTGGTGATCCTTAGCTGATTTCCTCCATTATTACCACGATAACCTTGATTCCCAGAAGGTTGACCTTGCCTATTGTTCACTGGAGGCACAGAACGTAGTGGCTGAGCATTCTTAAATCTCTTGTTCTTACCTTCCTCATTTTTAGTAGCCAAAAACTCTGCTCGCTCCATCTCCAAATTTCGAGCATAATCGGCTGCCTCAGCTACATCATAACACTTCAGATTAATCAGCTTGGAGCGGTAACGCGGATTGATAGCCCACTTGTACTTACGAGCTTGATCCTCAGAAGACCCAGCAGCAACTCCAATCAAACCCACGAGTCTCAAAAACCTCTTTGTAAAATCACCGACAGACTCGTCACCCCTCTGACTGATATTAGCATACTCTCGAATCATAGCCTCTTTTTCCGCCTCTGAAAAGTACTGACGGAAAAACAACTCCTTAAAAGAAGACCAATCTAACGCATCCTCATAGTCAATACCACCTTTTGCATTTCTCAAAGCAATCCACCAACGCTGAGCATCTCCCTCTAACTTGTACACCGCTAGAGGCACCCAGTACCTCTCATCACAACCAAGGACCCTATAAATTTTCTCAATGTGGGTAATCCAGTTCTCAGCTTCCACGGGAGTGCTAGCAGTGCTGAATGACAAAGGACGTTGTTTTTGGAACCGTCCTAGCCACACATGAATAGCCTCATCCACTATAGCTTTTTCTTCCTCGTTCTCATCCTCGTTTTCATGAGTCTTCATCATACCAACAAAACCTTCTTGATTACGTATTGCATCAACAGTTTGAGCCACAATGTTTGGTAACAGGTTCGCAAGAGTTTCGTTGATCTTGCTGACTACATCATCCTCAGTCATACCCTTCCTTTTCGGTGCCATCTATCGATCGAGACGAAGATACAACGGTTACGATTAGCATGAAAAATAAACAAATAGATAGATCAATAAAGATTAAAGCGAGAGATAGCTTATCGAAGCCGAAAGGAAGTCCTAACCCAAAGTCTACCCAAATCTCACAGGCCATAACTTAGGTTTAAGTTTCTACAGGAAAGGACCTAGGCTCTGATACCATTCTGTAACGCCCCTAACTTACAAAACGTACAAAATGATATCAAAAGGAACTTAAGAACAAAAGGACGTTAATCTTATTTCAAATCAAACCAAAGTCAAGCCAAAGTCAACCAACAAAATATTCAGAAGTACTTATAATCCAACATAAAGAACTAAAGCTTGAAGAACTCTAAGGCCAAAGGTGCTAAGTCCAAATCGTTCTACACTCTTCGCTCGTTCCCAGTGCCCCCTTGATTACCTGCCGTATAAGAAAGAAAAAGGAATACGGCTGAGCAAAAGCCCAGTGAACGGATATGACAAAAGCAGGAATATAGTATGAAAAGTGAAGACATATTTTTATAAACAAACTTATTTTCGAAACAAACTTATTTTCGAAACAAAGTACAAATATGTATAATTCCACAATATATTATACATCAAATATATATATATATATATCAAATATAAAACCAAGTTTCATAAAATAATGCATCTAAGAGTCAAACAAATAACTTATCAGGGCCGAATGAAATCATAGGGTAGCTACTCCACTAATCATTCATTTATGGTGCGAAACGCCTCGTATGACACTACGATAAGCGCCCACCGTCAAACAAAATATGCCTAGGACCGATCCATACGCCTCCTATCAAAATATAATATAATGAGCTCGAACCACTACCGGGTTATCAAAAGGAGACGCCGTAGATCAGATCAAATACACCGCTACGGCCGGTGCCACGTCATCGGTGTCACAATAACGCGCCCATGGGACCTCCATGGATAGGTTACTCTTATATGCACATCTTAAGAAACCGTTTTGACCAACTTATATAATAAAATATATCGAATATGTTTTGAAGAGACAAATATTTTAGAGAATAATAAATAAATATATATATAAATGAAAACGTTGATATGGTTGGGTATATAAATCCATTTAAACGGGTTATTATAATTAATCCAACTAAAGAAATCTTATTAATAATTACAGTCTAGATATAACCATTTCGCCTTTGTTTCTGACCATCCGTTTAAAAGAACAGTGAAATATATGGCATGATAAAACTTACACTATCTAGCTATTTACCTAATAATTAGCTTAACAGAACCGTGATTTCACTTACATCATGATATATTCTAATTTTTATAAATTATTATTCCGTGTATGTACTTAATATATACTTGTTTACAGAGAAGTTACAATGAAAGAAAACTTTATCTTATTTTATAAACTTAACTATAATTGCCCATAAAATTTAAGTACTTTTATAAAACCTCATAATTTTGTTATGATGCATGTTTTCGCATTACAATCCACACGACACGATTGTTAGACAGCATATTGAAAACGAAGTCCCAAGTCTTGCAAAATATCTTGAACAACATTATTAACTAGTTCTAGAACAAGCCAACAAAATTATGTCCAAATATTATAATCTTAATAATACTATTAACAAATGTTTAACTTCCTCTTTGATTGATTAAAATATATATATATATTATTATTATATATATATATATATATAATATATATATATATTATATATATATATATAATATATATATATATAATATATATATATAAATGAAAACGTTGATATTGGGTATATACAATAACATAAACAAATAACTTTGCAATAACACGTTATTTTCATAAAAATTACACATTTAATCAAATAAAGTTTTGAGAGGAAAGATTGTACCGGAAAGGAATCCTAATACCACCTAGAATATCCGTACCTTATCGCCGATCACAACGAATTCAAAATGCAAGATCCACCAACGAAACGCGATCACCAAACCGAATCTAATCATATACAAGAGTATAAGCACAAAACATATTCAAATAGGGAGTATGTAATATCCTTTATAATTAGTGAGTTTTATATTTTAAATATTATCGTTATACAAATTTTAAATTGTTACAATACAAAATGTAGAAATATTGATTCACCGCTCTGTACAATGATATTTATAATTAAGTCACGTTCGACATACCTCTTCACATGAAACGGCCACTTTTTTTTTTTTGGTCACACTACATTTGTGTAGATTATGTGTAGATAGTGTGAAGCTGAGTTAGTTTCATTTTTGATTAGGTTGTTACAGTTAGCTTGGTCTTTTTTGGTCACACTACATTTGTGTAGATTATGTGTAGATAGTGTGAAGCTGAGTCAGTTTCATTTTTGTTTAGCTTGTTACAGTTAATTTGGTCTTTTTTTGTCACACTACATTTGTGTAGTTATGTTGTAGATAGTGTGAAGCTGAGTCAGTTTCTTTTTTGATTAGGTTGTTACTGTTAGCTTGGTCTTTTTTGGTCACACTACATTTGTGTAGATTATGTGTAGATAGTGTGAAGCTGAGTCAGTTTCATTTTTGTTTAGCTTGTTACAGTTAGTTTGGTCTTTTTTGGTCACACTACATTTGTGTAGATTATGTGTAGATAGTGTGAAGCTGAGTCAGTTTCATTTTTGTTTAGCTTGTTACAGTTAGTTTGGTCTTTTTTGGTCACACTACATTTGTGTAGATTATGTGTAGATAGTGTGAAGCTGAGTCAGTTTCATTTTTGTTTAGCTTGTTACAGTTAATTTGGTCTTTTTTTGTCACACTACATTTGTGTAGTTATGTTGTAGATAGTGTGAAGCTGAGTCAGTTTCTTTTTTGATTAGGTTGTTACTGTTAGCTTGGTCTTTTTTGGTCACACTACATTTGTGTAGATTATGTGTAGATAGTGTGAAGCTGAGTCAGTTTCATTTTTGTTTAGCTTGTTACAGTTAGTTTGGTCTTTTTTGGTCACACTACATTTGTGTAGATTATGTGTAGATAGTGTGAAGCTGAGTCAGTTTCATTTTTGTTTAGCTTGTTACAGTTAGTTTGGTCTTTTTTGGTCACACTACATTTGTGTAGATTATGTGTAGATAGTGTGAAGCTGAGTCAGTTTCATTTTTGTTTAGCTTGTTACAGTTAATTTGGTCTTTTTTTGTCACACTACATTTGTGTAGTTATGTTGTAGATAGTGTGAAGCTGAGTCAGTTTCTTTTTTGATTAGGTTGTTACTGTTAGCTTGGTCTTTTTTGGTCACACTACATTTGTGTAGATTATGTGTAGATAGTGTGAAGCTGAGTCAGTTTCATTTTTGTTTAGCTTGTTACAGTTAGTTTGGTCTTTTTTGGTCACACTACATTTGTGTAGATTATGTGTAGATAGTGTGAAGCTGAGTCAGTTTCATTTTTGTTTAGCTTGTTACAGTTAGTTTGGTCTTTTTTGGTCACACTACATTTGTGTAGATTATGTGTAGATAGTGTGAAGCTGAGTCAGTTTCATTTTTGTTTAGCTTGTTACAGTTAATTTGGTCTTTTTTTGTCACACTACATTTGTGTAGTTATGTTGTAGATAGTGTGAAGCTGAGTCAGTTTCTTTTTTGATTAGGTTGTTACTGTTAGCTTGGTCTTTTTTGGTCACACTACATTTGTGTAGATTATGTGTAGATAGTGTGAAGCTGAGTCAGTTTCATTTTTGTTTAGCTTGTTACAGTTAGTTTGGTCTTTTTTGGTCACACTACATTTGTGTAGATTATGTGTAGATAGTGTGAAGCTGAGTCAGTTTCATTTTTGTTTAGCTTGTTACAGTTAATTTGGTCTTTTTTTGTCACACTACATTTGTGTAGATTATTGTAGATAGTGTGAAGCTGAGTCAGTTTCATTTTTGATTAGGTTGTTACTGTTAGTTTGGTCTTTTTTGGTCACACTACATTTGTGTAGATTATGTGTAGATAGTGTGAAGCTGAGTCAGTTTCATTTTTGTTTAGCTTGTTACAGTTAGTTTGGTCTTTTTTGGTCACACTACATTTGTGTAGATTATGTGTAGATAGTGTGAAGCTGAGTCAGTTTCATTTTTGTTTAGCTTGTTACAGTTAGTTTGGTCTTTTTTGGTCACACTACATTTGTGTAGATTATGTGTAGATAGTGTGAAGCTGAGTCAGTTTCATTTTTGTTTAGCTTGTTACAGTTAATTTGGTCTTTTTTTGTCACACTACATTTGTGTAGATTATTGTAGATAGTGTGAAGCTGAGTCAGTTTCATTTTTGTTTAGGTTGTTACTGTTAGTTTGGTCTTTTTTGGTCACACTACATTTGTGTAGATTATGTGTAGATAGTGTGAAGCTGAGTCAGTTTCATTTTTGTTTAGCTTGTTACAGTTAGTTTGGTCTTTTTTGGTCACACTACATTTGTGTAGATTATGTGTAGATAGTGTGAAGCTGAGTCAGTTTCATTTTTGTTTAGCTTGTTACAGTTAGTTTGGTCTTTTTTGGTCACACTACATTTGTGTAGATTATGTGTAGATAGTGTGAAGCTGAGTCAGTTTCATTTTTGTTTAGCTTGTTACAGTTAATTTGGTCTTTTTTGGTCACACTACATTTGTGTAGATTATGTGTAGATAGTGTGAAGCTGAGTCAGTTTCATTTTTGTTTAGCTTGTTACAGTTAATTTGGTCTTTTTTTGTCACACTACATTTGTGTAGATTATTGTAGATAGTGTGAAGCTGAGTCAGTTTCATTTTTGATTAGGTTGTTACTGTTAGTTTGGTCTTTTTTGGTCACACTACATTTGTGTAGATTATGTGTAGATAGTGTGAAGCTGAGTCAGTTTCATTTTTGTTTAGCTTGTTACAGTTAATTTGGTCTTTTTTGGTCACACTACATTTGTGTAGATTATGTGTAGATAGTGTGAAGCTGAGTCAGTTTCATTTTTGTTTAGCTTGTTACAGTTAGTTTGGTCTTTTTTGGTCACACTACATTTGTGTAGATTATGTGTAGATAGTGTGAAGCTGAGTCAGTTTCATTTTTGCTTAGCTTGTTACAGTTAGCTTGGTCTTTTTTGGTCACACTACATTTGTGTAGATTATGTGTAGATAGTGTGAAGCTGAGTCAGTTTCATTTTTGTTTAGCTTGTTACAGTTAATTTGGTCTTTTTTTTTGTGACACTACATTTGTGTAGATTATGTGTAGATAGTGTGAAGCTGAGTCAGTTTCATTTTTGCTTAGCTTGTTACAGTTAGCTTGGTCTTTTTTGGTCACACTACATTTGTGTAGATTATGTGTAGATAGTGTGAAGCTGAGTCAGTTTCATTTTTGTTTAGCTTGTTACAGTTAATTTGGTCTTTTTTGGTCACACTACATTTGTGTAGATTATGTGTAGATAGTGTGAAGCTGAGTCAGTTTCATTTTTGTTTAGCTTGTTACAGTTAATTTGGTCTTTTTTTTTGTGACACTACATTTGTGTAGATTATTTGTAGATAGTGTGAAGCTGAGTCAGTTTCTTTATTGCTTAGCTTCTCACAGTTAGCTTGTTCTTTTTTTTCGTCACACTACATTTGTGTAGATTATTTGTAGATAGTGTGAAGCTGAGTCAGCTTTGGTTTTGATTAGCTTGTTATAGTTAGTTTGGTCTTTTTTGATCACAATACATTTTTGTAGATTATGTGTAGATACTGTGAAGCTGAGTCAGTTTCATTTATGATTAGATTGTTACAGTTAGCTTGGTCTTTTTTGGTCACACTACATTTGTGTAGATTATGTGTAGATAGTGTGAAGCTGAGTCAGTTTCATTTTTGTTTAGCTTGTTACAGTTAATTTGGTCTTTTTTTTTGTGACACTACATTTGTGTAGATTATGTGTATATACTGTGAAGCTGAGTCGTCTGTTTTATTAGCTTGTTAAGACTAGATGATAGACGTGTCTGTTACTTTTCAGATGTAGATTATAGAAAATACATTATATATTTTGATTAACAAAAGTCAATAACATTTTTAACATTATAACTGAAGTTTGGTAAAAAAACTATTTTTTTGATATACTAAGCTGATTTATATTTTTTTTATTGAGTAAGATGATTATATTTTTTTTGAATGCGGATAACTGAATTTTTTTTATGAGTAAGATGATTATATTTTTTTTATGAGTAAGATGATTCTATTTTTTTTATAGTAAGCTGATTTATATTTTTTTTATTGAGTAAGATGATTATATTTTTTTTGAATGCGGATAACTTAATATGATAATGATGATACTTAATCATTTTACTACAGATACCGGAAAACATGATGGATCAAATGAGGTTAAAAATGTTTCTACTTCATCTGAAGGTTTGATTTAGTATATTCAATTTAATTTTTAGCAATCAATCATTAGGGGAAAAAAAAGTTGTAATTGTTATTTTTTCAATATAAATGAGTGTATTTTAATTTGTTACAGAAAATCTAATGAGTCAATCTACTTCTGAGGAAAAGAGCAAACGAATCAGAAAGAAGAGATCATTTTCAAAAAATAGTAAGAAACCGACAGGAAAGGGTAAAAAAGTTTGTATAGGAGCTTTTAAAAGATTGAAGTTAAGGTGTCCTTTGAAACAGTTCTCAAGAATGATGAATAACTTAAGCACTTCTCAACAAAAAGATATTAAGGACATAGGTTTTGGTAGCTTGATTAATTTTCCAATTTATAGTGTACCACCAAGGTTATGCTATTATGTTTTACAAAAATTCAATCAAAAAGATTGCACTTTAAAGGTAAAAGGAAAGATTTTAAAAATAACAAAGGAGTTGGTAAGTGAAGCTCTTGGAATTCCAATCGGGGGTAAAACAATTAGAGCTCTGGAAGAAGCAAAAACGTTTGATGCCATGATAAATGCTTGGAGAACACAGTTTGGTGAAGGAAAAATACTTATCTCACAACTCATTGATATGATGAATAAACAGGAAAAAGGAGGACGAAATTTTAAGTTCAATTTTCTGGTTTTTTTTTGTTAGTTTCCTAGTTGAAGCATTCAAGGGGAATACATCGAATTATACATTCCTTTCTTCAATCAAAGATGAGAAAGATATTAAGGAGTTTGATTGGAGTAAATATGTGTTGAAATGTTTGATATCAACGAAGAAAGAATGGAAGAATACAGGATGTTACAATGGACCTATAACTCTGCTGATTGTAAGTATATATCTTTTTTTATATAATGTTAAAACACGTATAGAAGTCATTGTTTTTTTTATTATATAATGTTAAAACACGTATAGAAGTCATTGTTTTTTTTTGTTTTTTTTTTGTTAGTTTCCTAGTTGAAGCATTCAAGGGGAATACAGTGAATTATACATTCCTTTCTTCAATCAAAGATGAGAAAGATATTAAGGACATAGGTTTTGGTAGCTTGATTAATTTTCCAATTTATAGTGTACCACCAAGGTTATGCTATTATGTTTTACAAAAATTCAATCAAAAAGATTGCACTTTAAAGGTAAAAGGAAAGATTTTAAAAATAACAAAGGAGTTGGTAAGTGAAGCTCTTGGAATTCCGATCGGGGGTAAAACAATTAGAGCTCTGGAAGAAGCAAAAACGTTTGATGCCATGATAAATGCTTGGAGAACACAGTTTGGTGAAGGAAAAATACTTATCTCACAACTCATTGATATGATGAATAAACAGGAAAAAGGAGGACGAAATTTTAAGTTCAATTTTCTGGTTTTTTTTTGTTAGTTTCCTAGTTGAAGCATTCAAGGGGAATACATCGAATTATACATTCCTTTCTTCAATCAAAGATGAGAAAGATATTAAGGACATAGGTTTTGGTAGCTTGATTAATTTTCCAATTTATAATGTACCACCAAGGTTATGCTATTATGTTTTACAAAAATTCAATCAAAAAGATTGCACTTTAAAGGTAAAAGGAAAGATTTTAAAAATAACAAAGGAGTTGGTAAGTGAAGCTCTTGGAATTCCAATCGGGGGTAAAACAATTAGAGCTCTGGAAGAAGCAAAAACGTTTGATGCCATGATAAATGCTTGGAGAACACAGTTTGGTGAAGGAAAAATACTTATCTCACAACTCATTGATATGATGAATAAACAGGAAAAAGGAGGACGAAATTTTAAGTTCAATTTTCTGGTTTTTTTTTGTTAGTTTCCTAGTTGAAGCATTCAAGGGGAATACATCGAATTATACATTCCTTTCTTCAATCAAAGATGAGAAAGATATTAAGGACATAGGTTTTGGTAGCTTGATTAATTTTCCAATTTATAGTGTACCACCAAGGTTGTGCTATTATGTTTTACAAAAATTCAATCAAAAAGATTGCACTTTAGAGGTAAAAGGAAAGATTTTAAAAATAACAAAGGAGTTGGTAAGTGAAGCTCTTGGAATTCCGATCGGGGGTAAAACAATTAGAGCTCTGGAAGAAGCAAAAACGTTTGATGCCATGATAAATGCTTGGAGAACACAGTTTGGTGAAGGAAAAATACTTATCTCACAACTCATTGATATGATGAATAAACAGGAAAAAGGAGGACGAAATTTTAAGTTCAATTTTCTGTTTTTTTTTTTGTTAGTTTCCTAGTTGAAGCATTCAAGGGGAATACAGTGAATTATACATTCCTTTCTTCAATCAAAGATGAGAAAGATATTAAGGACATAGGTTTTGGTAGCTTGATTAATTTTCCAATTTATAGTGTACCACCAAGGTTATGCTATTATGTTTTACAAAAATTCAATCAAAAAGATTGCACTTTAAAGGTAAAAGGAAAGATTTTAAAAATAACAAAGGAGTTGGTAAGTGAAGCTCTTGGAATTCCAATCGGGGGTAAAACAATTAGAGCTCTGGAAGAAGCAAAAACGTTTGATGCCATGATAAATGCTTGGAGAACACAGTTTGGTGAAGGAAAAATACTTATCTCACAACTCATTGATATGATGAATAAACAGGAAAAAGGAGGACGAAATTGGGAAAGTTACTACTGGCTTGGAAATGCGAACAGAAGTAAATCAAGGTTCTAAAGAATCGAATTCACAGATGAATGAAAATGTTTTGGTGAATCTGAAGGAAAGGGATACAAAAATGGTGGAAGAACTAACAGGTATCTAATAAACCTTAATTATTTTCATACTAAAATCTTTATTTTTATTAAAAATTATTTTTTTAGTTGACGAAAATAATCAGTGCAATAGAAATAATTTGGAAGAAGTGGTTGGACTCTCTGATGATGTGAAGATAGCTAACGAAGAGAATCTAGATTTTGAGTTTAAAACCAATGTTGATATCAATGAAGAAAATCCGACACCAGAAATTTTCAACAACCCTGTGAAAGGATCTAAAAAAGAGGTACTAAATGTTTAGTCTGTTTTTCTTTTTCTTCTTGAATGATAATGTTAATATTTATAATTTTTGTAATTATTTTGTTTTTTGTTACGTTACTTGTATTTACCAGGAATTAAAGGAATTAATTAAACAAAAATTCCGACAAAGAGACAAATTAAATTCAGAAATTGAGAAGTTAATTTTGGATGGATTGGACTTAGATTCTGCTGATAATGATTTCAATGATTTCTATGAGTTGCACTTTTCAAAAAAAACCATTTATGAAGATTCTGCATATGAAAACATTTATGGTAAAAAAGAAGAACTTGCAGTTCAAGGCCATGAGAAGAATGAAGTTAGGAAAAAAAAATTGAGGAAACGTTTTCAAGATTCAAATGCAGTTGATGTTGATGAAAATGTTTTCTCAAAAAAAGAGCTAGTTGAAGCAACTGATATTGAAGATAAAGATATGAGCGATGTTGAGAAAGATGTCACTGAAGAAGAATTTGCTAAACTAATGGAGGAATCTGATTTTGAAAATGTGAAAAAGGTTCAAAGTATGAAACAGCAAGAGTTTCCAATCAAATAATTAGTGAACGAACAACAAAGTGAAATTCAGGTTAAAGAGATTCAGAAAGATTGTAAGTCCCCTGGTACGGATCGTCAATAGCTTGATCCAGTTATCTTGAGGTACGGAATCCCTCACAATAACTTGGTGATCAACAAGAAAGCCCCTAGACCATCTACGGCCTCGTAGATCTTCTTCGGGCTAGCGGAACAACCTTTGACGACTTTAACCTGCAATACCTGCTTGATAATTCGACAAATGTTCAACCCTAATCTCTGTTAGGGTTCGGTTTATATAGGTAACACCTGACATGGGCTTCAGCACATCGGCCTCGTAAACCCAGCCCAGCCCGTCACTAATGCGAGGTCGCATTCTGTGATTGGCCTCGTATTTGTCCCTGCAAATACGGGGTCGTATTACCTATTTGATTAACCTCGTATTTAACCCTGTAAATACGGGGTCGCATATCCTTTGTGAATTGCGAACTCGCAATTCACACTTAGCAGATTTACTATACATTCAATACTTAAACTTAATCTAGTATTCTATGTATAATACTAAGTTCATTAATGACAATCACATTATAAAGACATATAACCATATAAGCCCAAACAATCTAGACTGCTATTGACATAGACGTGCACTTACAGACTCCTCCTTGGCAATAGCTTCTAGACGTTAACATACCTATGTCTTTGTCTTGTCTTTGTCATCAATCTACTTCCTCTGCTTTTTCTTGCTCCTGCTCTGCTCCTTCTCAGTCTCAGTCTCAGTCTCAAAATCAGAATTTGACTCTGACTCTGAAGGAGTATGAGTTAACCCTAACCTTCTTTTCTCTTGATCCCTCAAAGATCCTGGATCATAATAATAATCCGCAATCTCTGCTCTAGCTCTCATATGAGCTTGTGGATCATATCCCAACCTCTTCTCCAGTCTATGCACATTTATTGGATGCAAATCTGACTCGGTAGAAGTATTATTGGTAGAGTCGGTCTTGGTAGACTCACTATCCTAAGCACTAGCATTATCAGCATCAAGAGCAATAGCATCAGATTGCCCTACCAAATTCTTACCCTTGTCTAATCGATCAATGTCAACATCTTCTGTAAGTGGTTTGGTTTGAGGTGCCTCAAGCTCAACTACCATGTTTATCTCTGTAGACATCTGTTCTTGAGCTTGTAGAGCTTTTGAGGTTGCCTTGCCAATAATACCAGCCTGGCTAGACTCTCCTTGAGTCTCTGTTCTTAAAATAGAACTTCCTCCTAGCTCTTGAGTTGCTCTGGCCGCATCAGGATCTTCATTCTGATCATCATCATGCCTTGCCTTAGCCATCTCATCACCTCTGCAGCCTAAGCTGTCTCTCTCAGCTCTCAACTTCATGTAGTTGAGAGTTG
This sequence comes from Erigeron breviscapus, assembly GCA_034093135.1. Classification (NCBI taxonomy): domain Eukaryota; kingdom Viridiplantae; phylum Streptophyta; class Magnoliopsida; order Asterales; family Asteraceae; genus Erigeron; species Erigeron breviscapus. The sequence goes on from CM067173.1 coordinate 18,352,979, forward strand.
TACACCCTGATTCATTGCATCTGTCATCCTGACAACCTTCCCATCAAGTTCAAGATACTTTTTATACATCTTGGACACAACCACCTCGGCCTTGCCCAACTTGTCTTCAAGAAATGTGTTCTTGTCACTAACAAACTTCAATTCATCAGTCAAACTAGTAATCAAACTTCTCATCTCATTCATCTATCTCTGCAGATCACTAAGATTGGTTTCTTCACTTGTTTGTAACTGTGGTTGTGTAGTCTCAGGAACAACAATTCTTGGCACACTCTGTGAGCCACCAGCAACAGCAGAAATCTCTTGTTCCCTGACAAGTCTAGTTCTCTTTGGCATAGACTGCTCTGGCACCCAGTCTTCATCTGTTTCTCTTCTTCTTCTTCTTCCTTGAACTGTCTCAGTAGGTTTAGGAACCATCTTAGACCTAACTCTAATGAATGCATGAGATCTGTAAGGATCTTCATCACCATCACTGCTGGAATCATCATCAGAATGGATAGAAGGCTCTCTGTCTGCTTGAATATCAGCAACAGCCTTTCCTCTACCTTCAGCATCTATACTAGATCCACTAGCCTGACCTGCTCTTGACCCACTAGCTTCTACATTAGCTCTAGCTGCTTCAGAACCAACTGCAGCTTCAGCTACATAATCATCTATGTCTTGGTCAAGGTCCACATCAACATTGGCATTGTACCTTTGCACTTGTGCAATGTCACCATCTGGATCAGCCATTTGCTCTAATAGATCATCTACAATCTCCGGATTGGCTCCAGGTTGGTTTATCACATCATTTGCAACCTGTACAACAACTTCAGGCTCTTCTGGTGCATCTTCCCGAACTACTACATCATGTAACTGCTCAACATTCTCAGCAGCTTCATCACCCTCTGGCTGAGGTCCTTCATAAGCTGATATGACCCCATCAGTAGGTGCTATGTAGTTAGCATTGCTAATGGCACCGAACAATGCAACATCTTGTGCATTTGGATCATTATGGTATCGAGACACAAACTCATCATAACCACGTCGGATGATCGAGCTCACTTGCTTCACTTCTCCTACAGCAGGTAAATTTGGAAGTCGAGCATTGATTATCATCATCACGAACCGAGGATACATCAAAAACCTCCTCTTTCCCGTGGCTGTGATCTATTTCTTCATTTCATCGAAGAAGAATTTCGAGAAACTATACGGCTTGTTAAATACCAAGCCCACCATCTGTGCTTGGGCTTCCTGGTTCAACGTATCATAACCAGACTTCTTGTTGCTTAAACTAACCAGCAACACATGCACAAGATACCTCCACCTGCCATAAAAACCCTTCTTGAACAGAGTTTTACTTGATATATCTGCAGCAAACCCCATTCTTCTGAAAGCACCCTGAATCAAGTCATGACGGAACTTGGTGAGACCTGTAGCACCACCTTCCTATTCAACTGTGCCCAGATTAAGAATGTTAACGAGGTCAGCAGCTATGAACTGTATCTGCTGCCCAACAACTATGGTAATTTAGTTATAGATAGATTAACTTATTTTCAAATCTTAATAAAAATAAACTTTTGAAAATCTGTTAAATTAACTTAAATTATCCCTGTAATTAAGTTAAAGATGAAAATTAACTCATTTTCAAATTTTTATAAAAATAAACTTTTGAAAATCTGTTAACTCTAAAAACACGAGATCGTATCCCTGTACGAGGTCGTATTTCGAAGTCAAAATACGGTCAACCAAATTCTAAAATACGAGGTCGTATTTTCCAATTTGGCATCGTATTAGTCCAGGTCGTAAATCGGCATCGTATTCTGAAAGTCAAACAAGTCAAAATAAATTGACATTTACGAGGTCGCAAATCTGGGCTAGCAAACCCACTTTTACGAGTCCGTCGCACTGTTCATCTTCCCCAACGCGATTTCGCGATTTACCCAACCAAAACTGGTCAAAATTGTTTCTTTATATTCGTATTCAAACGCTAAAGATACCCCAACCCTTAGTTTTACCCATAAAACATCAAAATCGAAGAAAATATGGAAACCTAATTCGAAAATTTTGAAACCCTTTTTCTTGATTTTCTTGTTGCATGGTTAACTACTGGACGATTAGATAGTATACCTAGATTCGGTTTTTCACGAGGATGACGAATATATCAACCAAAAACACTTGATCTAATTGTATATATCGAATCTAATACGGGGTAGCAAAGTAGTATTTCGGGGTCGTAATGCTCTAATTTTGATTTTAATATGTGAGGTCGTGTTTGGGTAAATTTGGTTTATATACCCACTTGACCCGAATGGGTCTGGGTCAACCCGTCCCATTTACGAGGTCGTAATTAAACTTATCCCAATTCGACCAATTGCGAGGTCGCATTCTGCCATCTTCAATTACGAGGTCGTAAATACCTCCTGCACACTTTAAAATCAAAATTTCGTCAAAGTTTCTGAATAATTGATCAACGATTACCACGAACTTTCTGGAAACATGAAAATTTAAAAGATCAAACCTGTAAGCATCAAATTTTCATCTTTTCCTCAATCTTCGTCTTAACTTGAAAAGTTAATAAACTTACCGAAATTCTTTAACTTTTCCACGATCTATCTTTCCAAAACTTTCTCGATTTAAGCTTTCCCGAACCTGTACCACTTGCAACAATTCTTATATCTAACCAATTATAAAATTGATTCTTCATCCTTATATCTCCCCCTCAATTTTATGACTAGGAAATATAACGATGACTAATCAATAATAACAACCATCATTCTTATGTACTCCCTCTCAATTTATGACTGGGATACATAACCATGATCAAATTGTCAGACCAAAAATCATTCTTATGTACTCCCCCTCAATTCATGACTGGGATACATAACTATGATTTTATAATCAGAGCAATAGACATACAAAATTTACACATTGATTAACTACGTCATATTTTTATGACATATTTTCATAACTATATGATCTAAATAATCAATGTTTAAACATTTCACATTCATATATGTTTCTATATCTAAGGTAGCAAAAACCTTTCATATTCAAAGGCATAATATAGTCAATAACCTTTCATATTCACTTAACGTCTATGACTAAGATTTTCTTAATCTTCTTCAATCACATTAAGTCTATATCTAAGGTTTTACTAACATAGTTGATAATCTTTTATATTAAAATAAAATTATTTCTATATCTAAGATCTTCAACTAATTATGACTTTCTATCATCATCTTGTAAATACTATAAATAGTAAAAACATGATGATTTTAGCTTTTGATAGCAAGGTCTTGAATATTTCAGTCTTTTGCTTAGAAATCCTTCCTTTGGATCGACTTCTCTGCAAATACACTGAAAAATAATCATTTCGAGACAACAAATATAATTGCCATACCCGAAACTTTGATCCTCTGAAACTTCAGATTTGAGAAGCAAACTTCAAACTCTCTGTATCGTCATAAAAATCAACTAATGCACCATAGCTTGTTGTAGTTCTCCCCCTCAACAATAAATCTCTCTGAATTAAGCATATCTCGAGTCCCTGCTCGCCTTGCCTAACCGGCATGTAATAGAGAGGTAAAATTTCCAACAATCTATCCTGAACGAGTTGACTCCCATGAAAACCAGAAACTTTGAAACTTGAATCACAAATTTCAGGAACATGGATCCTATTTCAAAAGCAACTCTTTGTTCTTGGCCTCATAATCAGAAGAAACATAATATAAGTCTTACAGACTTTCCATTAAGCTTCTTTGTGCTAACACCTGCACAACCAAGCTCAAAAATACAAACAAAGAGATAAAAATAACATAAATGTTATTCTTCATTATATCATTATGATAGTAACGACTTAATCTAGAACTACATTTTTCATTTTCTTCTCCAAATTTGTTATTCTTCACTATCATAAGTCATATACATACGACTTTATCTTAGTCTAGAACTACAAATTTTCAAGAACTTTATGTTTAGTTTGGTTCAAGTTCTCGTTGTTCAGAAAAATCTAAACCGTATACTTCTTATTGAGATCTTACGGTTTAAAATAAGGACCTATAAACTCCTTGTTTATCCGTCAACTTATCAGAAAAATTATAGAATCTTAAGATCTCTGTCTTATCATTCTATCGATACTTATCTAGAATCTTAAGATCTCTGTCTTATCATTCTACGGATACTTATCACAAATTCTAGAATCTTAAGATCTCTGTCTTATCATTCTATCGATACTTATCTAGAATCTTAAGATCTCTGTCTTATCATTCTACGGATACTTATCACAAATTCTAGAATCTTAAGATCTCTGTCTTATCATTCTATCGATACTTATCTAGAATCTTAAGATCTCTGTCTTATCATTCTATCGATACTTATCTAGAATCTTAAGATCTCTGTCTTATCATTCTATCGATACTTATCTAGAATCTTAAGATCTCTGTCTTATCATTCTATCGATACTTATCTAGAATCTTAAGATCTCTGTCTTATCATTCTATCGATACTTATCTAGAATCTTAAGATCTCTGTCTTATCATTCTATCGATACTTATCTAGAATCTTAAGATCTCTGTCTTATCATTCTATCGATACTTATCTAGAATCTTAAGATCTCTGTCTTATCATTCTATCGATACTTATCTAGAATCTTAAGATCTCTGTCTTATCATTCTATCGATACTTATCTAGAATCTTAAGATCTCTGTCTTATCATTCTATCGATACTTATCTAGAATCTTAAGATCTCTGTCTTATCATTCTATCGATACTTATCTAGAATCTTAAGATCTCTGTCTTATCATTCTATCGATACTTATCTAGAATCTTAAGATCTCTGTCTTATCATTCTATCGATACTTATCTAGAATCTTAAGATCTCTGTCTTATCATTCTATCGATACTTATCTAGAATCTTAAGATCTCTGTCTTATCATTCTATCGATACTTATCTAGAATCTTAAGATCTCTGTCTTATCATTCTATCGATACTTATCTAGAATCTTAAGATCTCTGTCTTATCATTCTATCGGATACTTATCTAGAATCTTAAGAACCCTGTCTTATTATTCTATGGATAACCTAATCTAAGGTCTTCCAACGCAAGTTTATATAGATTCCGTTTCTAAAGTCACTTGTCTTTAACTCTGTAAAAAACATCTAACTGAAACCTAATCTCTTATATTTTTGCATATCAGAAACATAGGGTAAGTTCCCGAAAAAATTACAAACCATACGTAATACTCTTATAATTGCCTCATTATACTAGTATTCATCTTGGTTAAACAATTATAAATACTCCTATGATAGCCTCATCAAACTAGTATTTATCTTTGTTCAGTATGGATTTGCATGATCCATATCTTGCTTCCATGGTGAAATCTTGCTCGACAACCTACAAAAACGAATATTTGTCCGCTGTCCTGCACATCTCAATCACACACATGAAATCTTCTCAAAGTAATAACATACAATCTGAAGAAATGAATACAAACCAAGATAAAATGAATATACTTAACAGTTTCTTATTAACCTAAGTCATATTAAGGTCTATAATTCACTGTTGAGCACTTTCAATCTTCACACAGTTCCAAATCTTTTTTGATTCAAAAATCTTTCAAAGATCAATTTCAAAACTATGAACATCTCTGTGTTCATTCTAATGAAAATCTTCTTTCTAAGAATCAATGCAGAAGCATTAACTCAATATCTGTTTATTGAAATTAACAACTCTGTGTTCTTTTCCTTAAACCTATATTCTGTTAATGTGACAAACTTTCTTTTAGCTTTTGATCACAACACTATTGCTTAACTACCCTACTCGTTTATTCATTGTTCCATAGGAACGTAGTTGAGTCCTCTTGGAAACTAGATTCTGTTCTGACTATATCTCTCGTACAATAGGAACTTTTATTTTACAACAACAACAAAATAATTTAAACATTTCACGAAAAACACAACATACACATACACTAAACATAAACGAATAACACAGTTAGAAGAGCTAAAGTTACTGATGATTAGATCAGATTAGCATGTTACATAAGCCTACTAGCGAGAAATAATTCTCTTATTATTAGTTATGAACAGTGATCCAAAAACGATTACCAATATATTTGTCCTCTTAAACACTCGGTACTTCCAGTCTCCTTTTTGGTTTGTGACACTTTCGATATACCTTGGCCAAGGACAGTCACCATGTAACCCGAGTAGCCTAATATGTCACTTAATCATGTTTGCGAACTTATGTGCCCCATATTCAGATACACTCTCACAATCGACACAAGCACTAAGATTAAGACATTTGGTGAATAAAGTGAGAAAGTCTTTAAGAATCAAGTCAGCGGTGACAGGTCGGTGATTCCTCACGCGCAAAGCGACTTAACTTGACTCACGTACGGAAATATACTCAACATTGCAGAATGCCAAGTACTTGCATATTTGTGACATTATTTTTAAGCACTTATGAAAACCCGTCACTTTCGATGAGACCCGTGTAGCGAACTTTCTGACAACCTATCCCAAGTTGGAAGCTTTAGGTAGGCTAGGTATACAAAGACACCCCAAGGACTTACTTGTTCGAATCTCAAAGGCCACATTAGCTTCATATTTTCAACAGATTTATTTTGATATTTGCATATCTTGTCACAAATATACATCCGAAAAAGCAATACATACACATATATGTACTTGAGACCTTCTATATAAAGACCAAATATACCTAATTACAATGCAAGATCTTTCATAAGAACATTGTATACAGTTAAGTTCAGATTATAAGGAAACTTTGGTACTTTGTGCCTATCGATACATCATATAATGGTATCACTGAACTGAGCATTTTAAAGTACAATTAAGTAGGCTTAAAAGCTAAAGTATCATCACGTCTAAACATCTTGATGCAGTGACCTTACTCCTTTTATTATTTTCTTTTTCTTTTCTGATTTTTTTGATTTTTATTTTGTTTTTCTGACATTATATGACACACATACATTACGACACAAACACTGACACATTTTACAAAGTTCCTTTTGAGAGATACTATCACTATAGAGTTCGGTCGAAAGCCTTAGTGAACAGATCAGCTAAATTAAAGTCACTCGGCACCTTTTCTAGGACTATTAATTTCTTTTCAGCACAATCACGAATAAAATGAAACCTTATTTCTATGTGCTTAGTCCTACTGTGCTTAACATGAGTATTAGATATGGTGGATTCATTATCTGCCTTTATGAGAGTACAAAGGAAAACCTAACCGTGATAGCCAGAGCCGGTGAATGAGTATTCACTTGCTGTTATGTAATCCGATCTCTCCCCTAAGACAAACATCCACTGATGTCTACTTCCTCAAGAGCACCAATTTCTTCATCCCTGTGAACCAACTAGTGGTCTTCTGGAACTGTCATATATCATAACCAACAACCTCAAGATGTGCCATCAAGCTCGTCTCAGGTTCGGCGACATCTTCGTTCTCAGCTCTTACTGGTTCTGATGATTCAGGTTCCTCTTCTACCCTCTGATGAACACTATCATGATCATTGGCACATACCATTGGATCAAATGAATTATCAGCAAGATCGTTCATTTCTTCATCAAGGTCGTGAATTATTGCCATGAATACATGATTCTGAACATCGGTACTAGTCGAACCCCAATTATATGTACCATCAGATTGAACAACTAAAGCTCTCGAGTTGTCCGTATCTCCTGAGCTTCTATTCCCAGTATTAGCATATTGATGTCTAGAATTCTGACTCACTATAGAACCACTTTGATTGAATTTCTGACGGCCTGTAGCTGAATTGTTGTCCCGTCTTGGCCTCTGACACTCTCTTGCAAAATGTCCAAAACCATCACAGTTATAACACTTCACCTTGGTCTTGTCAAACCCTACTTTGCCATTCACAACCTTTGTTAAGTCTAGAATCCGAGCTTTAGTGTGTGTTTTAGTATGTGTTAATGGAGGTTTCTAGTGAGAGAAAGTAGAGAGAGAGTAGAGAGATGTCAGGGAAAGATTAGCTTGTATTATAAGGTCAAAGGTTACAAAATGCTTAATGGAAGGGGTTTATATACATATGACTAATTTACACTAAGCCCCTTCCATACTTAGACATTTACATTCTAAGTATAAAACAATATAAAGTATACAAATCAACTACTACATTTATATTTCTAACAATCTCCCCCTTAGTAGTGATTTGTCAAAAATATCCAGTCCTTGTCATTCATCAAGCTCTTATATTCGGTCTATCTTTATTTGGATGCCAGAACCAATTATCTCCTTCTGGTCTGTCATCAGGAACAATCATGTTTGCTTCATAGTTTCTTGGTGGAATGTTTTGTGGGCCTGGAAGATGACTTGGCTCGTACTTGATCCAACAACCTCCTCTTCGACGTACGACGTACTTAGACTTTTGAACATTCTTTGCCTCTCTCATCATTCTGATACTGTCTCTGTACTCGAGTCTTTGGTTGATCTTGGATATTACCTTATCAAATACTTCCTTTTTCTTTTCATCTTGATAATCTTCTTTCAAGCACAACAAAACATTTTTACAAAATTCTAGTGTTCCATCTGAATAAGAAGCAAGTTCATCCATACGAATGAAGATCTTCTTTTTTCTGCTGTTCAAAAAGACAACACCAAAGGATGGTTCTTCTATGATCTGACCAATACTAAGCTGTTCAATGTCTCTGGTGTAAAGACTTTGATCTGGATATGGTGCATTGATCTTTCTCTTAACCACTTCAAAACCAATTTGAAAGTCTTCCAATGAAGCGTATTGAATGCAGCTTGACATGTATCTTTTAACTGCTTCAAAGGCAATAACATCTTCCTTGTACCTTTGCATTGCATTCAAGAAATGGTTGTAGAGAAAGATAATGTCATCAACTGGTAGCAGCTTGAACTGAGCTTCTGTGAATCTGTACATCTTATTGTTATCTCTTTTCACATGAAAGCAAGGTACAGATATTGAAATCCTTTTAACCAAAATCACTCTGACGAGCACCAAAATCTTGTGGTTTCTTTGTTCTTCCAGAAGCTTTGGATTGTATTGCTTAGTGAGTTTGAGAAGCTCTTTGTATTCTTCGATTTGTCTTGCTTCCTTAAACTTATACATCGAATCCAATTCTGGTCTCTTTGTTTTGGTTACTTTTGTAGCTCCACAGAAGATTGGATAAGCTCTTTCTTCCAGAAATCTTGACTTCTTAGCTGCCTCCTTTGGCTTAACACCCAGAGCAACCATTCTTTCTTTATCCCTCAAGAAGTATCCCCGATTAATAAACCTCCTTTGTTCTTCAGTTAATTCTGTTGGGAAATAATCAGGAAGGACTTCCTCGGATATGATTGCTTCTTTCAACACTTGTTTATACGTTGATTTCTTGAAATTCTGGGATGCAGCTTCAGGAGTCTTTCTTAATTCATCAAAACTATTGAAGTCTTCAAACGTATAGTGTTGAGGAGTTGTGAAACCCTGAGTAGAAGATTCTCCAGCTTCTTTTCTGCTTGAAGAACCTGTTTCAAAATAATCAAGATCTGGGAAGTCTTCAAACACAGGTTCCTCAACAGCTTCATCATTTGTTGGATTCTCAACTATTTCTGGCTCATCAAATGTTACATTATCTTTCAATGCTTCAATATCTGCATCATCTTCAGCATATTCCATAATTTCACTTTTAATCACAAATCCTTCTTCTTCATTAACCTCAATATTTCCAAACTCTTCTTCACTTTCTACATCCGACTCAGCACCAAACACATCAACTAACCTTCTTCTAATCACATCATCTATTGTTTCCTCAACATTCTCAACATTCTCAACATTCTCAACATTTACGCCCTCGGCTCTTTCTTCCATCACCACATCTCCAACATTTCCTTCAACTCTTGCCGAAGTATTATCAATGTTCGCTTGACCTTCTCCTTGGTTCTCCCCCTCGGGGTGATCATCAGAATCAGGATCATCCCGACGAGAAGGAACCGAGGCCGGTCGGCAAGATTCTAAACCTATCAATCTTAACTCAAATTCAGCTAGTTTAGAATCATACTCAGCCTTTTGTCTTTTAATTTGTTCTTGTAAAGCTTTGACTCGTTTGTCAGTTGCAAGTTCCCTTTCTCTAACTTCTAAGGCATTCAATACGCCTCTTTCTGTAACAGTCAACAAATCACCCTCCGATCTTAATATATTCAATACGCCTCTTTGGTTGGTTGATTTGTTGATGTTGATGGAATTTCAGTTGGTGTTGGTGGTCTTTGTAGTGGTGTTTGATGAGAAGAATCCAACCCGTGGATTGTTGGCACACTCGAGGTGTGACCTAAATTCAGCGATGCTGATTCAGGATTTCCTGCGGATCCTCGGGTTGTACCCTCACCAGCAGTTTCAGATTTATGGGCTTTGCAACCCGAATCAATTGATGTCCTAGACTGTGATAAATCACTGTCCTGGACTTGTTGTGGTTGGGCAACACCTCTAACAATGCCGGGGTCACTGAGAATGCCCGTTAATACAGTCTCAGGTTGATCCTAAGGAACAGCAGTGTCACTACGGCGTTCATACTGCTCCCCAGTCTCGGTCTGAGGACTGTTACCTACGGCTAAAGCTGGCGTGATGTTAGCTAAGGCAGGATTTCCAAGCTGTCCTTGAGGGTCACACAAAGTGGGTCCTTCTCCGCTTGTTCCGGCACCAGTACTCAACTGGGCTTGTGAATCAGTGTCCCTAGGGGATCTAGACTCTTGTGCATGAACTGAAGGCGAGAGGTGGGGCTGGTCCTCTCTAATTTCAACACTCTCATCCTCCAAATGAGGAGAGTGTGGTGAGCGTGGATTCGGTGAAACAACAGATGGTAAAGGTGTCGATTGCGAAGGTGAAGATTGTGAAAGGGGAACGGTTGGTGTAGATTGTGTAGATTGTGAAGGTGATGTTTGTGATGTAATGTTTGGTGTGGATTGTGAAACAGGTGATGAAATAGGTTCAGGTGAAGCAACATCTTGCTGAAACATAACTCTTTTAGACTTTCTTTTCCTCTGCTCAGAGGCCCCTTCATCACTAACCCCTCTTTTTCTTTTTGATTTCTTCTTCTTTGAAGTCTGCTTTAGAACACTTCTAGCAGACATTTTAAGTCGTCAACCTGGTGGTGGAGTTGGTTCATCAGGTAGTATTGAAGCAATTGATCGAGGTGGTGTTAGAATTGGTGGATTCGGTGAAACAACAGATGGTAAAGGTGTCGATTGCGAAGGTGAAGATTGTGAAAGGGGAACGGTTGGTGTAGATTGTGTAGATTGTGAAGGTGATGTTTGTGATGTAATGTTTGGTGTGGATTGTGAAACAGGTGATGAAATAGGTTCAGGTGAAGCAACATCTTGCTGAAACATAACTCTTTTAGACTTTCTTTTCCTCTGCTCAGAGGCCCCTTCATCACTAACCCCTTTTTTCTTTTTGATTTCTTCTTCTTTGAAGTCTGCTTTAGAACACTTCTAGCAGACATTTTAAGTCGTCAACCTGGTGGTGGAGTTGGTTCATCAGGTAGTATTGAAGCAATTGATCGAGGTGGTGTTAGAATTGGTGGATTCGGTGAAACAACAGATGGTAAAGGTGTCGATTGCGAAGGTGAAGATTGTGAAAGGGGAACGGTTGGTGTAGATTGTGTAGATTGTGAAGGTGATGTTTGTGATGTAATGTTTGGTGTGGATTGTGAAACAGGTGATGAAATAGGTTCAGGTGAAGCAACATCTTGCTGAAACATAACTCTTTTAGACTTTCTTTTCCTCTGCTCAGAGGCCCCTTCATCACTAACCCCTCTTTTTCTTTTTGATTTCTTCTTCTTTGAAGTCTGCTTTAGAACACTTCTAGCAGACATTTTAAGTCGTCAACCTGGTGGTGGAGTTGGTTCATCAGGTAGTATTGAAGCAATTGATCGAGGTGGTGTTAGAATTGGTGGATTCGGTGAAACAACAGATGGTAAAGGTGTCGATTGCGAAGGTGAAGATTGTGAAAGGGGAACGGTTGGTGTAGATTGTGTAGATTGTGTAGATTGTGAAGGTGATGTTTGTGATGTAATGTTTGGTGTGGATTGTGAAACAGGTGATGAAATAGGTTCAGGTGAAGCAACATCTTGCTGAAACATAACTCTTTTAGACTTTCTTTTCCTCTGCTCAGAGGCCCCTTCATCACTAACCCCTCTTTTTCTTTTTGATTTCTTCTTCTTTGAAGTCTGCTTTAGAACACTTCTAGCAGACATTTTAAGTCGTCAACCTGGTGGTGGAGTTGGTTCATCAGGTAGTATTGAAGCAATTGATCGAGGTGGTGTTAGAATTGGTGGATTCGGTGAAACAACAGATGGTAAAGGTGTCGATTGCGAAGGTGAAGATTGTGAAAGGGGAACGGTTGGTGTAGATTGTGTAGATTGTGAAGGTGATGTTTGTGATGTAATGTTTGGTGTGGATTGTGAAACAGGTGATGAAATAGGTTCAGGTGAAGCAACATCTTGCTGAAACATAACTCTTTTAGACTTTCTTTTCCTCTGCTCAGAGGCCCCTTCATCACTAACCCCTCTTTTTCTTTTTGATTTCTTCTTCTTTGAAGTCTGCTTTAGAACACTTCTAGCAGACATTTTAAGTCGTCAACCTGGTGGTGGAGTTGGTTCATCAGGTAGTATTGAAGCAATTGATCGAGGTGGTGTTAGAATTGGTGGATTCGGTGAAACAACAGATGGTAAAGGTGTCGATTGCGAAGGTGAAGATTGTGAAAGGGGAACGGTTGGTGTAGATTGTGTAGATTGTGAAGGTGATGTTTGTGATGTAATGTTTGGTGTGGATTGTGAAACAGGTGATGAAATAGGTTCAGGTGAAGCAACATCTTGCTGAAACATAACTCTTTTAGACTTTCTTTTCCTCTGCTCAGAGGCCCCTTCATCACTAACCCCTCTTTTTCTTTTTGACGAACTAGGACCCTCACTTGGCGACCTATGCTTAGTCTGGGTAGGAGTCTGTCGGCTTTCAGACCATATTACTGAGACTAACCACTCGAGATAAGCCCTAAGGTGAGGACTCTGAGCAGGAACCAGGTTTATCAAAAATGGTGGAATCGAAAAAGGTCTTACTGTGTCACAACTTGTGCCTCTCAGATTTGATTTATACAAGGCAATCACACATTTAAAGCTATTCTCCAATTTTGGGATTTCTTCTCTGTTATCAAGAGCATCTTCGATAACCAATGTGAAAAATCTGATAAATGGAATATACTTTCTGTCTTGTTTATCCTTTCCCTTAACAACTTGAATCAGCTTTTTCCATATTATAGTCGCAAAGTCACACTGCACATTGTGAGTGACTGCATAATAGATTGCCAAAGAATCTTTTGTCATCAGATCAATTCCTTTCTGTGACGGCATCAAGCAGGTTGAAAGAATATTGTACATCGTATGCCAGAGAGTTGCTACATTACTTCTTCAAAAATCTCTCATCGTTGTCAAATCTCCTGCATAACCCAACGAATGAACTCCTGCCAATATTTCCTCAACAGATGGGAGTTCTTCGTATTCTTCTATAACAGGAAATCCAATGATTGTTCTAAATTCATCCAGAGTTAATCTACAGTTGAAGATTTCAGTTTCTGATTCTAGTGAAAATTTGAAGTATTCTGCTATGTTGTGCCTTTTACTTCCTCGCACATATTCAATAGATTCCCACAGCTCAAAGACATACTTCTCAGGTACAAGTGCACCTCCAGTTAAAGCATTATTTAGTGGATGATAGCTGAGAATCTCTGGAATGATAGGAAATTTGCAAGCAAAAGGAATATGTAATGCTTGATTAGCTTGCATTTTCATTGAATCTCCTTCTCTGAACATTGCCATTTGGATACTTTATTATTTTTTCTGTTCAAGACAAACTGACCAAAGTTTTTGACCAGAAAAGACATGTTAAACACATAAAAAATAACAAAATATACCAACTTTTAAGAAACACATTTATTACACAGACAATGTTTTGCATATATATTAAAAATGAGAGAACATAGTAGTACACAAAGGCGTTCGATACCGTGCATCTCACCCAAATATATATACAAAACATGACAATATATAGAATCACATAAGTATTAAAAGATAAGAAAACAAGGTAGTACACAAAGGCGTTCGATACCTTGCATCTCACCCAAATATATATACAAAACATGACAATATATAGAATCACATAAGTATTAAAAGATAAGAAAACAAGGTAGTACACAAAGGCGTTCGATACCTTGCATCTCACCCAAATATATATACAAAACATGACAATATATAGAATCACATAAGTATTAAAAGATAAGAAAACAAGGTAGTACACAAAGGCGTTCGATACCGTGCATCTCACCCAAATATATATACAAAACATGACAATATATAGAATCACATAAGTATTAAAAGATAAGAAAACAAGGTAGTACACAAAGGCGTTCGATACCTTGCCTCTCACTCTAAACACTTATGAAATACTATATATTTACATACACAATACACATATACAAATAAACATTTTAAAACACAGCACAAATAATAATAAAAGAAACATAGAATAAAAATAAAGAATAAAAAAAATTTGAAATTCTAATTTGTATTGGAGTTGAAACATGTAAATGCAGAGCTCAAAGCTCTGCAAATGAGCTGTTCAGATTCACTCCTTTGAAATGTATGAAATTTTCTTATATTGAACAACAAAAATGTTGTCAATTGATAAAGAACAATTTCAATGAGGAAAATTTCAATTTGTACTGTTTGCCGAGCAAAATGCTCTGCAAACAGTTGAATTTAAGACTTTTTGAATTTTTTTTTCATTTTGTACTGTTTGCCGAGCAAAATGCTCTGGAAACAGTTGATTTTGAAAACTTTGAGAAAATTCTCATTTTGTACTGTTTGCCGAGCAAAAAGCTCTGCAAACAGTTGAATTTAAGAACTTTGTGAAAATTTTTCATTTGTACTGTTTGCCGAGCAAAATGCTCTGCAAACAGTTGATTTTAAAAAACTTGGTGAAAATTTTTCACTTTGTACTGTTTGCCGAGCAAAATGCTCTGCAAACAGTTGATTTTAAAAAAACTTGGTGAAAATTTTTCACTTTGTACTGTTTGCCGAGCAGAATGCTCTGCAAACAGTTGTTTTAAGAAAACTTGGTGAAAAATTTTCACTTTGTACTGTTTGCCGAGCAATGATCTCTGCAAACAGTTGTTTTTAAAGCTTCAATGACTTGGAATTCAATTTGAACAAAATGCACTGTTTGCCGAGCAAACTTCTCTGCAAACAGTTCATTTTAATACTTGGAAAAATTTTGGAATTCAAAATGCTTGTTTGCCGAGCTCAAAGCTCTGCAAACAATTGATTTTAAAAACTTTGATTCATTTGAAAGCCAACAACCTTGAATGCCGAGCAAAATGCTCTGCATTATGTTGTGTTTAAAAACTTGGTGAAAATTTTTCATTTTGTACTGTTTGCCGAGCAAGCTCTGCAAACAGTTGAATTTAAGAACTTTGTGAAAATTTTTCACTTTGTACTGTTTGCCGAGCAAAACGCTCTGCAAATGGCACTTGTGATCCAAAAAAAAACTTTGGCAAAATTATGAACACACTTGATGATTTGAAAGAGATCAAGAACAAAGTACCCATTTGCCGAGTAAAATGCTCTGCAAATGGTACTTTTCATCAAAAACACATCATTTGCCAAGCTAACTACTCTGCAAATGGTACATTTTATTAAAAAAATTTTACCCAGCCTATCATCAAATCAAACCCAGAAAATTTCAACAACATGCAGATTCAAGACTTAAAATTCATATTAACAACAAGCAAAAGTCCTAATCATGCATCTAACATACCAAACAATCATCGAAACATCATATCAAGCATTAAGAACATGAGCAGTTCATCTCGACATTTCATCAAACAGTTGGTAACAAAGATTAAGGTTAAGTATATTACCTTGAAATGGATATTATAATCGATGAACAGAAAGAAAATGGTAACACACTGATGATCAAAGTAGCAACTTCACTTTAAGTGATACTCAAATGATGATTGATTTGATTGATTAATGACAAGTTAAAGAATAATGATGAGAGAGATAAAGTAAGATATTTGGTTTGAATTCGAATTATGAATGAGGTTGACCCGCCCATTTTTCTTTTAAGATACATATTCGGGTCGCGGGTCTGGGTATGACCCGCGTGTGGACCCGAAGTCAAACTGGTCATGGGCTTCACATGGTAGATGGACTCAATTTGTTATTGGGCTAAAACCTCATTTTGGGCTCATAATGGTTTTGGGCTGAAACCTAACTAATAACAAAAAAATATAGAAAGAAAAAAAATAATAATAAAAAAATAATAATAAAAAATAAAAAAATAACAATAAAAAAATAAAACAGAATAACAAAATAATATAACAAGCTAATAAAAAATAACTCAAAATTGAAACTGATTCAGCTTGAAATAAATTAAAGGAATTCAAGTTGACACAACCCTAATCTGAATTAAGCCTAAATTAAACTAAATCTAAGTTGATAAGCTCACACAAAACAATAGTTTCCAACGTGTAAGCATGTTATAAAAAAGTTTGCAGCACAGGATTCTGAAAAAAAATCTCAGAGTATAAAAGAGTCATAGACATAACAAAGTAGTAACAATCATTAACATCTAAAAACAATACAAGCTTAAACACACTACCCTTTAATAACTCGAAGACGAAGAGAAACAGCTTTTCGTATTGCATCCTTGGCTTCTTGAATGGTATATTTCTGAGCAAACTCTATTGCATATTGAACAACTTTTTACTTGTGAATTTTGCTTTCATGAAGTAATATCTTGGTGCAATACTTTGCTCGTAGATTTTCCAGCTGGAATTTTTGAGTCACATTTCCCTTTGCGTTCTCACTCTTAAAACCAGGATTCCATCTTGAAAGCTTATCTCCTACATATGTATCCATATGGCACATCAAGAAGACACCACAGTCATTGTGGTTATTCTTAGTTCTCCAATTCATTTCAAGTATTGAGGGATTCAGTTTTTCAATTGCTGATGCTCTTCGATGCTTGTGTTTTTTCAAATGATGGCAAAATAGTGTGTGCTGCAAAAAACATAGGAGATTTTGTTATGTAACTGGTGATAAAAAAGTAAAAAAAATCTTTAAAAAATCTGAAAATAAAACAAAAAATAGTAAGTACAGTAGTAACATAACAAAGTACGTTAGATTATTATTTAGCAAAGGAGTGAAAATCAAAAAACTTACAATAACATCACAAACTTTCTTGTATTTTAGATCATAGTCACTGCATTGAGCTCTGTTATCTATGATATTGAATTCCATTCTTTTAAGATTAAAAACAACAAGGTAAAAGTGACTTGAAGCAACAACAGGGAAAAATACCTGCATACTCAAAAAAATTAACGTAAACTGTTTTAGTACAAATGTGAAAATGTCAAGAAAAATGTATATCGAATACATCAAAAATTGTATATAAAGAGAAACACGTACAAGTTGGACATCTTTCATAGCCACAAGTTTGTCATTATCTTCCAACGCAAATTTGATATTTGATTCAAAAATCTTGTAAGCTTTTTTGAAACTTAAAGTCCCATCCCACATGTTGGTGGACTGTAATGGAAAAAAATATGAATATAAATATAAACATTATTTTAAAAAATTACAAAAATTGTAAAAATTATAATATTACTGAAAAGGTACGACTTACAATAGTTGAAGTTTGTAAAAATATTCTTCTTACAGATGATCCAGACACTTGCTCTTCTTCATTCAGTATCAAACTCCAAATGTCTATTACATTTGCATCGACCCAAGTTGATGGTGATAAACTTTCACATATTGCACGGGTTAACATTTTGCCTGATTTTGTTTCAAACAAAATTTCCCTAACAAGATAAACAAAACCAGAAAACAAAAAATAATAAATTATTATACAATGAAAAAGAAAAATCAAACCTTCAAAAACTTCAAAAATTAAACTTAAAAATAAAAAATATCCTATGGGCAATTGAACAAATTTGAAAAGGTACTTACCTAGGCTGGTTCTTCCAAATAAACACAAACCCAGAAACATCAAACTCTAATCTTGAGATGTCAGTAGTTATGCTTGTCTTTTTAAGCTTATATGGGGAAGAAATATACTTTGAAGGTTTCATTATTCTTCTCACAAATCTAACTGGTTGTGCATTATTATCATTTTCCCTCACATTATGTTCTTGTTGTATAAGCTTTTCTTCAGACATCAAATAATAACCATTTTCAGCATCATATCCTTGAATATCAAAAGATTGAGGAGTCGAATTAGGAAACGGAATGAAATTCGTATTCGTTTTGATTGGAGTGATGTAACTGTCAGTTTCTTTGTAGAACATAACTGCATTTTCAAAATCAACTCTTTGTTCATCTTCATCATCTTCTTCATTTTCAGAATGATTATTTTCTTCATAAGCATCTCTGGTATTCTCATTGATAATTTCTTCTTGTGATTTAACTTTGCTAGCTTTGTATCGTTTGGAAACTTTGATACCCCTCGATCCAAATTCTTTACAACTTTAACGAATAGTGCTTCCATCTTTGAATAGTATTTTTTCTGGAAAAAAAAATGTAAGATTTAGAATAGCAAAAACAATATTTGAAATTTTCATGGTAAGCTAAATTGTTTTTAGATATATAAAAGTGTTAGTTTTATACCTCATTTGTAACTGCAGATGATGATAGTTTACTTTCAAGGTTATTTTTAGGAGTACACTCTTCTTCAACAAAACTTTCTGAACACACAGAATGCAAAGGAAGTTTGCCAAAACTCCCATTCATCTCAAGTTCAACTTTTACACGCTCTAGAATATAGGTACGATTCCAATTTTTGATTGCTGGTCTTGTACGAGTTACATTAAACTTTTCACATAGAGTTGAATCAAGATAAAGCAACTGCATTAAATGAACAAGTAAAGAAACAAAAAGCAAAATTTTAGCTACACATAAAATACATGCACAAATTAAAAAATAAGCAGTAAGTGCAATTAGATATAAATACCTGCAAAAATGTCATTGGTCCAGTAAAATAAGATTCTTCATTTGGAAGTGGCCAAATATCCTTGCACTTTTTTAAATGATGTATCAAGAAACTACACCAATCAATCTTTTTGATATCTGTGTCTTCACATATTCGATCAATAATTGCTCTTAGAAGAGGCACAGTACAAGCACCGATTTTGTCACTAGAAATCATTTTTATTATGAATAACATCAAAAAATTGCATTTGAAAAGCTGTCCCGTATCGTCAGAATTTCTCATAACGTCGGACAAATGATTTGTCCGAATGGATACCACATTAAACTGAGATTTCCACTGACTACTAAAAGATTCTTCATCCTGTTTGCACTCTTTTATAGGCAAAGAGAGCAAATCAATGTCTCCCATAGGAATCCCCAGTATGTCATGTACAGACTTGCGGTTTATTTGAATTGATTCAGAAGAAAGGTTAATCACTAAAGACTCAACATCAAGATTATCAACAACAAAAAATCCCAACAAACCAGAAAGTTCATCTGTTGTCATCCCAATAAAGCTTCCAAAACCCATGTCTCGCAAAACTTCTTTCTGTGTTTCTTTAAGAAGATTGATAACGTTGAACAACGCATTCGGTGTGTTTCTAATCCTAACAGATGATTGAACATGATTACTTTTTCCCAAATTTTTTTTGTCCTTTACTGACTTTTTAACTGTTTTGTCGGTTTTTTGTTTCTTTAAAGGCTTATGTTTATCCTTTGCAACCTTTTGTCTTCCACGTTTCTTAGACTTCATTACATTGCAAGCAGCCTCTTCTAAATAATATTGATTCTCCAAATGGTCATGGGTATCAAATTCAAAAATCTTAGCAGACTTTTTAAAAGTCGTTTCAGAATTTTCAGCGCAAATTAAAGCATTTGAAAAGGTCTTCTTAGCAGATTTGGATTTCATTTGCAGTTTTGTTTTTTTGCTCTATAATTTCAAAAACAAATGCATAACAGGGATTAATAAAATAATAATTAGAAAAAACACAAATGTATTCATCCCAAAAAAGCCCAAGCTTAGTCTAACATGGTAAACATTAATAAACTCAAAAAACTGGAAACTGATTCAGTTTGGAAAAAAAATACAGATAATCTACACAAATGTAGGGTGACCAAGAAAGCAGAAGCTGACTATAACAAAGCTAATAAAAAACAACTCAAAATTTTAAAATGATTCAGCTTGGAATAAATTAAAGGAATTCAAGTTGACTCAATCCTAATCTGAATCAAGTATTACTTAGACTAAATCTAAGTTGATAAGCATAACCCATAGTTTCAACATGTAAACATATTATATAAAATTTGTCAGGGCAACATTCTGGAAAAAATATCATACCTTTACACAAATCTACTCACAAATCTACACAATGTGTATTTTCACCAAACAAAACAGGAGCTACCTGTAACAAGACAACTAATAAAATAACACACTCATAATCTACACAAAAAATGTAGTGTGACCAGCAAAAACCCGAAGCTAACTGTAACAAGACAACTAATAATAACTTAAAAACTGAAACTGATTCACCTTAAAACAATTGACACATATTTCTTCACAAAATGTATTGTGTCCAAAAAGAATCCCAAGCTAACTGTAACAACCTAAGCAATAATATTTCAAATCTGAAACTGATTTAGCTTCATATAATCCAAAAAGTTTTTATTGTAAAACTTCATAATAATTGATATTTTACATGTAGCTACACATAAAAAGATACACAAATGTAGTTCGTCCAAACAAAAGTCAAACCTAAAGTGTATTAAACTAATGAAAAGTTTAACTTATAAACCTTCATGATAAATACTATATTAAATTTAAGTACACATAATCTACACAAAAGATGTAGTTGTCCAAAATAAAATGGTAGCTTAACTGTAAAAAATTAACTAAAAATAACACAAAATTGAAACTGATTCAGTAATACGCCGAATCTGACTCAGGCTTCACAGTATATACACATAATCTACACAAAAAATGTAGTGTCACCAAAAAAAGACCAAACTAACTGTAACAAGCTAAGCAAAAATGAAAACTGACTCAGCTTCACACTATCTAGACATAATCTACACAAATGTAGTGTGACCAAAAAAAGAGCAAGCTACCTGTAACAAGCTAACAAAAAATGAAACTAACTCAGCTTCACACTATCTAGACATAATCTACACAAATGTAGTGTGACCAAAAAAAGAGCAAGCTAACTGTAAGAAGCTATGCAAAAAATGAAACTGAGACAGCCTCTCATTATCTACACAAAATCTACACAAAATGTAGTGTGACCAAAAAAGACCAAACTAACTGTAACAACCTAATCAAAAACGAAGCTGACTCAGCTTCACACTATCTACACATAATCTACACAAATGTAGTGTGACCAAAAAAGACCAAACTAACTGTAACAACCTAATCAAAAACGAAGCTGACTCAGCTTCACAGCTAAATGCACATAATCTACAGAAGAAGTAGTGTTTGCGTAAAATTCCAAGCTAACTATAACAAACTAATAAAAAAAATTATAGAAAAAAAAACAGACACACAATTAAAATACAAATGTTCTCTAATTACACAGCGTCAGATTAAAATGAATTAGGTAATTTAAAAATTATTATATAAAAAATACAATAAAATATAGAAATAAAACATACCAGTATGCATAAAATTGCTTTCTGAAGAAGTTGAGTTTTTAATTGAAACCCTAATTTATCAAAAGGTGGAAATTAAAAAATATGAAGGAAGACGTAATGGTAACAATATTTCGAAATACTGATTTTTAATCTCCATTTTACATAATCGAAACCCTAATTTAGAGATATAGAACGAAGGTAAATATATTTTTAGAAAGGAAGGGTGGGGGAGAAGTAGAGATGTTTATGATGAGAGAAATATGATCTTTTTATTTTTATATCTAGTTGTGAAGATAATTTCAAAATTAGATAAATAGAGGGATCGAATTTGTAACTATAAATAGTCCGTATCTTTAAATGAAACTAATTGTTTCCTATAAAAATTCATTTATAATTTAAAAATCATTTAATAAAACTCCCTTTTTCCTAAAATAGCGAGATAGATCACCAACCATACACATTAAAAAAAATAAAATAATAAAAACAATTTTTTTTCTCTCTAAAATGAAAAAGAGAAAATATGAATCAACTGAATAAGAAATGTTATCTTTCGAAATTGATGATGCGGAATTAAATGATGATCAAAATCTACAAGGAAATCTCGAAATTGAATTAGGTAAAACTTTTTTTAAATATAATCTGAAAGATTTATGTTAAGAATAGAATTCGAGCTTTTGTGTGTGCAAATAGTACAAGTGAAGTTCTAGTACTTAGTCAAATTTCTGAAACACGTATTTGCCGAGCAACTTGCTCTGCAAATAGTACAAGTAAGAATCACACTTTAGCCAAAGACTTCTGCAAATGCGAGTAACCACAACACGACAAAATAGTCGGTTAGGTTATCTTCTTCGTTCAGTCAAACCCTTATTTGCAGAGAAGAAAGAAAATCTTCGATATCTTCTTCATTTTTGCGAATTAGAACTCGAATTTTATATCAAAATGTTCAGAACATCAATGCGCACAAATCCTCAAACAAATTAGATACTAATTTCAACTGGAAATCAAACCCTCACGAACATGCAATTTGTAGAGGTCGATCAAAAATAACTCAAATGATGAAATTAGCTTCTGAAATTGATAGCGAAGGAAGATATACTGATATTGAATCGATCGGTGAACAAAATTAGAATAGAAACACACTTAATTTGCAGTAATCACTGAAACAGTGAGCTCTTTAAATGAACCTTTCAGAAAAACAACTCGAATTCGAAAATTAAGCTTGTAATAAGCTTTTGGATCGTTCAGATACTCTGATTGTGCTCTGATACCAATTGTTAAGAATAGAATTCGAGCTTTTGTGTGTGTAAATGTGTGTGTTAATGGAGGTTTCTAGTGAGAGAAAGTAGAGAGAGAGTAGAGAGAAGTCAGGGAAAGATTAGATTGTATTATGGGGTAAAAAGTTACAATTAACATAATGGAGGGGGTTTATATACATATGAGCTATTTACACTATATCCCCTTCCATTGTACCAAGTTTACAATATAAGTACAAATTAACATAAGGTACACAAATCAACTACTACATTTATATTTCTAACAATCTCCCCCTTAGTAGTGATTTGTAAAAAAATATCCAGTCTTTGTCTTTCTTTAAGCTCTTGTATTCGGTCTATCTTTGTTTGGATGCCAGAACCAATTTTCTCCTTCGGGTCTATCATCAGGAACAACCATGTTGTCTGCAAAGTTTCTTGGAGGAATGTTCTGAGGACCTGGACGATGACCAGGTTCATACTTGATCCAACAACCTCCTTTTCGACGTACGACGTACTTAGACTTCTGAACATTCTTTGCTTCTCTCATCATTCTAATACTGTCTCTGTACTCGAGTCTTTGATTAATCTTGGAGATTGCTTTATCAAATACTTCCTTTTTCTTTTTATCTTGCTCGTCTTCTTGCAGGCACAACAACACATTCTTACAAAACTCTAAAGTTCCATCAGAATAAGAAGCAAGTTCATCCATGCGAATGAAAATCTTCTTCTTTCTGCTATTCAAAAAGACAACACCGAAGGATGGTTCTTCTATGATATGACCAATACTTAGCTGTTTAATATCTGTAGTATATAGACTTTGATCTGGATACGGCACATTAATCTTTCTCTTCACAACTTCAAATCCTATCTGAAAATCTTCCAATGAAGCATATTGAATGCAGCTTGACATATATCGTTTAACAGCTTCAAAGGCAATAACATCTTCACGATATCTCTGCATAGTATTCACGAAATGATTGTAGAGAAAGATAATGTCATCAACTGGCAGCAGCTTGAACTGTGTTTCAGTAAATCTGTAGCTCTTGCCATTATCTCTTTTGACATGAAAACTTGGGATTGAGATAGTATTCCTTTAAACCAAAATAACTCTTATCAGTACCAAGATCTTGTGATTTCTTTGTTCTTCAAGGAGTTTGGGATTATATTGCCTGGTGAGTTTAAGAAGCTCTTTGTATTCTTCTACTTGTCTTGCTTCCTTAAACTTGTACATTGACTCCAACTCAGGTCTTTTGGTTTTAGTAACTTTGGTAGCTCCACAAAAGATTGGAAAAGCTCTTTCTTCCAAGAATCTAGACTTCTTGGCTGCCTCCTTTGGCTTAACACCTAGTGCAACCATTCTTTCTTTATGCCTCAAGAAGTATCCCCGATTAATGAACCTCCTTTGTTCATCAGTCAATTCAGTTGGAAAGTAATCAGGAAGAACTTCCTCGGATACGATTGCATCTTTCAACACTTGTTTATATGTTGATTTCTTGAAGTTCATCATCATCATCATCATCATCATCATCATCATCATCATCATCATCATCATCATCATCTCATCATCATAATATTTTCATTAACTTCATCATCATCATCATCATCATCATCATCATCATCATCATCATCATCATCATCATCATCATCATCATCATCATCATCATCATCATCATCATCATCATCATCATCATCATCATCATCATCATCATCATCATCATCATCATCATCATCATCATCATCATCATCATCATCATCATCATCATCATCATCATCATCATCATCATCATCATCATCATCATCATCATCATCATCATCATCATCATCATCATCATCATCATCATCATCATCATCATCATCATCATCATCATCATCATCATCATCATCATCATCATCATCATCATCATCATCATCATCATCATCATCATCATCATCATCATCATCATCATCATCATCATCATCATCATCATCATCATCATCATCATCATCATCATCATCATCATCATCATCATCATCATCATCATCATCATCATCATCATCATCATCATCATCATCATCATCATCATCATCATCATCATCATCATCATCATCATCATCATCATCATCATCATCATCATCATCATCATCATCATCATCATCATCATCATCATCATCATCATCATCATCATCATCATCATCATCATCATCATCATCATCATCATCATCATCATCATCATCATCATCATCATCATCATCATCATCATCATCATCATCATCATCATCATCATCATCATCATCATCATCATCATCATCATCATCATCATCATCATCATCATCATCATCATCATCATCATCATCATCATCATCATCATCATCATCATCATCATCATCATCATCATCATCATCATCATCATCATCATCATCATCATCATCATCATCATCATCATCATCATCATCATCATCATCATCATCATCATCATCATCATCATCATCATCATCATCATCATCATCATCATCATCATCATCATCATCATCATCATCATCATCATCATCATCATCATCATCATCATCATCATCATCATCATCATCATCATCATCATCATCATCATCATCATCATCATCATCATCATCATCATCATCATCATCATCATCATCATCATCATCATCATCATCATCATCATCATCATCATCATCATCATCATCATCATCATCATCATCATCATCATCATCATCATCATCATCATCATCATCATCATCATCATCATCATCATCATCATCATCATCATCATCATCATCATCATCATCATCATCATCATCATCATCATCATCATCATCATCATCATCATCATCATCATCATCATCATCATCATCATCATCATCATCATCATCATCATCATCATCATCATCATCATCATCATCATCATCATCATCATCATCATCATCATCATCATCATCATCATCATCATCATCATCATCATCATCATCATCATCATCATCATCATCATCATCATCATCATCATCATCATCATCATCATCATCATCATCATCATCATCATCATCATCATCATCATCATCATCATCATCATCATCATCATTTTCATTATCTTCATCATCATCATCATCATCATCATCATCATCAGAATCAGTTCCAAAAACTTCCCTAAGTCTTCTTTGAATTTCTTCATTTTCATCTTGGTTACCACCTTCAGTTCTTTCTTCCATCACCACATCTTCAACAATTCCTTCAACTCTTGCCGAAGTATTATAAATATTCGTTTGACCTTCTCCTTGGTTCTCCCCCTCGGGGTGATCATCAGAATCAGGATCATCCCGTCGAGAAGCAACCGAGGCCGGTCGGCAAGATTCTAACGCTAACAATCGAAGTTCAAAAGCAGCAAGCTTTGCATCATATTCAGCCTTTTGACGTTCAACCTGATCTTGTAAAGCTTTTACCCTTCTTTCAGTTGCGATTTCCCTTTCCCTAACTTCCAAAGCATTCAACACTCCTCTTTCAGTTACAGTCAACAAATCACCCTCAGACCTTAAGATATTCAATAAAACTTCACAAGCAGAGTCTTTGGTTGGTAGATTTGTTGATGTTGATGGATTTTCAGTTGGTGTTGGTATTCTTTGTGTTGGTGTTTGATGTGGAGGATCCAACCCGGAGGTTGTTGGCACACTTGTGGTGTGACCTAAATTCAGCGATGCTGATTCAGGATTTCCTGCGGATCCTCGGGTTATACCCTCACCTGCAGTTTCAGATTCATGGGCTTTGCAACCCGAATCAA